>CM024763.1:85029276-85401050 GCA_014218235.1 Colocasia esculenta
ACTAGCTGCACCTTATTAGTCTTTATCAGTCTTTTCAGAGTTCTCCTGGAGGCCATGTTTGAGAGCCCGCGGATATTCCAAAAGAGAGCTGGACTATTCATGAGGAGCGATATCCACAATCCACCACAGCCTTAGCCTTTGATCTCGTACAGACGCCCCGTTCCGGGGCCATCACACCGTCTTTTGAGATTTTAACAGTAGCCATAAGAATATTCTCAGAAATGGCAAGTCTAGAAGCAGAGGATGAAATGTTTCCATCACCATGATCCAAGGAAGATGCTAGAGCGATTTTGTTACCCTCGAAAGAAATATCCTTGCCCTGGGACTCTTCGATACTAGCTGGAGTTGCACCAATAATTGGACGGATGGAGGATTCTATTAAATCTTGGTGGACAGCTTGCAACTTAGAATTTGGAAACCTTGAGGGCTTCGGAGATGGGACAACCGACGGTGTCTCCGGCAACGTCGCCGGCAGGCATGCCGGTGTAGCATCAGGAGTATCAGATGCTTCGAGAGATGGAGAGCCTTGAGCGTGAGCAGCGCCATGCACGTTAACGTCGATCGTCGGGTCAAGAGGAATATGATGAATAATCTGGGGGTCATGAATAATCTGAATAGGGTGAGATGCATCTAGAAGAACCACTGGCTGGGCATCCATCACACCAATATCATCAGATAACCTTTCAAAAACATTAGAAATCGGAATAGTAGAATTATTCAAGGCCGAGACCTGCATGGGAACACCTTTGCGCTTTACCATACGCCATTCCTTCTCGCTATCTTTATTACTATCTTTAATGCTTGCATGCACCATAGGCTGTTTGTTGTCAATCGGGACTACGTCCCTCCCCTTCTTCTTACAGGCATTCTGAGAGTGGCCCAGTCTACGACAAATGCTACAGATAGGAGACACCCTGTGGAAATTAATCCTCTGCCAAAACCCTCCTTCGCCATTACCAATCCAGATACGATCTGGAAGTGGTTTTGCAACATCAACATCAACACAAACAAGAGCCTCAGCGGTTTGGGTCCATGCCAGAGTTGAGTCATGGATACGCAGGATCTCACCGAAATTACCAGCAATGCATCTAAGATAATCTTCATTGTATAGGTTGACGGGTAGGTTAGGGAAACCTACCTAGATGGGAATAAGCGTAGGATCAGCTGCAAAATCAAAGTCTCCAGACCATCTAAAAAAACGGAACAGGAAACCTTTCAGGTAAAGACTCTTGCGCACCAGCACCTTCAAAAAGTCGTCCTCATTAAAGAACCGGAAGAGAAGGTGCCTAGGATTCAACATACTAATGATGCAATCACCCTTAAGATCTAACCTTTGAGAGAGACAACTCTTAATGTCAGGGATCGAAGGCCTGTCATAAGAGCACTTAGCGACAATAGCTAACCTCAACGGTTGTTCAGATTTCTGCATTTCTTCCTTCGAGAAGTAGACCGCAGGCTGACCATCATCAGTAAACGCCAGAGCTTTCAGAGCTATTTCGATCTTAGAAGGTCACAATGATGAAGCCAAAGCCACAGCAAAGGACCGGTTCTCCATCTCCCTTGGATCAGTATTTGCCAAAAGCTCACAGGAAGGACCGCCAGAGGCCGCCGGCAACCAGAGGCCGCCGGCAGGCCAGGGCAAGACCCACAGAGACCAGGTTGCGCTAGGATTCCTCAGAGCTTCTCTCTCTAGATTCTAGACGGATTCTTTATCAATCAAGCAAAATATGTCAAAGAGTTGCTGAAGAGAATTCAATTTGAACAAGCCAAGCCAGCATCCACTCCCATGAGTACAAGCATCAAATTGGACAGTGATGAAAAAGGTAAAATGGTTGATGCAAAGTAATACAAAGGTATGATTAGATCTCTTTTATATCTTACTGTAAGTAGACCTGATATTCAATTCAGTGTTTATCTTTGTGCTAGATTTCAATCTAGTCCCAAAGAGAGTCGCTTGCTGTTAAGAGAATTTTTAGATATCTCTGTGGTACATGTGATTTGGGTTTATGATACCCAGTTGGTTGTCATGATGATTTAATTTCATATTTTGATGCTGACTATGCTGGTTGTAAACTTGATATAAAGAGCACTAGTGGTTATTGTCAATTCCTTAGAAGGTTGCATGGTAACATGGTAACTGTGCCACGGACTCCTCTGCTGACACCTCCTCCTAGACCTGCCCCTGCACGGGCATATCCGACTCATCCTGCTGCTCTATCAGCTCTCTGGCTTGCCTACGCCTGCGCGGGGCCATGTCCTGCATGGCACACAATCAATAAGGCTAACAATACCGACTCGGGCGGCTAGCAGTGTACTTGAACTACTGCTGGGACTTCCTGTCACAGTTTAAATCCATTACAAGTCCTGTCAGACCCTAGCTTTGATACCAACTATAACGACCCCGAGAACCCGACCCTCGGCCCACGCCGAGGACCCGATTTTCGCAGTCGCCGCCCACAGATCCGGAGACCCGGAAGGGCTAAAATATAAATCTAACAAGATATGTAATGGAAGTAAACATCAACTGCTAAACTAGAAGTGCACACGCGGAAATAGAAAGAAGAGCGAGACCGCTATGTACCACTCTAAGTATAGTCCCAACACACGCACGCTAGTACAAGTAAAAGGCAGGAGATAACAAATCCCTTAGGGGCATACCCCGAGGGTGATGTACACTGAGAGGGGGAAGACCACTGCTAGCTATGGAGACCACTACTATCTCCCCGTCTCCTCCGCCCGGCACGCGCCCTACCGCTGCTGAGAAGTCTCACCTGAGAAAGGAAGGGATGAGCTTCACAATAGAAGCTCAGTAGGGACTACCAATCTCCTACTAGCTCTAACAGAAAGAAGAATATATATATCAATTAAATACAACAGTTATATCTTCTACTTACGAACCGAAGTGCGGAAGCAAAGATATTAACTAGCAATGGTATGGAGGTACAACACGGTCGAAAACTCCGTACGACTGCTCGTCGTGACCACCACATGGCTAGCAAACACAGACAGGGGGAAACCCCGCCTAGACAAGAAACACTAGCTACGGAAAGCACTACCACTAGTCAACTGGTCAGGTGCATCCACCGACGTCTTATCCTCGACCCAGGTCCAAACCTCCATGTCTCGTTAGAGTGAGGCAGGACACAAAGTAACACAACAGTAACCGCCGTAGTCTGGCCGGACTACGATCCCACGCCTGGCCTCTCCAGGTGGTTTCGGGACCACAAAGAGTGAGGTAGTGAGAAAAGGACTAGCTGGACTGCGCCGAGAAGAACTCCTCAAAACAACCTCGGCGTTCCAGACCAACTACAAGACCTCTGCAAATGACTCAACGCCGCTGTCCTAACCACCGTTTTCCCCTCCTCTCCAAAGTCTGTGACTCGAGCATGCCCGCTGCTCGGAGTACTCTCTCAACAGGCGCGCGGGGATGGGGTCCCAGGCAATGGTAACAACCTCTCTACGGGACAAGCCCTCAAGTGCCGAGCACCGGGCGACGACTAGTGTAGGACCGTACTAGGGAACTAGCACAGGTGCCACAGGTACAGTAAGAAGCGAAAATGGCGAAGACTCCACAGAAAATGGACTTCGCAAGACCATAACCTATCTCTGCTATAGTCGCGACGCATCGAGCCGTCGCGACCTTGTCACAACACCCTACCCTGTTGCGACACTGTCGCAGCGGCCCAAGGCGTCACGACACGCAAGAGCGTCGCGATCATGTCGCGACTGGACAGGCCGTCTCGATAACATCGCGAGCTCTATAGTGGTTGCGTCTTCAGCCGAGGGGGGTTCCGGTGCAGTCCTCCCAGGAACCACCCCAAAATGTGGTACAAACATTCCACAGGGGGAGGGGAGCATGCTCAACATGTAGGAAAGCCATTAAAATATGCAAACCACCCTTAACACCCCAAAAACATGGATTCACAAGAATCTACACTCGATGGAGAAACTCACTCAACCACGAGCATGGATTCCTCACACTCCCATGCCCCAAACCACGAGGAAAACACCATCTCTAGGGGGAGGGGAGCATGCTGGGGCAAGAGGATCAAGGGGTCCCTACCTCCACAAGAAGAGTCGACCCATTGGGGCCTTCACGTAGGAATGACCACCTCCTCCTCAGTCCAAGCAACACGAACAAGTCCCCTACACGCACGGGACGACACCACCTCAACACGAGCACCGAGCATGAAGAACCACCAAGAAAACGCAAGGGAGCTCGAGAGGGGGAGAAGAGGGAAGACAGAGAAGAGAGAGAGCAAGAGGGCGAGAATGGGGCGTGCTTTTGGTTTTAAACCGATGGCCCCCCAGGACGCGACGGGTCGGCCCGGCACGACAACAACCATGTCGCGGCGCCCCTAGGCATCGCGACCATGTCACGGCGGCCACCCCCGGCGCAACCCCAAAAGTAGTCAAACCTCGAAGACTGAGAAAAGCAAACGCGACGGCTGACCAGGTCATGTCAACGCTGTACGTACCTGCCACCCGACACGACCGTTCTAACAGACGGGACAGTGGTCACGTCTGTCAGAAAAGCAGTCGTGACACCGCCAGACGCCGCGACAAGAACGCGACGCCCATGTCACGACGGCCAGGTCTGTCGACACACAAACCATGTTGCGAAGGACTCCCCCGTCGCGACTCTGAGGATGGGGTCAAGTGCCCAGGAGGGCCAAGTCTAACAACAACATTGATATTGGATGTTCACCTACTATGTGTGACAATACTAGTGCTATCAATCTCTCTAAAAACCCAATTCAACACTCTAGAACAAAACACATTGAGATTAGGCATCATTTTCTTAGGGATGAAGTTGCAAACAAGAACATTGAATTGGAATTCATTCCTATAGAAAAACAAATGCTGACATTTTAAAAAACCATTGGCAGAGGATAGATTCACATCTTTGAGAAGAGAACTTGGAATTTGCCATATGCAATAAAAACTGAAATCAATTGGGACTCTTATGCAAAGGTCAATTGGTATATCAAATGGTGAACTGTGGAAGGACAAGTCAGGCTTGTCTGGAAACTATCATTATGTGTGAGGAATAACCTCCGCCAAGTACCAATGATCTTCCTTGTGTAAGAGTCATTAAATTTTTTTTTTTTTAAATGGTTGTGTTTGAAACATGTCTGTTTGTTCATGTTCATATCTCTCATGTTGATCATGCTTGACTGAATGCTAAAATTGAGTGCCAAATTGTTTGTATGTCTTTTGAATGTCATCTGTTTCATTAATGCACATTTTGAGAGGGAGCATTAATTTTTGAGAAGAGTATTTGAGTTTGGAAAGGAGGCTACAATGGTATCAGATTTGCACATGAAATATTTGAGATCAAGCTACAGTGTTTTGACCAGATTTGATGGGGCAATATTAGTATCAGCTATGCTTCAGGTCGACACACAAGCAGTGTAGTGTCGACACCAGATCTTTGTTCCTCAATTGTGAGTGATCATTTTCACAGGTTCTGTGTCAACACATATCCATTTATGTGTCGACACATCTTTTCAATATTGTTCTCAAATCTTTCAATCTACTTCAAATTCGTCACATTTAATTTTCTTGTGAATTCCATGTTGAAGGACACTCTTTATTTCTGATGAAAATTGATCATATCAATAATTCATGGGGAGCTAAAAGCTTCACTGATTTTTCTCTCATCAAACCAAAATCAATTTAGTGTTTTGATGGATATGTATTTCATAACCTGATCATTATTTCTTCTGAAAAACAACCAGGAATGCACTTTTAATAGTTTTAACATATTCTTCAAGTCAACATTCTTTTATTCTCTAAAATTCAAAGTAATTTGATTTCTTTGGTTGTATAGTGTTCAATTCAGTATTGTCTTTACACATTTCTTTTGAGTTTGATGGAGGTTAAAGTTGTGTCCAATTCTTGTTATTCATCAAAATTAATTTTTTTTGGCAGAGCAATGGCATGAATACTGAGAAATTGCACACCTTCACGAAAAGTGATGAGCCATGTATGTCATGAAGTGTCATGCTATCTCTGTTCTAAGGGGTTCAATTAACATATTCAAAATCAATGTTATCTAAGTAACTGGAAATATTGGCGTCAAATAAACGTATATTTCCATGTCAAAAGATTTTCATTAACCCTTTGAGGCAGAATAATTAGTAAATCATAAGTAACCAGGGACTCTAGTGTGTAAAAAAAACATGCGTACATGAGTAATCAAGATTTACTATATTTGAATGCTCATTGTGTAGCAACCTGAAATTTTTAAGTAAATAAATAAATATAAATATTTAAAGAAAATGGATTAATTAACACGCAATAAACAACAAGAAGTAATGGGCTTGTTATAATGGCTCACTTAAAGGTTAATGGGCCAAGTTAGGAGTTGAAGTATGGGATAGGAAGAAATACCCCAAGAAATTCGTGACCATAATTGTATAGAAAATAGGAAGGGGCAAATTAGGGTTTTAAACCATGGCAAATAGCCATGAATGGCAACCAAATTCGTCACCCACCATAGCAAGCACCATCTAATGGTAATCCTACTTCAATTGGGAGGAGAGATCTCCAAAACAGTCACCTCCCTCTCATGCTGAAGTTAATCGCATGAGGTCCAGGAGAGACACCATTGAGGGTCCAATTGTTTGCCCACTTATGGATATTGCTTGCCCACCCACTGATTACGCTCCTGCGTCCCCGGGCAGCTATGTAGGTGATCATAAGGGAAACCCCAGGAAAGTCTTCTTACCCAATGGTGTAACTACTAGAAATACTTTCCGCAGAGTAAACTCTACGAGCTCTTTTCGGGACGGGGTTTGATCCTTGGCCGCTAATGTATCTTTCATTTTCATGGGCCTTTGCTTCATGTACATTTGACCCCTCTGCGTAGGGTGTCTTTAGTTTATGCCCGTCGTCTATGTACCCTTCTCCCCTTCCCCTTTTTTGATTTCCACATATATAGAAAACTATCTAGATGATCACGAGATTGGAGGCACACTCCTTTGTCGTATCAACCTAGATATTATCATATTAAAAAAAAAATCTCCAAAACAAGGAAGGGTTTAACCAGAACCGCACCCCACCTTACCTAGTTGTGTTAGGACTTGAAATAAACCCTAGACATATAAGTATTCATCCTAAGACTAAAGGGGAAGGTTCACCAACGTGTTGGGGTTGTGGGAGGCCAAGCTAGGGCACTAGGAGCTGAGGAGAACGGCTGGAGAACCAAGTTCTTGCTCAACCGTGCTCTGCTGCGACCTGTGCAACTGTCTGGTGTTAGATCTTCACAAAGGTAGGTATTCTCGGGCCAAAGATGAATCTAACTCATACCATCTTGTAGTGCATCTTGTATAGCTTCGTTTGCAAGTGATTTGCTTAATTTTCATCATGTATCCATCGAGTTATAAGCGTTTTCCCATCATCGTGCATGTTTGTGTCGATTCTTGTTCATACAAGTTTGCATGCCTAACGAGACTAAATTGATTTAGTCCAAAGGCATAGTTCTCTTCTACTTGATGTCCCCTACAAGTTCCATGTTCACCACTTTGTCCCAAGTGACCTAGATTGTGTGTTATAAGCATTGCATGAAGATCACTGCATGATTTCACTATTTTTGGGTTGAACGTTGAATCGCGACCGAGCCAGACGTCACGTTTCAATCGACTGGTATCGCGTCAGACATGACCGTCACATTTACCTAAAAGGTGACAGACTATGTCTTCGCATTTTGGCTAGGGTTTCCCCCGTACCATGCATCAAACTGTGTGCCCATTGGCTGTCAGAAGTTCTCCGAAACGCGACCACTAAGATCGTCGTGTTTTAACCTCATTTACCGCTTTTGGGAAATTGTGCCTTTTGAAAAGTTAGGGTGTGCATGAACGCAACGGGCCTTGTCATCGTGTTTCTATCCCAGAATCGATGTTGTTAAACACGACCATCTGACATGTCGTGATTTAACTGTGTTATTCTGGCAATGATTATTGTTCTATTTAAATGATTATTTTGGCTTGTTAAGCATGTTCATACCCTATAATACTGTGTAACAAATAGTAATCATCCATGTTAATAAACTTTGATATATTTACATGTTTTCTTTAATTTAAAAGCTATTGTGCATGACTATTACATGCTCTCACGATTTCATGCACATGTACACACCAAACAATTATCCTTGCCATGAAACCATGCAGAAAATAATTGAATAAATTATCTGGTAATTTACTTCAATAATTGTACATTATTCACCCATGATAATAATGACATTGTTCCATTTTCTCATGTGGATTGGAATACCGTTATCGCCGCTCCACTGTTCTAGAATTCCTCTAGAACATCGAGCAACTCGTTTTCTCTACACACTACTCTCTTGACAAGTTGGAACCTCTCTATTGGACACTCCGTTCTGGTAGACAAGGGACCTTTTGTTAAAACCTCCATAAGACTCCATACTCTGTGGATTCCCTCATAGAGACTGAGCTGGTTGTACCCTAACACCTATAACACCCTTAGGGGTCAATATGATCCAAACGGCTTTAGAAGTTCTCTCTTATCTTGAATCACGCTGGACCTCTGGACCTGTGCATAACATGGCCAGTGGAAGGGTAGTGAATTCCACCTGACTGCCAACACCAAATCGCGCATGTTGTGCAATTGTTACTATCGCTCGTTTAATCGACGTTTTATGTGCAATGACCTATAGTTCTCATCTATACTCTATTCGCTCATCTATTCACACTCTCTCTACTATCTCATCTATTCATCTAGTACTCTCATCTATTTCTTGGTACTCTCTATTGGCCATTTGACTGATTGTCTAAAGATTAACAATATAACTCATGCCTGGCAATATAAAGGGCCCGGTCTGGTCCTGGGAGGTGCGCCCAAAAGTACTATTTGCCCGTGGGAGTTAATTGACCAGAGTGTTTGGCATTACACTTGATGATCAGTTTATCCCCATGCAATTTAAATTAATTACATATTTATTTTGGTAATTAACAAAACTATAATAAAGTTTATGCTAACATATTTTCTATGAGATTTGAGCACAGAAAATGAAACAAGGAATAACAAGCTAAATGGGTAAGTAGTATTTACTCTATAGAAATGTAAGTTCAAAGCATGAAATTTTCTAAGTACACATCGACTCTCTAGTTGTTATAACGATTTCCTTAGAATCATAACTGTTTCCTCATTCACATCGATTTTGGTTCCATAACGATTTCATAAGTCATTGCCATTCTATTGCAGTCTATCTCATAACAATTCGCTAAGAGATCGCAACGATTTGCCTCTCATAACGATTCGCTAAGAGATCGCAATGATTTGCCTCTCATAACATTCGCTAAGAGATCACAACGATTTATCTCTCATAACGATTCGCTTAGAGATCACATCGACTTGATTCACAACGATTTGGTCTTCGCATCGATTTCTTAAGTGAGAACAACGATTTGCTCTCACAACGATTTGGTTATCGCATCGATTTCTTAAGTGAGAACAACGATTTACTCTCACAACGATTTCTTAAGTGAGAACAACGATTTGCTCTCGCAACGATTTCTTAAGTGAGAACAATGATTTATGCTCACAACGATTTCGGCTTCACAATGACTCGTTAAGTCTCATAACGATTTGATCATTGTAACGATTCGATAAGTTACACAACGACTCTGTCACTGTAACGATTCATTTAGTTACATAATGACTTGGTCGCCGTAACGATTCGATACAGCAAACAACGATTTGCTCACATCGTTTTATCTCTGACAACTTGCTTATAACGATTTGCTTAAAGAGTCATTGCAACAGTCTCTCCATGTTGATTTCATGAGCCATAAGGGACCCGACGAGTTTGATTTATATGAAGTATCTTGTTCAGTTACAAATTTAGGAGTTGGATACGTTTTAGGGTATACTGTTGTGTCTTCATTATGAAGAGGATGTCATTGGGTACCTAAAGCTTGATGTTTTCATTTCAGGGAAACCTTAGAGCATCCAAATGGTATTTGGATAGTGGATGGTCAAGGCATATGTCAGGTAATAGAAAGCTATTCTCTTACCTCGAAGCTGAAGAAGGCACAGTGACATATGGAGACAATGGAAAAGGAACAGTGATAGGATGCGGATCTGTTGGCAATAAAGAGAAAATGTTTATTGAAGATGTACTATGCGTAAAAGGTCTGAAGCACAACCTAATCAACATGAGCCAGCTATGTGACAGAGGACATCAAATCAGATTCCAAGAGTCTAAGTGCAGCATCATAAAGGACAGAGCAGTGATTTTCGAAGCTAACAGAGAAAAGAATCTATACGTGCTTTACCTAGAAGAATTAAAGGATTAGGATATCTGTTTAGCAGCAAGTAAGGAGAAGTCAACTGAGCTGTGGCACAGAAGATTGGGCCACTGCAGTTTGGATGGCATGAGAAAGCTGATCAAAAGAAGCCTGATGGAAGGTCTACCAAAGGTCAGCACAAGAATGGACGGTGTCTGTGGACCATATGTAAAAGGAAAGCATACCAAGTCATCTTTCAAGTCAAAGACTGTGGTAACAACCTCTAAACCCTTAGAACTCCTTCATATGGATTTATTTGGGCCAATGAGGATCACAAGTCTTGGAGGAAGGAATTTTGGATTCGTTATAGTAGATTATTCAAGATTCACATGGGTGTCCTTTCTAGAACACAAAGATGATACATTTGAAAGTTTCGTAAGTTTCAGTAAAAAGGTACAGAAAGATAAGAAGTACAGTATTATTGGAATCCGACCAGATCATGGAGGAGAGTTCTAGAATGAAACCTTTGTCAAATTCTGTGATGACAAAGGAATAGAGCACAATTTCTCAGCACCAAGGACACCATAGCAAAATGGAGTTGTTGAGAGGAAAAATAGAACACTACTGGATATGGCAAGAACAATGTTGTCAGAATATGATCTGCCAAGGTACTTTTGGGTTGAAGCAGTTTACACAGCTTGTTACATAATCAATAGAGTGATGATCAGGCCTATCTTGAAGAAGACAACATATGAACTGTACAAGGGAATGAAGCCGAAGATTAGTCACTTCAGGACGTTTGGATGTCCATACTTCATCCACAACAATGGAAAAAGAGACATTGGTAAGATAGATGCAAAATCAGATGAAGGTATATTCATGGGGTATGCTTCTAAACCTAAAGGATATAGAGTATTTAATAAGCGTACTTTGTTAATAGAACAATCAATACATATTATTTTTGATGAAACTAACCCTTTCTTGAGAAAGGAAGTCGATACTGATATTGATGAAACAGATGAATTGTCCAAGAAACTAAAGAACACATCAATTGAGGACAACGAAGATCCACCTCTGGAAGACCTGCAACAAAGAGACATTTCACATGAAAATATTCCAAAGGAATGGAGATATAAGAAAGATCACCCACCTAAAAATATCATTGGTGATCCATCTGTAGGGGTAAGAACAAGAGGTAATGTAATTCCATGTGATTACTTAGCATTTGTTTCACAAATAGAGCCTAGGACAGTCAATGAAGCTCTTACTGATGAATCTTGGATTTTAGCCATGCAAGATGAACTGAATCAGTTCAAGAGAAACCATGTATAGTCACTTGTTCCTAGACCATCAGATCATCCAATTATTGGCACCAAATGGGTGTTCAGAAATAAATTGGATGAAACTGGTGTGATCATAAGAAACAAGGCCAGATTGGTAGCTCAAGGCTATTCCCAAGAGGAAGGCATAGATTTCGATGAAACCTATGCACCTGTAGCTAGACTTGAGGAAATTAGGATTCTACTTGCATCTGCATCTGCATTAGACTTGAAATTATTTCAAATGGATGTTAAATCAGCTTTTCTAAATGGTTTTATTAAGGAGGAAGTTTATGTAGAACAACCTCCAGGTTTTGATGACATTGATTTTCTGAATCATGTATTTAAGTTGCATAAAGCATTATATGGATTAAAACAAACACCAAGAGCATAGTATGAACGTTTAAGTACATTTCTATTAAACCATGGTTTCATTAGAGGTCAAGTAGATAGTACATTATTTGTTAAATCTAAAGTCAAACATATTCTACTTGTTCAAATATATGTTGATGATATAATATTTGGTTCTATTGATGAATCCCTTTGCAAGTATTTTGAAAAGCTCATGCAGGGAGAATTCGAGATGAGCATGATGGGGGAGCTCAACTACTTCCTTGGATTGCAAATCAAACAAAGAAAGGAAGGAACTCAATCTGTCAAGCCAAGTACACTAAGGAGTTGCTAAAGAAATTTGGATTCGAAAATAGCAAGCCACTGTCAACGCCTATGAGCACATCAACAATGGATAGTGATAAGGATGGTAAGAAAGTAGACCAAAAGGTCTACAGAGGTATGATAGGTTCACTACTATATTTAACTGCTAGTAGACTGGACATACTGTTTAGTGTATGCATGTGTGCTAGGTATCAGGCAGACCCCAAAGAATCTCATTTAATTAATGTCAAAAGAATTTTTAGATATTTAGAAAAAACCCATGACTTAGGTTTATGGTATCCAAAATCATGTGAAATTAATTTAGTAGGATACTCTGATGCTGACTACGCTGGATGCAAAATAGATAGGAAAAGCACCAGTGGCTATTGTCAATTTCTTGCATGATGTCTAATCTCGTGGTCCTCAAAGAAACAAAATTCAGTGACATTATCTACAGCAGAAGTTGAGTACGTAGCTGCTGGAAGTTGCTGTACACAACTCCTATGGATTAAGCAATAACTTGATGATTATGGACTCCAGATCAAGACAATTCCTTTATTATGCGACAACACCAGTGCAATAAATCTAACCAAGAATCCAGTACAACATTCAAGGACTAAGCACATTGAGGTTAGATATCATTTTATTCGTGATCATGTAGCTAATGGTAACATAGATATTTCTTTCATTGATACTAATAATCAGTTAGCAGATATCTTCACAAAGGTCTTACCTGAAGAGAGATTTACTTCTCTTAGAAGGAATTAGGCATGTGTAAATTTTGAAAGAATTATCTGTATAAAACTGAAATTTAAATTTTCAGAATATCAATTATTTTTCCCTCCTTGAATTTAAGCAAAATTCCAAATGTTGCATGCTTGTTTAAATATCCTTGACGGTTCGTAATTTTTAAAAGAATTTATTTCCATCGAACTGGTCATTTTGTCATTTTCTGCCATCATGTCGCCTCCAATTTCAAAAGGTCTCTTTATTCATATATCACAAAATCTGTGTGGCAACGATTCACCTCCCACCTTCATCTTTCTCTTTCTTCTTGCCTTAGGCGATACCCTATCGACTCCGGCATCAACTCTCTGAGATTTCAAAGCATCCAACTCCTTCCCGCTGGAAATTTCTTGAGGGTTTCTGTTCCAGTCCTCCAGAAACTCTTCCCATCCAAAACCATGGCTTCTTCTGGTGTATCCGGTAGCGTGGGGAGCTATGGAGCTGAATTTCTCACCGCCGAGCAGCAGGAAAGGTTTACGACCGTGAAGACTAAGTTGTGCGGTCACAAAGCAGTGGATGTGGCAGATTTACAGAAAAATGGAATGGGCAGCATCGTCGTAGCTATGGACAGATTGGGGTGGACGAAGATGGCTACCTTCTCAGAAGTAAGTTTGTAGTGCCCTAGGAATTTCTGAATTTGTTTTGCAAATTGTATGTTTATTTCTGCATGTTTTGAATGTTGTTCTGTGGTAAACTTGGCGTTAAGTCTTGTCAGCGGCAAGCTCGTCTACAGTTTATACCTTGTTAACGACAGTATATATTGTCGTTTAATATTTTCTGGAATATTTTATTTTTTGGGCAAGAATGTAAACGACATTATCGATGGATGTTTACAATGATTCTGACGACAACCCATGTTGACGTTAACCTAACTTGCATGTTTTTGATATTATCGTTCCGAGCAAGTGGGATCTGCAATTTAAGTGCCATTAAGAGGCTAGATCGGTGCGTTACGCATCCAAGGGATTGAACTTGGGCTAGCCAAACGCATGGAGGTCTTTATAAGACCAGATCTCGCAGTCAAAAAGGGGTTTTCGCTCTGGTTTTGAGGGAAAGAAAAGAGGGCCGAGGAATGGACTTTGCTAAGCGATCCAGTGCTGGTTCGTGCGGTTTGGAGACTCTTGGACCAAGGTGGAGTGATCGTCCACGAGATCCGAAACTCGTCCAGGAGGGAGAACTACATCGGAGGTGGATTCGGAGCGCTTGAAGATGGAGGAGAGGACTGTCTCACTGATGAGGCGGGCTTCTTCGGGCTTCAAATCATCACTCTAGTAGGAGGGAAAGAGGCAAGTTACATGGGGGTTCAGTTTAGGATATGTAAGATTATAGGTTTACCATTTTTAAGTATTTTTAAAGCATGAAAATGAACCATGGGAAGGGATGAAAGTCATGTCATTTTATGTAAGGTTTTCTGCGTTTAAGAACTTAACGGCAATATCATTCGCCGTCAATCTCATATAAACGACGGGATCGACCGCCGTCTATATCATATGCATAATAGTAGTTTTCTATCTTTTACTAAATGTAAACGGCGCTATGTGCCGCCGTCAATTTACTTTAACGGCGCTATGTGCCGCCGTCTATCTAAACTTAACGACATTATATGTGGATGTTGACTTATGTAAACGTCATACCCCTTGTCGTCGAGTTTATCAGTACCCTATATCTACAGAAATTGATAATAGTTGGTTATCTGTGATCCTTGATTGTGTGATGTTTCGGCCAGGTGATGATTGGTGTGTTTCTAGTACTGTTATATGATGAATGAATAAACCATATGTATATCGTGTATTATTGTTTTCATGGAAGTCTTGATAGAATTAGTAATAAAATTTTAAAAAAATAAAACGATGCAAGCATAATTTATGTTATAGCATAATGTTAGGGACTGTATGACTGATAACTAGGACTGTGGATCTACTATGTGTAATCTTGATTGTAAATCTGCATGGTTTTATTTATGCATTATCATGTTAAATAGTTCCAATTTATGAAAAGTAATTCACCAGAAATGGTTACAGCGATCAGAAAAATATGAAATTTGGCCTGCACATAGTAAAACCGAATTCTGAATTTCTGTTAAAATTTTAGAATTTTTGGATATTTATACAATCTGTTATGAAATTCTGAATAAGGATCTGCTTGTAAATTTAAATAAAAATGCTAGTATTTACATGAATGAATATGTTGTATTTACTACCATGATAGGGGTCTGTCATTCAGAAAATGAAATGTTCAAAACTGAAGGGACCTATTATAGATTTTTGCATGGTTACATATTGAGATTGCATGAAATGTAGACTAGATGGTGTCATACATGTATTGCATATATTAAAATGGAATGCCAATAAGACATTGCTAATTTAGAGATTCCTACAAGGAATTACACCGTAGATGCCCCTATGGTAATGGTTCAACTACATGTAAATGATCTACTGAATCCGTGGGCAACGGATTGAAATCCTGGAGGTAGACTAGTTCTACTGGTTAAGGTGGGAAGGACTTTCCCCGGTTTTGCGCAAATACTAAGACTTCATCACCGCATTGCCTAGGTGATAAGTGAATGCTAAATGTCTACTGATCTCTAATTTAGTGAGGACTATGTCTTGGCAACTAAATGAAAATGTTTACATGTCTACATGACTTACACACCACATGATCGTTGTCTACATGCTACATGCTTATTGTCTATATGATTATATGCTACATGACATTGCATTAAATTTTACATGCCATTTGTTATAAAGATTTCTACATGTTTAATGATCCAATGTTACATGAAAATTGTTGTTTATTGCAAATTGAAGTATAAGGCCTAAATCGAAGTAATTTACATGCTATATGATAACAAGTAGATTCATGATAAAATGAGTTCATGATAGTTAGACATGCTATGAAATACTTAAATGCCAAATGATTTAGAAACTTGTTAGTAGGAAAATATATGTTACCAGTGAAATAATAGATAATATGTTACCATGTTTTAAAACTATCATACTTATAATGTCTCGAACTAGCTTCTGTGTAATTTGTTGAGTCTTGTAGACTCATACTTGCTTAATATTTCAGGAGATCCAGAGGACACTCAGGAGTTAGTGCACACTGACTCGGAGCGAGAGGACGTGGAGACTTAGTTTTACTTGAGAGTTTCTAGAGTGATCTATTGTATGTGAGGATTATATGTATTTTCTTTTATGGCTTTGGACTATGATATGTAATAAGTTGGGACCTTAGTTACATATTTCTTTTATGCATTAGACTTTACATTTGAATAAATGCTGATTACAAGTGTTTAATTCCATATTCTGTCAATTATCATTGGAATTGAATAGTTATTTGTGTATATTTCAACCTGTATTGTAATTGTTGGATTCAGTCCACTGTAATACCTCTATTAGATCCAATGTGAGTTGGTGTAACTGTACTGGGTCTAAGAGGGGCGTTACAGAGATTGGTATCAGAGTGATCTAGGTTGAACATGTACATAAATAGAATATTAGTATTGTATTCATATTTTAAGTCTGCATAAAGAATTAGTCCAAGTTATGTAGAATAATAGGTTATTAAATTGGATGCTTATTTTACAGACTATGGCGACTCGTGGACGTAGAGGAGCTGGCCCGGCTCGAGGTGATGAGTCAGCAGGTGATCAGCAGGCTCCAGCACAGCAGGCTCAGGACCAGACTGGTGTACCCTTGCCACCCCCACCACCACCTGTGGACTATGGAGCGTTGATGCAAGGGTTGGTGCACGCAATGCAGACTCAGGCTCAGACTACGGCAGCATTGCAAGCGCAGGTGCAGGTTCAGGTTGGTAGATGTAAGAGTTATATAAGGTGATAATTGGAAGAACTGTTATTAAGAGTTGTTTTGGATAGTAGGCGCAGGCACCTGCTCAGGAGGCAGTTTTCGGAGGTGTGCCTATGATGGAGAGATTCAGGAGGATGACCCCACCTTTCTTTAAGGGGGAGAGCGATCCTATTCTTGCGGAGAGTTGGCTTAGAGAGACGGAGAAGATCTTTCGTGCCATTCGTTGTGCAGAAGAAGAGAGGGTGACCCTAGCTACTTATATGCTTCAGGTAGAGATTGATATTTTACTGAGGATTAAGTGTGTTCAGTGGATTATACCTTGGATATAATTACCTTATTTCTGTTGTAGGAGCGTGCCGATGTGTGGTGGTCTTCTATACTACGCACACAGTTTGGAGATGGTGCTATGGAGGTTGCATGGACTGAGTTCATCCTTCTGTTCAGGGCGAAGTACATTCCGGAGCATGTGCAGGACCGCATGGAGCAGGAGTTTCTGACGTTGACCCAAGGGCCGATGAGTGTTCTTGAGTACGAGGTGAAATTCACAGAGCTGTCCAAGTATGCGCCTCATATTGTGGCAGATGAGCGGAGGAAGGTGAAGAAGTTCATAATGGGGTTGAAGTCATCCTTGAGGATGAGACTGGTGGCTTTAGGGCATCGTTCCATGGAACAGGCTTTGTCGGCGGCATGCATGCAGGAGGCAGAGATGGAGGTTTACCTGGAGGAGAAGAGAGCTTCATTAAAGAGGCCATCATCAGCTTTCCAGCGTCAGGACAAGAAGAAGAAGGCTCCAGGTTACCAGCAGAGAGCAGTTGCACCAAAGGTAGTAGCAGCACCGACACCAGGCGGAGGCACAGTAGTAGAGAAGCCAGTGTTTACCCAGTGTGGGAAACGCCATGGAGGCAAGGTATGTTGGGTGACTTCCGGGAGGTGCTTGAGGTGTGGTGATAAGAACCACAAGATCAGAGATTGTCCGAAGATGGCGCAGCAGACTGCAGCGGTAGTAGCACCAGCAGCAGCTAGACCGGCACCGAGAGCAGCAGGGAGACCGAGAGCTCAGGCATGAGTGTTCGCGTTGGCGAGAGATGAGGCAGAGTTAGCAGAGCATGTCACAGAAGGTACAATTTTAATTATGGGTTTGCATGCTAGAGTTCTGTTTGATACCGGTGCCACACATAGTTTTATTTCCGAGAGATTTGCCAAGGTTTTGATGAAGGGTGATGGTTTAGTTCCGAAAAAGTTGGAGATTCCCTTGTCTGTGCATACGCCAGCGGGAACTATTTTGACTGAGCAGCATTTTTCTTCTCTTCCTGTGTGCATCGAGGAGCATGCTTTGTCTTGTAGCTTCTATTTGCTGAAGATGAGAGATTATGATGCTATCTTAGGCTTAGATTGGCTCGGGAGCATTATGCTTTGATGGATTGTCGGCGGAAACTTATTATTTTCCGGATTCCTGGTAAGGAGGTGTTTGTTCACCCTTTGCCTAAGAACATGTCGGGCAAGTTCGTCATTTCTGCTTTGAAGGCAGCCCAGATGTTGAGCAAGGGTTGTAGCGGTTTTCTGGTTAGTGTGGTTGTGTCGGAGGATACGAAGAAGGTGTTATCTGTTGAGGATATTGAAGTGGTCAGATATTTCAGTGATGTATTTCTAGAGGATTTTTCTGGTTTGCCCTCAGCTCGAGAGATTGAATTTGGCATTGAGCTAGTCCCTGGCATAGCACCTATTTCTATTGCCCCTTATCGTATGGCACCAGCGGAATTGGCAGAGTTGAGGAAGCAGCTGCAGGAATTGCTTGATAAGGGCTTCATCCGGCCGAGTGTTTCGCCATGGGGAGCACCTGTACTCTTTGTGAAGAAGAAGGATGGATCGATGAGATTGTGCATAGATTACCGTAAGCTCAACCAGGTAACTGTTAAGAACAAGTACCCTTTACCTCATATTGATGACTTGTTTGATCAGTTGCGAGGAGCTTCTGTATTCTCTAAGATTGATCTTCGTTCTGGCTATCATCAACTCCGTATCAAACCGGAAGATTCTGCTAAGACGGCTTTTAGGACGAGATATGGCCATTACGAGTTCCTTGTTTTGCCCTTTGGCTTGACGAATGCCCCAGCAGTTTTCATGGACTTGATAAACAGAGTTTTTCGGCAGTATCTAGATTCCTTTGTAGTAGTCTTCATTGATGATGTGTTGATTTATTTGCCCGATGAGGAGACTCATAGAGAGCATCTGAGGATTGTGTTGGGTGTCCTGAGGGAGCACAAGCTGTATGCTAAGTTCAGCAAGTGCAACTTCTGGATGAAAGAAGTCCATTTCTTGGGTCATGTTATATCGGGAGAAGGTGTGTCTGTAGATCCAGCTTAGGTGGAAGCTGTTCTTGATTGGGAAGCACCGAGATCATTAGCTGGCATCAGGAGTTTTCTCGGCTTGGCTAGTTACTATAGGAGATTCATCGAAGGGTTTTCTTCTATTGCGGCAACTTTGACGAGGTTGACAAGGAAAGGAGTCAGGTTTGAGTGGTCAGAGGCTTGTGAAAAGGCGTTCCAGGAGTTAAAGACTCGTCTGACCTCAGCACCAGTGCTTGTTTTGCCCAATGGTGTGGATTCTTTTTCTATCTACACAGATGCTTCGAAGATTGGGCTTGGTTGTGTTTTGATGCAGGGTGGTCGAGTTGTGGCGTATGCTTCTAGGCAATTACAGGAGCATGAGCGCAACTACCCGACCCATGACTTGGAGTTGGCGGCTATGGTCTATGCTTTGAAGATATGAAGGCATTACCTTTACGGTGTTAGATTTGAGCTCTTCTCAGACCACAAGAGTCTCAAATACTTGTTCTCGTAGAAAGAGTTGAACCTGAGGCAGCGGAGGTGGATAGAATTCTTGAAGGACTATGATTTTGAGCTGTCTTACCATCCAGGGAAGGCCAATGTAGTGGCAGATGCATTGAGCAGGAAAAGGCAGATGATGAGGCAAGACTGGAAGATGCTAGATGACGCTTCGAGTTCTTTGGCTGTTCTAGAACCTCAATTGTGCAACTTGTTCTTGGCACAGTTGTCTTTGAGATCTTCTATCCTTGATCGGGTTATTGCTTTGCAGAAAGATGACTCGTTGTTGCAGGAGTTGGTTGGAAAGGGCGGAATTACCAAAGATGAAGATGATGTGATTCGCCTGAATCTTAGGGTATGTTTCCCTAATAATGTTGATCTGAGAAAGGAGATTTTGGAGGAAGCACATAGATCTCAGTTCTCTATTCACCCAGGCAGTGGAAAGATGTACAAGGACCTGAAGCGTTCCTATTGGTGGTCAGGAATGAAAAGGGATGTTGCTGATGTTGTGGCAAAATGTTTGGTTTTTCAGCAAGTGAAGGCGGAGCGTCAGCGACCTTCTGGTTTAATGCAGAAGTTGGATATTCCTCAGTGGTGTTGGGTTGAGTGTGTTTTGGAACTTCCTAAAGTTGTATTTTAATGATATCCAATGAACATCACTCATACCTTGATTTTGATGATGACATACTGTGATCTTAATGATGACATACTGTGATATTGATGATGACATATCATGATGTTAATGATGAGATATTATGATCTTAATGAAGACATGTTGTGATTTTAATAATGATATATTGTGATTTTGATGATGACATACTGTGATTTTGATGATGACATGTTGTGATTTTGATGATGATATGTTGAACATGTTATACATTTTATACATATCACAATAATGCTTAAACAACATGTTTTTGATGTTTAATATCTCATATTTTAATGATAATATCTTGTATTAATAGTTTATGTGTTAAATTTTTAGGTTCACACATTTTTGTCTTGGTAGTGTCGACACTAGATAAGGGCAGGTCGACACTAGTCCCAAATTCCAGAAGACCCAGTTGCGAGACTGGGACAGCAGGTCGACACTAGCTCAAAGCAGGTTGACACTAGTCCCAGATTCCAGAAGGGCAGGTCGACACTAGCTCAGGGCAGGTCGACACTAGACCCAGTTTCCAGCAGACCAGTTTGCAGAAATGGGACAGCAGGTCGACTCTAATTCAGGGCAGGTCGATACACTCCGGCTGAAAGTCAAAATCGTGAATTTCTCTGTATATGTGGATGATTGGGATGTAGGGGATTTGACCTAGGGTTCCGTGCCCATGTACCCCAAAGCACTTTATGGACATATGGGGCTATAAATACCCATGTTCCTTGTACTCCAAAGGTAAGAGAGCCCATACACTTCCAGAAGAAGCCTTTTGGCGGCTAAAGGGGGTTTTCCAGATCTGTCTCCATCTCCAGAAGCTGCAAGCCATCTTTTCAAGAGGAAGGACAAGGGAATCAAGGGGAATCCCTGGAGAGAAGGTTGTTGTGCAAGGTAAGGGAGCAGATCCAACTGAAGAGGCTCAGGAGAAGAAGGATTTCTGGCATTTCAGATGCCATCAAAGCAGAGCATCGCCAATTGAGGAGAATCTCCATCGATTTCCATCAAGGCTCCTCAATTGAAGCGTCTGCAAGGCCTCTTCATCGAAGAACACTCTTTCTACATCCATTTCCCTCATCTCAGAGTTTGTTCTTCCTTATTTCGTCTGTGAGATTTGTGCATGAAGTTCTGCACAAATTTTCTGTGTACGAATCTGTTTTGAATCAGATCATTGCTAGAGGATCTGATCTCTTTTGTGTTTGATCTAGCTTTTGTACTCTGAGCCTTCGAGCTCTGGTTTTGAGTCGTCGCACTCACTGTGTGGTTTGAGCCGTCGTGCTCAATTTGGAGTCGTCGTACTCTGGTTGTTGTTTGAGCCGTCGTGCTCAGTTTGTAGTCGTCGTGCTCCAGGTGTTTCTTGAGTCGTCGTGCTCAAGGGTGTTTGGAGTCGTCGTACTCCTGTGTGAGTTGTACTCAAGGATTTTGAGTAGTGTGGCGTCACTGTGTGAGGGGTGGACGTAGGAGTCACTGGAGGTGATTTCCGAACCACCTAAAAATCCTCTGTGCAATGGTTTGAATTGTGGTTTGCCTTTGTATCTCGCTAGATGCATGCATAGGGATTTCGCTCACACTACTAATTGATTTGCTCACACACACTAATCACACTTCAGATCAGTAAATTGTTTGGGTGAATTGATCTCTGATTCGAAGTAATTTTTAATTGCTTAAGCTTCCGCGTTAATTGGTGTTAGATCTATTCACCCCCCCCCCTTCTAGATCTTGTCCATATTTTTTCTCGATCCTTCAATTGGTATCAGAGCGGGTTGATGTCTATCTCTGATCTGATTTGATTGCTTCTGTTTGATCTATGTATTAATTGCTTAAACTGTTTGCTTGATCGTTCACTGTCCTTGTGTGTTTAATCGCTCTGATTCCTACCTTTGGTACTAGAGCAGGTTAACCACTCTAATTGTTAGATCTAATTCTTTGTTACATTGATTCTCTGTGATTAGATCTAATGGTCTTTTAAGTTTTGGTGTAATGGAAAATTGTCTTAATCTACATGAATTTCCTGTTACAATTTCAGAGAAATCCCCAAGCTTATTTTCATTGGATTTCTCAAAGGACTCACAAAGACAAAGAGCAAAAGAAACCCACAAGCACTCAATGGCAAAGAAGAGCTTCAATGAATCCAGAAAATCAACAATTCAAAATACTTCGGCTCTAACAGCACATTCCACGAGATCAGAGCATTCTTCATCCTCTTCAGAACACAAGAGCTCAAATAAGTCTAAAAGGTCAGGTAAATCAACTCCAGATTCATTTGTGTATTCTAATTCTGATTCTGATGAAGATGAAGGTATGTCTTATGTTGAATTGATTGAATTCTGTAAGAAGTTACAAAATCTTAATGCAAAGCTGAACACTAAGAATAAAGATTTGAAAAATACTTTAAAACATTGCCATAAAGAAAGTGAAAATTTGAAAAATACACTTGAATTGCACCAGAACAATGATAAGGATCTTTCAGAAGAAAAT
Organism: Colocasia esculenta; assembly: GCA_014218235.1. Lineage (NCBI taxonomy): Eukaryota > Viridiplantae > Streptophyta > Magnoliopsida > Alismatales > Araceae > Colocasia > Colocasia esculenta. The sequence goes on from CM024763.1 coordinate 85,052,053, forward strand.
GATAATTTGAAAAATGAAGTTGAAAAATTAAATTCTGAAAAAGAGAATTTGGAAGATGAACTCCAAATCTGTGAAAATAAACTGAATGGATTGAAAGAAAATCACGAGCTATTGAAATCAAAAGCCATTGATCTGGAAAATGAAAAAGAAGAATTGATTGATCTCAATAACAACTTCAAATTTGATAATGATCAATTAAACAAACAAATCTCTAATATGGCTCATGATCATCAAATAAATGAAAGATGCAAACAACTTGTTGAAGAAAATCATCATTTAAAAAGGAAGATTGAATGCTTGTACTATGACAAATCATTGGACAATGAATGTAGCAATTTGAGTAATAAAATCGCCGATTTGGAAAAACAAATTGCTCAATTTGAAAATGAAAAGAACAAGATGAAAAATGGTTTGGATGTCATGCTAAACAAGCTTCAAATTTCAGAAAATGAAGTAATTGCATTAAAATCTGAAAAACAGAAGATTCAAAATGAATTGAAGAACACAAGTCTTGCTTCTGTTAAAAATAAGAAAAATGAAAAGAAAAGCACAATAACTTCTGTTAAAACTGTTGTGAACAAGAACCTTGATATCTCTAATGAAAAACTTGTGAAAGTTCTTGTTCAGAAACAGACAGGGAAAGAGAGGAATGCTACTGTCAAGAGGACTCATCTACTTCCTCCATCAATCCAAAAAGCTCCAAGGCAAATTCCAAATTCACATCATGCCAAGAGCTACAAAAGGCATCTCCTTCTTCTCATGGTAAGCCTCCTCACATAAAAAGGAGATTTCAGCAAATGCATACATGCCAAGGTAAGTACCAGGTAAGAAATCCTCTCATTTGCTTTAATTGTAATAAACCTGGTCATCTTGCCAAACATTGTTGGAATAAAGATCAACATTTCAATAAACATGCCAAATCAGTCCAATGCTTTTATTGTCATAAATTTGGGCATACTTCTAGGGAATGTTGGCATAGAATTGATAATCTTGTGCATGCTCCCATGTTCATGTTAATGTACATAAGAATAAAGATCATGTTCATGCTGAAAACACTCAGAAATTCTATGTACATGAAAAAGGAACTATTGCACAAATGATCTCTTCTAAATTCCATGTTAAAAATCTCAATGATAAAAATCTGAAAAATAGAAAACAAAATGTTCAGTATGTCAGTGGTGCATTCTATACCAATAACTCTAAGATTAGAAACCAAGATTCCAGTGTTTCTAGTCTTCAGAAAAATGCACCCAATATAAAATCTTTTTGGATTCAAAAATCATTGTTGCAAATTCATGGAAGATCCTTAGGACCCAAACAAGTTTGGGTTCTAAAATGTGCTGCTTGAATGCTGGATGCAGGGATCCTTGTAGTCAATTTCACAGATGAAGGCTTCATGACAAAGGCTACAAGGAAAGTAAGTGAAGAGAATGAAAGAAAATCAAAATCTCACCAGGTAAATACTTCTGAGAGATTCCCTGCTAAATAAAAACTGAAATCAATTGGGCTCTTATGCAAAGATCAATTGGTATATCAAATGGTGAACTGTGGAAGGACAAGTCATGCTTGTCTGGAAACTATCATCATGCGTGAGAAAAATTCTCCGCCAAGTATCAATAGTCTTTTCTGCATAAAGGTCATCAAGCAAAATGAAAAATCTCAAAAACTTTATTTTCAGTCTTTGAAAAACTTTTCTCCTTCAATAAATTGTCATGTTGATGTATGCTTGATCATGTTCATACTCTTTCTGTGCAAATTGCTTGAAATGAACATATCTGAATTGCTTAAATGATCATTTCATATCATGCATATCTTATGGGGGAGTGAATTCGAAAGAATCTTTGAGTGAAATGCTGGAGAAATTTGCTGGAAAAATATTCTGTCATATCTGATTCATCATCAACTCCCATTCAATTGTTGACAAATGTTCTTGCAACTAAATTCCTCACTCTCACATTGCATTGGCATTCTTGGTATATCAAATGGTGATTTGAAGAAAGACAAGTCAGACATGTCTGGACACTTTCACTATGTGTGAGTATATGTCTCCACCAAGTATCAAGTGCCTTGTAAGCAATTGTTGAGGGGAGTCATTATCTTTCAATAAAAACATTCATGTTCATTCTGCCTTCATGTCATTCCATTTCTATTCCTCCTATAATCCTCATGTTCACCTTGTGAGGGGGAGTTACATGAAAAGGGGAAGTCATTGTTACATTTCTTGACCTTACTTGTCTATTTTGAACCCCAAAATCATCAGAATTTTTGAGTCCTTGTACTATTTTCTTATGAGAGAATTAAAACATTGAAACTAAACTCATTGTGCATTTAGTTTAATTTCAAAGATTCAGTATCATTTCAAGGTTAAGCAATCATAATACTGAATGTTTTTAAAATGATTTGCAAAACACTATTATAGGCACATGAGTGGCTTTAATATTTCACATGTGTATGTTTAAGCCTTATTTTTACCACATGTTAAGAATAATCCTTCTAAATTCATAGTCTTGACTTCTCTGGTCAAAGCAAACATATTCCTGCAAAATATCAAAAGAAAAATGATCAATCTGGAAAGATACAAACAGAGCAATGAAAATGCTTGAACCACTGAGTAACCGGGCCATTTCACCTGACAAGTGATTTGTTTCGCATCAAAAAGTGGAAATCAAAATTTTCAACTCTGTATAAGATAATGAAAGTTAAACCACTGAGTAATCAGGAGGTCTTGCATCTGATCAATGTGATCTCTTGTACTGAAAAGGGAGATTTAACTAATTTATTCTTGTATTCTTTCCCAGTTAAAATTGAAAGAAAATTAAAAAGACAGGATAAAAAAGCTTAAGACCTTAATTAAGTTCATGTCTACTGAGTTTAGATCTATTATTTTACATTGTGTTAAACTTAAAGCTCCTAACATCCTTGTTAAATATTTCTGCTCATTCATATAGGTCACTTTTCTTCACATTTGCATCATTATTTTAACTATATTCAGCTCATTATAATTTGCTATTCCTTGTGTTGAGTGTGTCTTTGTGATTAAACTTTGTTGCACAATAACAAAACATTATCTTTTCTCTCATTTGACAATATCACTTTGCCTCACTTATTTTGATCATTTCTGAACCTTCATTTCTCACTCTTTATCTTTTGGTCTCCAACCATCATTGTGTCTCTCTCTTGTCTATCTTTTTGATGCTGTCAAAAAGGGGGAGAAAGTTCCTTGAAAGGGGGAGAAAGTAAAAGTTTCTAAGGGGAGAATGTTCTTTATGGGGAGAAAGTTCAAATGATGCATATGGTCAAGGGGAGTTATTGCAGTCAAGGGAGATATGTTTTGTCATCATTAAAAAGGGGGAGATTGTTGGGTTGAGTGTGTTTTGGAACTTCCTAAAGTTTTATTTTAATGATATCTAATGAACATCACTCATACCTTGATTTTGATGATGACATACTGTGATCTTAATGATGACATACTGTGATATTGATGATGACATATCATGATGTTAATGATGAGATATTATGATCTTAATGAAGACATGTTGTGATTTTAATAATGATATATTGTGATTTTGATGATGACATATTGTGATTTTGATGATGACATGTTGTGATTTTAATGATGATATGTTGAACATGTTATACATTTTATACATATCACAATAATGCTTAAACAACATGTTTTTGATGTTTAATATCTCATATTTTAATGATAATATCTTGTATTAATAGTTTATGTGTTAAATTTTTAGGTTCACACATTTTTGTCTTGGTAGTGTCGACACTAAATAAGGGCAGGTCGACACTAGTCCCAGATTCCAGAAGACCCAGTTGCCAGACTGGGACAGCAGGTCGACACTAGCTCAAAGCAGGTCGACACTAGTCCCAGATTCCAGAAGGGCAGGTCGACACTAGCTCAGGGCAGGTCGACACTAGACCCAGTTTCCAGCAGACCAGTTTGCAGAAATGGGACAGCAGGTCGACACTAGTTCAGGGCAGGTCGACACACTCCGGCTGAAAGTCAAAATCGTGAATTTCTCTATACACGTGGACGATTAGGATTTAGGGGATTTGACCTAGGGTTCCGTGCCCATGTACCCCAAAGCACTTTATGGACATATGGGGCTATAAATACCCATGTTCCTTGTACCCCAAAGGTAAGAGAGCCCATACACTTCCAGAAGAAGCCTTTTGGCGGCTAAAGGGGGTTTTCCAGATCTGTCTCCATCTCCAGAAGCTGCAAGCCATCCTTTCAAGAGGAAGGACAAGGGAATCAAGGGGAATCCCTGGAGAGAAGGTTGCTGTGCAAGGCAAGGGAGCAGATCCAACTGAAGAGGCTCAGGAGAAGAAGGATTTCTGGCATTTCAGATGCCATCAAAGCAGAGCATCGCCAATTGAGGAGAATGTCCATTGATTTCCATCAAGGCTCCTCAATTGAAGCATCTGCAAGGCCTCTTCATCGAAGAACACTCTTTCTACATCCATTTCCCTCATCTCAGAGTTTGTTCTTCCTTATTTCGTCTGTGAGATTTGTGCATGAAGTTCTGCACAAATTTTCTGTGTACGAATCTGTTTTGAATCAGATCATTGCTAGAGGATCTGATCTCTTTTGTGTTTGATCTAGCTTTTGTACTCTGAGCCTTCGAGCTCTGGTTTGTGAGTCGTCGCACTCAATGTGTGGTTTGAGCCGTCGTGCTCAATTTGGAGTCGTCGTACTCCGGTTGATGTTTGAGCCGTCATGCTCAGTTTGGAGTCGTCGTGCTCCAGGTGTTTCTTGAGTCGTCGTGCTCAAGGGTGTTTGGAGTCGTCGTACTCCTGTGTGAGTTGTACTCAAGGTTTTTGAGTAGTGTGGCGTCACTGTGTGAGGGGTGGACGTAGGAGTCACTGGAGGTGATTTCCGAACCACCTAAAAATCCTCTGTGCAATGGTTTGAATTGTGGTTTGCCTTTGTATCTCGCTAGATGCATGCATAGGGATTTCGCTCACACTACTAATTGATTTTCTCACACACACTAATCACACTTCAGATCAGTAAATTGTTTGGGTGAATTGATCTCTGATTCGAAGTAATTTTTAATTGCTTAAGCTTCCGTGTTAATTGGTGTTAGATCTATTCAACCCCCCCTTCTAGATCTTGTCCACATTTTTTCTCGATCCTTCAAGTGGAAGTGGGAGCAAGTCACTATGGATTTTGTGTCTGGATTGCCTAGATCGCCTAGAGGAAATGATTCCATTTGGGTAATTGTGGACAGGTTTTCGAGGAGTGCTCATTTCTTGGCAATGAAGAAGAAGCAGTCCGTAGAGAGCTTGGCCAGACTGTACATTGAGGGCATCGTGAAGCTGCATGGAATTCCGAAGTCGATTATCTCAGATCGTGATCCGAGATTCACTTCCAGGTTTTGGCAGAGTTTGCAGCAGACTTTTGGCAGTCAGTTGAAGTTGAGTTCAGCATTTCATTCGCAAACGGATGGACAGTCCGAGAGGACTATTCAGACGTTGGAGGATATGCTTCGAGCTTGCGTTTTGGAATGGAAAGGTGATTGGGAGTGCCATCTATCTCTTGTAGAATTTGCTTATAATAATAGTTTCCATTCGAGCATAGGTATGGCACCTTTCGAGGCATTATACGGAGACCCTGTAGATCCCCATTGTGTTGGGAGGAGTCAGGAGATCGGCATCTGGTTGGACCTGAAGTAGTGCAAGAGACTTCAGCGAAGATCTAGATGATTGTGCAGAGGTTAAAGGCTGCTCAGGATCGTCAGAAGAGTTATGCAGATACAAGAAGGAAGGATTTGGCATTCGAGGTTGGAGACCATGTTTTCCTTAAGGTTTCGCCAACCAGAGGTGTAGTAAGATTCGGAAAGAGAGGTAAGCTGAACCCGAGGTTTATTGGCCCATTCGAGATTTTGAAGAAGATCGGGAATGTAGCATACCAATTAGCTTTGCCACCATCATTAGCAGTCGTGCGTCCTGTTTTCCATGTGTCCATGTTGAGGCGTTATATTAGAGATTTGGACCATGTGATCAGCTACGAGCCAGTGCAGTTTCAGCCAGACTTGTCTTATGCGGAGCAACCTGTGGAGATTCTGGACAGGAAAGTGCAGGAATTAAGATCGAAATCCATACCATTTGTGAAGGTTCTATGGAGGAATTTTTCATGTGAAGAAGCAACGTGGGAGCTTGAAGAAAAATGAAGAAGCTTTATCCATCCTTGTTTGGTGAGTATTCTAACTCAATCTTCGAGGACGAAGATTATTTTAAGGGGGAGAGGATGTAGTGCCCTAGGAATTTCTGAATTTGTTTGGCAAATTGTATGTTTATTTCTGCATGTTTTGAATGTTGTTCTGTGGTGAACTTGGCGTCAATATCCCTTGGCATTAAGTCTTGTCAGAGGCAAGCTCGTCTGCCGTTTATACCTTGTTAACGACAGTATATATTGTCGTTTAATATTTTCTGAATTATTTTATTTTTTGGGCAAGAATGTAAACGACATTATCGATGGACGTTTACAATGATTCTGACGACAACCCATGTTGACGTTCACCTGACTTGCCTGTTTTTGATATTACCATTCCGAGCGAGTGGGATCTGCCATTTTAAGTGCCATTAAGAGGCTAGATCGGTGCGTTACGCATCCCAGGGATTGAACTTGGGCTAGCCAAACGCATGGAGGTCTTTATAAGACCAGATCTCGTAGTCAAAAAGGGGTTTTCGCTCTGGTTTTGAGGGAAAGAAAAGAGGGCTGAGGAAAGGACTTTGCAGAGCGATCCGGTGCTGGTTTGTGCGGTTTGGAGACTCTTGGACCAAGGTGGAGTGATCGTCCACGAGATTCGAAACTCGTCCAGGCGGGAGAGCTACATCGGAGGTGGATTCGGAGCGCTTGAAGACGGAGGAGAGGACTGTCTCACTGACGAGGCGTGCTTCTTCGGGCTTCAAATCATCACTCTAGTAGGAGGGAAAGAGGCAAGTTACATGGGGGTTCAGTTTAGGATATGTAAGATTATAGGTTTACCATTTTTAAGTATGTTTAAAGATGAAAATGAACCATGGGAAGGGATGAAAGTCATGTCATTTTATGTAAGGTTTTCTGCATTTTCTGCATTTAAGAACTTAATAGCAATATCATTCGCCGTCAATCTCATATAAACGATGGGATCGACTGCCGTCTATATCATATGCATAATAGTAGTTTTCTATCTTTTACTATATGTAAACGGTGCTATGTGCCGCCGTCAATTTACTTTAACGGCACTATGTGCCGCCGTCTATCTAAACTTAATGACATTATATGTGGATGTTGACTTATGTAAACATCCTACCCCTTGTCGTCGAGTTTATCAGTACCCTATATCTACAGAAATTGATAATAGTTGGTTATCTGTGATCCTTGATTGTGTGAAGTTTCGGCCAGGTGATGATTGGTGTGTTTCTAGTACTGTTATATGATGAATGAATAAACCATATGTATATCGTATATTATTGTTTTCATGGAAGTCTTGATAGAATTAGTAATAAAATTTTAAAAAAATAAAACGATGCAAGCATAATTTATGTTATAGCATAATGTTAGGGACTGTATGACTGATAACTAGGACTGTGGATCTACTATGTGTAATCTTGATTGTAAATCTGCATGGTTTTATTTCTGCATTATCATGTTAAATAGTTCCAATTTATGAAAAGTAATTCACCATAAATGGTTACAGCGATCAGAAAAATATGAAATTTGGCATGCACATAGTACAACCAAATTCTGAATTTCTTTTAAAATTTTAGAATTTTTGGATATTTATACAATATGTTATGAAATTCTGAATAAGGATCTGCTTTGAAATTTAAATAAAAATGCTAGTATTTACATGAATGAATATGTTGTATTTACTACCATGATAGGGGTCTGTCATTCAGAAAATGAAATGTTCAAAATTGAAGGGACCTATTACAGATTTTTGCATGGTTATATATTGAGATTGCATGAAATGTAGACTAGATGGTGTCATATATGTATTGCATATATTAAAATGGAATGCCAATAAGACATTGCTAATTTAGAGATTCCTACAAGGAATTACACCGTAGATGCCCCTATGGTAATGGTTCAACTACATGTAAATGATCTACTGAATTCGTGGGCAACAGATTGAAATCCTGGAGGTAGACTAGTTCTACTGGTTAAGGTGGGAAGGACTTTCCCCGGTTTTGCGCAAATACTAAGACTTCATCACCGCATTGCCTAGGTGATAAGTGAATTCTAAATGTCTACTAATCTCTAATTTAGTGAGGGCTATGTCTTGGCAACTAAATGAAAATGTTTACATGTCTACATGACTTACACGCCACATGATCGTTGTCTACATGCTACATGCTTATTGTCTATATGATTATATGCTACATGACATTGCATTAAATTTTACATGCCATTTGTTATAAAGATTTCTACTTGTTTAATGATCCAATGTTACATGAAAATTGTTGTTTATTACAAATTGAAGTATAAGGCCTAAATCGAAGTAATTTACATGCTATATGATAACAAGTAGATTCATGATAAAATGAGTTCATGATAGTTAGACATGCTATGAAATACTTGAATGCCAAATGATTTAGAAACATGTTAGTAGGAAAATATATGTTACCAGTGAAATAATAGATAATATGTTACCATGTTTTAAAACTATCATACTTATAATGTCTCGAACTAGCTTCTGTGTAATTTGCTGAGTCTTGTAGACTCATACTTGCTTAATATTTCAGGAGATCCAGAGGACACTCAAGAGTTAGTGCACACTGACTCGGAGCGAGAGGACGTGGAGACTTAGTTTTACTTGAGAGTTTCTAGAGTGATGTATTGTATGTGAGGATTATATGTATTTCTTTTATGGCTTTGGACTATGATATGTAATAAGTTGGGACCTTAGTTACATATTTCTTTTATGCATTAGACTTTACATTTGAATAAATGCTGATTGCAAGTGTTTAATTCCATATTTGTCAATTATCATTGGAATTGAATAGTTATTTGTGTATATTTCAACCTGTATTGTAATTGTTGGATTCGGTCCACTGTAATACCTCTATTAGATCCAATGTGAGTTGGTGTAACTGTACTGGGTCTAAGAGGTGCGTTACAAAGTTATCCTGACCTAGTAAAGGCGTTTTAGGTTTGTCTGAAGACAGAAGAAGATGGGACCTTGACTTCCATGGTCAAGGGAACTCAGATTAGGGTCACATGAGAGTTACTGGCATCAATCTTCGGTGTGACTACTTCTGGTCACAATGGAGTTCACACTGTGGATATCCAGGCAAAAAGATTAGGGATTGTTGGTCCTGAATACAAATTGAAGGACGGGAAGCTAGATATCAACCAGTTGAATGCATTTAATCATCTTTTGCACTTTATAGTCTGCCAAATTTTGGTTCCCAGAAGCGCTACTTTTTCAACATGCACCAAAGCAGACTCAGATTTAATGTTCTAGGCCATCTAGAATCAGAAAATCAATTTGGCCGAAATCATCATGGAAAGGATGAAATTTACAAGTGCACAGATAAGGGATAAGAAGAGTAAGCTGAATTTGTCTCTACCCTATGCCCATCTCTTAACTAAGGTATTTCAACATTATGGCATCAGTGTGGTAGGAGATGTTTCTGAGAAGATGGGGCAGGCTATCCGCAGCAGGAACTTAAGGAAAAGTGGATTTTCAGTTGTAAATGGTGTATGGTCAAAGACCTTAGTAGCTGAGGGTGAGGCCATTATTGGCAAAGCCCAAGAAGTCCAGGAAGAGGTAGGAGAAGTAGCTGTAGCAGCAGCAGTCCAAATGGTTCAAGAGGAATCAGCAGCAGCAGTAGCAGCACCAGCAGCAGCACCAGCAGAGGAAGCTAGAGCAGCAGTTCCAAGTATTCCAGAACAGCAGGAACAGATTCCATTAGTTCAGGAGGAACTAGAAGCAGCAGCAGTAGATGTTCAGGTCAATGCAGCAGCTAGCAGAATTGAGGATCTCTTGCCTCAGCAGATTGAGCATGTTGGGCAATGTTCAGAAGTTGTTCCTCCTCCTTCCCAAGTAGCCTCAGTACTCAGGGATGTATTGGACTCCATCCATAGCACTCTAGAGGAGCCCGTAATTAGTGATGATCATGTAGCAGAAGCTGTGGCATCAGGCCACACTGCAGAAATGGTGATGGAGGAAGCTCCCAGTCAGGGGGAGCAAGCAGTTGCTCATGAAAAGGTAACAGTGGAAGATGCTCCTATTGAGGGGGAGCAATCTATTGATGAGGAGGCAGCTCCTCAGGGGGAGCACACCGAAAGTGTCCCTATGAATAATGAAGAGCATGTTGAATTCGACGAGCCCATTGCCAGGGCACATAGAAAAAGGAAAAGGGTAGCTTATAGGAAGCCCAAGGAGAAGCAACTGAAGATTCCATTGAAGCCCATTGTTAAAAGGCTGAATGAGCAAAGCAAGACTCTCACATCTCTGCAGTCTGATGTTCAGTCTATCCTTATCATCCAGACCTCAGCAGCAAGCGGGATTGGAGCCTTGTCCACTGAGGTACATAACTTGAGAGATGATTTTAAAATGTTCAAGCAATTATGCAGATGGATGAAAGGTGAGTTTGACAGTGTTAAGAAGATTATATCTTCGAGGGAGCAATCCACCTCTGCCCCTCCAGCTCACTCACCTGCTAAACCATTTAGCAGTGCAGGGCCATCAGGGCCAAGGCCATTAGAGGAAAATGCAGGGCCATCAGGGCTAAGGCTAGTAGAAGAAAATGCAGGGTCAATTGTAGTAGAACCAGCAGGGCCATCCGGGCCATTTGAAGATGTAGCAAGGCCATCAGGGCCATCTAAGGTTGTGGCAGGGCCACCAGGGCCAATGATCTCCGAGGGTGTGTCTCCAAGAGTAGAAGAGCCTGCAGCTGCTCTCGAAGCCCATGAGTCTTCATCTCTTGCAACACCAGCCCCTCCTTCACCACCCTCCTCATCCACTACACCTTCAGCACCAATTACCTTCAAACAACCTATGCCTCGCACCATCTCTTCCCCAACTCCTTTTCCATCTCAATCCACATCATCTCCTACTATCTCTCAAATCATTTCTCCACCTTCATCTGTCTGTGAAGATCCTCCAGTTTCCTCATCAGCTAGAGCATCATCCTCCTCTGGCCCCTCTTCAGCCAGATCATCCACCAATTTTTCTCCAAGTTCTCTCCTTCATCCTCCTACTCCACCCTCTTATATCACATTCATTCCTGAAAATCCACAACTTGCCAGTGCTTTTCTAAACTGTGAGAATGAGTTGGAGTGCACCTCACTCATCTCAATCCTGGTAGTTGTAACGACCCAAGAACCCGACCCTCGGCCCATGCCAAGGACCCGATTTTCGCGATCGCCGTCCACGGATCTGGGGACTCGGAAGGGCTATAATCTACGTCTAACAGGATATGCAACGGAAGTAAACATCAACTGCTAATCTAGAAATGTACGTGCGGAAACAGAAAAGAGAGTGAGACCACAGCGTACCACTCTAAGTACAGTCCCAACGCACGCATGCTAGTACAAGTAAAAGGCAGGGGAAGAACAAGTCCCTTATGGGCATACCCCGAGGGTGACGTACAGTGAAAAAGGGGAACCACTACTTTTAGACCCCGAATTTTTATTCTCTTTTATATATAAATATATGTATATGAATGGTGTGTTGGGAGTTCGCTTGTGGTGTGCATAGCATTGTGCCTACTATAAGTTTTATACTTCTCTTGAGCATGAGCATGTGCGTATATATATATATATATATATATATATATATATATACGTGTATATGATAATTCATGTAGAAGTGAGCAATTAGCTAAATTAAGAATTATTATGAACACTTTCTCAAGAATCTCAGACTCAGAATATTTAAGCAATATTATGTATATATTTTTCTGAATATTGAAGAATATTCTATATTATCTAATTCATGGATTATGCATGGGGATGTATGGATTACGTACGTACATACATATAAGCATGTATATGTACCCTATCTATACATGTGATACTACCTATCAAAATTCGGTAAGACCCTTGAATTATCCTTCTATTTGGCATGTGTGTGGACTCGTGATGGTGAGTAGATATCATGCATGTATATGTAGATATCTATATCAACTAGATGTACTTGCTATGCATGTGTACGATTATTGAAAACGTTGTTAAATTTACATGTGTATGTATGTATGTATGATTGTCTTAATGCATGTGGTAATGGCATACCAAATTCTAAATACATAGCATCCTGGTATATTTAGGTATACATGAGTATGTTTAGTGTGGACGCTGTTCAATTGCTTGGTGTAGTGGATGTATGCATTGTACTTAGCACATTGCATGCACATGTAGAATACAAGTATGATTTTCTGCATTGTTTGTTTTCTGGCCGAAGAGGATTTGGCGTCAACATTGGAGGACGCCTATATAAGTAAACGTCCATGTCGATGGACGCCTACACCTAAGTCAACGGCCACTCATGTGGACGTTGATATCTCTAATTTTCTCTGCGCAGCAGAGCGCAGAGAGCACTCATTGGGCCAGGCTTCTGATTGGGGAGATGTCTTCCCAACGTCTCTTACTTGTCCATTCAGTCCTACACGAGCCCTCTTGCCCCCCCTTATTCTATAAAACACCTCTCTTTGCAACCTAGAGAGCCCTCTTGGCTCATTTTCTAAAAGGAAAACCCTAGCTAAGAGAAGAGATGAGGGACTGACCTTGGAAGGCTTAGATCCGGCGACTGGAGGCGTTTTCGGGTGAGCTTCTACAACAAGGAGGAAGGTCATACATAGGAGAAGGCTTCCCTGGCGTTGGACTGCAGCTTGCAACCCCTGGAACCCGGAGCAAAGGATTTCTGGAGGCTTTTTGGCAAGTGCCAAGGAGAGCTTCGTCGGCTATTTTGATCCATTTAGAGGTTTTTCTTCAGGCAAGTAAACCCTAGGTCTTGAGCCTAGACATGTCCCCTAAGTCTCAGGAATTTTGTGGATTTTAATTCGTGTCTTGGAGCCCCTATTCTGAAATTTTTTCCAAGCTCGGTCTGTGTTCTTACACAGACAGGAACTTGACAGCCAGAGACCTTGCTGTCAAGTGCATCTGTTAACGGCATGCGATAATGCCGTCAACCCCTATACACGGCCAGGTCATTGACGTTGAGTTCGTCAGGACAGAACCGTTAGCTGTTTTCTCCCTTAAATGACTATTTTCGATGTGTTTCTCGCGATGAGGATATACTGTAAACCCTATACGTTATGTAAGATATCTATTGTGGTGTGTGGATGGGTTATTGAGCATGGTGTGAGTAATGCAATTTAATTGCTTTGCGAAAACGCATGTATGCTAAGGCAATGACCTTCTTGACTCACTGTTTGAATGATTTAGTGAGGGTTGGAAAGTGCTAAAAGTTGTGAGCCATGTATGCATGCATCAGTTTATTTCCTGCAATTTCTATGATTTTCCCATGTTTATATGATTTGTTAGAATTTATGTTTTGGAAAATAGAGAACATGTGTAGGACTATTAAATTCTCTAGTAAATCGTACTTTGTGCAATAAATACGAGTAGAATTTCGTGCGAATACATGCATGTTAGGTCAGGGTTGAGGCATGTTAAATCAATTGTTTATGCTAGATTTCCATGCTAATAGGGATTTCAAATAGCATGTGAATTGGATGTTTGATTTTCTATAAATTCGTTTTAGTTCAAAAAAATCTGAAAACTTGCATGTAGAATCCTAAACCTGAAACCAGTATGTGGTCAAAGTTTCAGGTCATTTGGACAATTATACAGTGCAATATGAAATTTCCATGCAAAATGCGTGACTAATGCAAGCTATTATGAAATGATTTGGTTTCTGAACAATTTAACCTGATTAATGAAACTTTCGGAATGTTAATTATGGTCATCAGTAATAGCATGATTAGGAGAAAAACAGAGTCACATTGTGCATGAGAAAATGAAGGAGATGTGAGTGTTATGTGTAAAATACGTGTTAAAACTCGGCATGAGTAAAGTGTAAAAGTTGTGCCTATGTGACACTGCTACCCTAGAGGCATCAGGAGCCGTATATAGAAAAGTCCCTATGGAAGGTTCCATGTAATATAAGTTTGTCCCAAAGGCATTGGGAAAACCCCGGAGGTGGACAAGTACCACTGGATAGGGTGGACAGGGCTTCTCCCGGTCTGCGCAGTTACCAAGATTCACCGCTGTATTGCCTAGGTGGTGAGTATGTGTATGAGTTGTGTCATGCGTTGTGATATGAGTTGTGTTATGAGTTGTGTTGAGAGCTGTGCTAAGGAATGAGCACGAGCTATGAGATATTGTTAGTGTCCTCTACTGGTGGTTGGGACTATGTGTCATGGCAAATTGTTTAAGCAATGAAAAATGAATAAAGTGTGAAATATGTGAACATGGCACGTGGTAAGTGCCCATGATGCACGTGGTAAGTGCAATCGATGTGATACGTGATAAGTGAAAGTGGTAGAGTAAATGATGTGGAAACATGTAAATTGTGTAAGTGTGAACATGTGTACATGTTAAATGTGTAAAAGCAAACAATGTGAATGAGTAAGTGTGCAATGATGTGGGATAAATGTGTTAGATTGTGAACTTATGATATATGTCATGAAAGTGTTAAATGCATATCCAAACAGCAACCTAAATGTATGCAAAACGATGTGTCACATGTGTAAGAATGAGTAGAATCCATATTAGGAACTTCCCTTTCAAACATATGAGAATCTCACGTTAATTGCTATCATGTTGTGATTGAATTGTATATATATATATATATAGCTCTCATATGAATGAAATGGTAGTGAGCATGTAATAGGATTTTCACGTTTGCAAAAGGTTGATTATGAATATGGCAAATTCATGAAAAATATTTGGATTCCATGCTAGTTGAAAGGCTCAATTAGTATAAAAGTTCATACTTAAGTGCTCATGGATTGCTAAATGGTTTCACCATGTTTTAACCTTCAAGTCATGCTACAAATGTGAAACTATGTGCATGTGTTTTTATTATGTTAAAACAGTAAGTAAATTGTATAAATAAATACAAAAAGGTCATGTGAAAAGAAAGTAGTCATCGTGCTAGCTTGTTCTTTTCTTTACGCTCAATTGTATGCTCTAGTAGTAGAAATATCTATGGGTTAAAAGAATGTGTGGAGGAATCATGCTACATGTTAAGTGTATTAAATAAGTGCATGTGTATGATGTAATGCTCATGATTTAGAATAGAATTATGGTAGACTAAAGCATGCTCCTGACAAGATAATATGTATTGCTAGTTGAAAGTAAGGACCATGAGTACCTTCGTGATTTGATGATAGTGTGCATCTCTTGAATGTTAATGCCATATTGTGAGTGTGACATGTTTAAGTTTAAGACTTTGGTTTGCTTGCTGAGTCTTTGGACTCACTCTTGCTTCGGTGTACATGTTGACAGGTATCGGGTTCTAGAAGGAAGCTTGGTGAGGATCGTCATTTGAAGACTATTTTGTGGAGCTGTTATTAGTTGTACTTTTTTTTTTTGGATTATTGTATGGACAATATTTGGACAATGTAGTTCTTTTATCTTGTATTAATGTGGACATTGTCTTCCTTTATTTACTATTTAGACTGTGGAATATATGTGGGTGATGGATTGAAAGTGAAATATTTATTTCATTCCGCTGTACTCTATCGCTATCCAGGTACATATCAACCTATCGACTAGTGTTGGGTACATGTCCCACTGTTACGACGCCCTTTATACCGATGGGGATTGGTATAATCGTACCGGTATATAGAGGGTCGTTACAGACATTGGTATTAGAGCACAAGGTTGAGACTGTACATGGATAGACCATCACCGTCACAACATTGCAAAGTCTTCATAGGAATTGTCCATATATATAGAATTTACTAATAGTTGATGGAAGATAGTAAGGAGAATAGTTAGAATATAGTAACCTAGGTTTTAATTGAGTTATTTATTTGCAGACTATGGCTGGACGTGGTAGACGTAGTGCTCAGTCTCGAAGGTATGAGCAGAACCGCAAGCTGAAGAATTTTGTGAAAGGACTTAAGCCATCAGTGAGGGCTAGGCTTCTGGAACTCGATTCGCGTGTCTTAGGAGAACTTCTAGGTGTGACCACCCAGCAAGAGAATGGAGCGGGATCTCTCCCAGAGGGGGAGGCAACTCCAAAGGAGAATATGATCAAGCCATTCCAAAGGCAAGATAAGAAGAAGGAGAAACCCTTGGAAAGTCAACAATCAACTGTGGCCTCAAGCATCGAGAAACCCGAGTGCACCCAGTGCGGGAAGCGTCATGGCGGGAAGACATGTTGGAGAAAGGAAGGAAGGTGTCTTAAATGTGGAAGCAAAGATCATCGGCTTAAAGAGTGTCTGAATCTGATGACGACGTTCACTCCGCGAGGTGCTTCATTGACCGCGATATAGGAGCAAGGAGTAGCTGGTGTTGACCTCGGCGACGTCAATACAGGTACTCGATGCGATCTTTGAGGATGAAGATCTTTTTCTAGAGGGGGAGAGTGTTAGACCCCAAAATTTTATTCTCTTTTATATATATATATATATATGTATATGAATGGTGTGTTGGGAGTTCGCTTGTGGTGTGCATAGCATGCGTAGTTCATTGTGCCTACTATAAGTTTTATACTTCTCTTGAGCATGAGCATGTGCGTATATCTATATATATATATATATATATATATATATATATATATATATATATATACGTGTATATGATAATTCATGTAGAAGTGAGCAATTAGCTAAATTAAGAATTATTTTGAACACTTTCTCAAGAATCTCAGACTCAGAATATTTAAGCAATATTATGTATGTATTTTTCTGAATATTGAAGAATATTCTATATTATCTAATTCATGGATTATGCATGGGGATGTATGGAGTACGTACGTACATACATATAAGCATGTATATGTACCCTATATATGCATGTGATACTACCTATCAAAATTCGGTAAGACCCTTGAATTATCCTTCTATTTGGCATGTGTGTGGACTCGTGATGGTGAGTAGATATCATGCATGTATATGTAGATATCTATATCAACTAGATGTACTTGCTATGCATGTGTACGATTATTGAAAACGTTGTTAAATTTACATGTGTATGTATGTATGTATGATTGTCTTAATGCATGTGGTAATGGCATACCAAATTCTAAATACATAGCATCCTGGTATATTTAGGTATACATATGTATGTTTAGTGTGGACGCTGTTCAATTGCTTGGTGTAGTGGATGTATGCATTGTACTTAGCACATTGCATGCACATGTAGAATACAAGTATGATTTTCTGCATTGTTTGTTTTCAGGCCGAAGAGGATTTGGCGTCAACATTGGAGGACGCCTATATAAGTAAACGTCCATGTCGATGGACGCCTACACCTAAGTCAACGGCCACTCATGTGGACGTTAATATCTCTAATTTTCTGTGCGCAGCAGAGCGCAGAGAGCACTCATTGGGCCAGGCTTCTGATTGGGGAGATGTCTTCCCAATGTCTCTTACATGTCCCTTCAGTCCTGCACGAGTCCTCTTGCCCCCCCTTATTCTATAAAACACCTCTCTTTGCAACCTAGGGAGCCCTCTTGGCTCATTTTCTAAAAGGAAAACCCTAGCTAAGAGAAGAGATGAGGGACTGACCTTGGAAGGCTTAGATCCGGCGACTGGAGGCGTTTTCGGGTGAGCTTCTACAACAAGGAGGAAGGCCATACATAGGAGAAGGCTTCCCTGGCGTTGGACTGTGGCTTGCAACCCCTGGAACCCGGAGCAAAGGATTTCTGGAGGCTTTTTGGCAAGTGCCAAGGAGAGCTTCGTCGGCTATTTTGATCCATTTAGAGGTTTTTCTTCAGGCAAGTAAACCCTAGGTCTTGAGCCTAGACATGTCCCCTAAGTCTCAGGAATTTTGTGGATTTTAATTCGTCTCCTGGAGCCCCTATTCTAAAATTTTTTCCAAGCTCAGTCTGTGTTCTTACACAGACAGGAACTTGACGGCCAGAGACCTTGCCGTCAAGTGCATCTGTTAACGGCATGCGATAATGCCGTCAACCCCTGTACACGGCCAGGTCATTGACGTTGAGTTTGTTAGGACAGAACCGTTAACTGTTTTCTCCCTTAAATGACTATTTTCGATGTGTTTCTCGCGATGAGGATATACTGTAAACCCTATACGTTATGTAAGATATCTATTGTGGTGTGTGGATGGGTTATTGAGCATGGTGTGAGTAATGCAATTTAATTGCTTTGCGAAAACGCATGTATGCTAAGGCAATGGCCTTCTTGACTCACTGTTTGAATGATTTAGTGAGGGTTGGAAAGTGCTAAATGTTGTGAGCCATGTATGCATGCATCAGTTTATTTCCTGCAATTTCTATGATTTTCCCATGTTTATATGATTTGTTAGAATTTATGTTTTGGAAAATAGAGAACATGTATAGGACTATTAAATTCTCTAGTAAATCGTACTTTGTGCAATAAATACGGGTAGAATTTCATGCGAATACATGCATGTTAGGTCAGGGTTGAGGCATGTTAAATCAATTGTTTATGCTAGATTTCCATGCTAATAGGGATTTCAAATAGCATGTAAATTGGATGTTTGATTTTCTGTAAATTCGTTTTAGTTCAGAAAAATCTGAAAACTTGTATGTAGAATCCTAAACCTGAAACCAGTATGTGGTCAAAGTTTCAGGTCATTTGGACAATTACACAGTGCATTATGAAATTTCCATGCAAAATGCGTGACTAATGCAAGCTATTATGAAATGATTTGGTTTCTGAACAATTTAACCTGATTAATGAAACTTTCGGAATGTTAATTATGGTCATCAGTAATAGCATGATTAGGAGAAAAACAGAGTCACATTGTGCATGAGAAAATGAAGGAGATGTGAGTGTTATGTGTAAAATACGTGTTAAAACTCGGCATGAGTAAAGTGTAAAAGTTGTGCCTATGTGACACTGCTACCCTAGAGGCATCGGGAGCCGTATATAGAAAAGTCCCTATGGAAGGTTCCATGTGATATAAGTTTGTCCCAAAGGCATTGGGAAAACCCCGGAGGTGGACAAGTACCACTGGATAGGGTGGACAGGGCTTCTCTCGGTCTGCGCAGTTACCAAGATTCACCGCTGTATTGCCTAGGTGGTGAGTATGTGTATGAGTTGTGTCATGCGTTGTGATATGAGTTGTGTTGAGAGCTGTGCTAAGGAATGAGCACGAGCTATGAGATATTGTTAGTGTCCTCTACTGGTGATTGGGACTGGCAAATTGTTTAAGCAATGGAAAATGAATAAAGTGTGAAATATGTGAACATGGCACGTGGTAAGTGCCCATGATGCACGTGGTAAGTGCAATCAATGTGATACGTGATAAGTGAAAGTGGTAGAGTAAATGATGTGGAAACGTGTAAATTGTATAAGTGTGAACATGTGTACATGTTAAATGTGTAAAAGCAAACAATGTGAATGAGTAAGTGTGCAATGATGTGGGATAAATGTGTTAGATTGTGAACTTATGATATATGTCATGAAAGTGTTAAATGCATATCCAAACAGCAACCTAAATGTATGCAAAACGATGTGTCACATGTGTAAGAATGAGTAGAATCCATATTAGGAACTTCCCTTTCAAACATATGAGAATCTCACGTTAATTGCTATCATGTTGTGATTGAATTGTATATATATATATATAGCTCTCATATGAATGAAATGGTAGTGAGCATGTAATAGGATTTTCACGTTTGCAAAAGGTTGATTATGAATATGGCAAATTCATGACAAATATTTGGATTCCATGCTAGTTGAAAGGCTCAATTAGTATAAAAGTTCATACTTAAGTGCATGGATTGCTAAATGGTTTCACCATGTTTTAACCTTCAAGTCATGCTACAAATGTGAAACTATGTGCATGTGTTTTTATTATGTTAAAACAGCAAGTAAATTGTATAAATAAATACAAAAAGGTCATGTGAAAAGAAAGTAGTCATCGTGCTAGCTTGTTCTTTTCTTTACGCTCAATTGTATGCTCTAGTAGTAGAAATATCTATGGGTTAAAAGAATGTGTGGAGGAATCATGCTACATGTTAAGTGTATTAAATAAGTGCATGTGTATGATGTAATGCTCATGATTTAGAATAGAATTATGGTAGACTAAAGCATGCTCCTGACAAGATAATATGTATTGCTAGTTGAAAGTAAGGACCATGAGTACCTTCGTGATTTGATGATAGTGTGCATCTCTTGAATGTTAATGCCATATTGTGAGTGTGACATGTTTAAGTTTAAGACTTTGGTTTGCTTGCTGAGTCCTTGGACTCACTCTTGCTTTGGCGTACATGTTGACAGGTATCAGGTTCTAGATGGAAGCTTGGTGAGGATCGTCATTTGAAGACTATTTTGTGGAGCTGTTATTAGTTGTACTTTTTTTTTTTGGATTATTGTATGGACAATATTTGGACATTGTAGTTCTTTTATCTTGTATTAATGTGGACATTGTCTTCCTTTATTTACTATTTAGACTGTGGAATATATATGGGTGATGGATTGAAAGTGAAATATTTATTTCATTCCGCTGTACTCTATCGCTATCCAGGTACATATCAACCTATCGACTAGTGTTGGGTACATGTCCCACTGTGACGACGCCCTTTATACCGATGGGGATTGGTATAATCGTACCGGTATATAGAGGGTCGTTACAACTGCTAGCTTCGGGGACCCCGACTACCACCCCGTCTCCTCCACCCAGCGCGCGCCCTGCCACTGCTGAGAAGTCTCACCTGTGAAAAGGAGGGATGAGCTTCACAACAGAAGCTCAGTAGGGACTACCAATCTCCTACTGGCTCTAAACAGGCAGCAGAATATAAATATGAAATGAATGACAACAGTTTATATCTTCTACCTACAACAGAAGTGCGGAAGCAAAACTACAACTAGCACGGTACGGAAAGTACACACGGTCGGGAACTCTGTACGACTGCTCGTCGTGACCACCACACGGCTAGCAAACACAGACAGAGGGAACTCCGTATGGACAAGGAACACTAGCTATGGAAGCACTACCACTAGTCAAGGTCAGGTGTGTCCACCGACGTCTTATCCTCGACTCGGGTCCTGACCCTCACACTCGTCAGAGCGAGGTAGAACACAAAGTAACACAACAGTAACCGCCGTAGTCTGGCTGGACTACGGTCCGACGCCTGGCCTCTCTAAGCGGTTTCAGGGCCGCAAAGGGCGAGGCAGTGAGAAAAGGACTAGCTAGACTGTACCGGGAAGAACTCTAAAAACTGACCTTGCGTCCCAGTCCAACAACGAGAGCTCTGCAAGCGACTCAATGCCACTGTCCTAACCATCGTTTTCCCCTAAACTCCAGAGTCCACCTAGTGGCTGCCAACTCTAGCACACCCGTAGCCCGAAGTAGTTCCTCGATAGGCTCCCGAGGATGGGGGTCCCAGGCAATGGTAACAACCTCTCTCACGGGACAAGCCCTCAAGTGCCGTGCACCGGGCAAGAGACTAGTGTAGCCCGTACTAGGGAACTAGCACAGGTGCCACGAGTATAGTAAAAGAACGGAAACGGAGAAGACCAAGAACTTGTCTCACGGTTTGGGTCGCGACGTATCGGACCGTCGCGACCAGGTTGCGACACAGGAGAGCGTCACGATCTCGTCGTGACCGGCCAGGCCGTCGCGTCCCGATCGCGACCTCCACGAGTGTCGTGATCTCATCACGACCGGCCAGGCCGTCGCGACCAGATCGCGACCTCTACGAGCGTCGCGTCCTAAGACAGAGGGGGGGGGGTTCCGGAGCAACCCCTCTGGGAACCACCCCAAAAAAATGGGGAAACAACCATCCAAGGGGGAGGGGATCATGCTCAATGTGCTAGAAAGCTAGTAAAGCATCCAAACCACCCTTAAAACCCCACGAACATAGATCTACACTCGAAGGGAAACCTCACTCAACCTCGAGCATGGATTTCTCACACTCCCAAGCCCCAAACCACAGAGAAACCACGCTTTAGAGGGGGAAGGGAGCATGCTTAGGGCGAGAGGATCAAGAGTCCCTACTTCCACGCGAAGAACGAACCCGTTGGGGCCTTCTCGTAGGAAAGGACGCCTCCTCCTCGCTCCAAACGGCACGAACACGTCCCCTGCACGAGCGGGACGACACCACCTCAGCACAGACGCCTCAAGCACCATGATCCGCCAAGAAACCGCAAAGGAAACACGAGAGGGAAGGGAGAGGGGAGAAAGAGATCTGAGAGGGAGAGAGGGGGAAATGGGGCGCGGCCTTGGGTTTTAACCCGGCGGCCCCCAGAACGCGACGAAACGACATGTCGCGATAAGACTCTCATCGCGACGCCCCTAGGCGTCGCGACCTTATCGCGATAGTCGCCTCTGTCGCAACCCTAAAAAGCGGGTCAAACCTCGAAGATCGGGAAAGCGATCACGACGGACAACCACGTCGCGTTCACGCATGTGCGCCTGACACCCGACAGAGCCATTCTGACAGAAAGGACACCGGTCACGTCTGTCAGAAAGGCCATCGCGACGTCGTGACCAGAACGTGACGGCTAAATCGGCGTGACAAGAACGTGACAGCCCTGGTCGTCGCGACCAGAACCCGTCGCGACAAGCCTCCTGTCGCGACCAGGAGCATGTCGCGACTCTGAGGATGGGGCCAAAGGGCCCAAGGGGGCCGGGTCTTACAGCAGTTACTACTCATGTTCACAGGACTGATTCCTCTAGTCCTGTTTAGAAAAAGAGGAAACTCTCATCCACCCTAGCTCTTCCTTCCAAACCTAAGTTTCCTCCTCTTTGGTACTCCCTCATTGTTGAAAATTGAAGGAGACCAATTTATTGTGAATATCTCCAAAAGTGCATTCTTTCCACCACTTTTGGTATTCCTTTTCTAAACTTAACTGAACACCTCAACACTGTCCTTCCCTATTGCCATCTTTCCAAAGTCGATCAATCCAAAATCTTCCAAATGGCTGAATGCAAGACTGAGGATCAGTGGGCTAAAGGGCACAAGGCTCTCTATAGCAAATATCTTCTTGCCAAGTCAGATAGCACTCCTCCCCAGGATCACCCACTCACCCTCTCTGAGTGGTTTGTGTTTCACCATCAAGCTCTCTAGGCCCCTTTCATTTTCAAAGAAATAAGGATCGCAAGGTACTTCGAGCTGTACAATGATTTTCGATATCTCAACAAGCTACCTGAAGTACAGTTTGGCCAATTCCATAGAGCTTTTGCCACTCTTCGAGCTGAAAATCCGGTTAATTGCTCCTTCACAGTGGACTTCACAACCCTGAAATTGCCTGAAAAAGTTTTTCTTCCAAAGCTACACTCCTTGGTGTTGGATTCCTCTGCTGGCTCTCATGCTTTTGAGAGATTTGCTCGAGTAATGGGAAGAATATTAGCTCAGCAGGGTCGTCTCCCCTCCTTTCAAAGGTTTATTTTCAAAGAATTTCATCTGGGCCACATCTCTTCTGAAGTGCTTGCTCCACTCATTTCTGAATGTGAAAGGCTTTCTCCCACAGATTGGGAAAAGCATTACAATCAATCTGCTCTTCAGTTGGAGTCGTTAAATTCTTCATTGGTCAAGTCAGGCAAGCCACCTCTCTCTACTGTCCCGTTCAGAAACTGTTTATGCAATGGGTCGAATGGTACAAGCTATTTTTGGCCTTGAAGAAAGATCTTCTGCAGGATCAGATTCACTACCCTGTCAACATCAACCAATTTCTTCGGTTTGCCAACTTTGGATCCTTCCTCTTCTTCAAACAATCTCTTGGCAGAGAAGAATATGCTGATTTTCTAGAAGATCAGCGCCAACTTCACATCAAGAGGATGCTTCTAGACATGGGGCCATCCTACTATTGCTTCTGGGGTTTTCCAGATCTATTTTGAGGAGCAGGAAAGCAAGGCCTTGCGCATTATTCAGCGGCATGTCTACCTTCTTTCTCCTACCTTCTACCTTTCTGTAACCTCCCAAGATACATAGAAAAGCTCTTTGCTCTTCTCACTATTTTATCTCTCTTCTTTGTCTCACTCTTATATCTTTTTGCTTAATGACAAAAAGGGGGAGAAATATAGTACTTCTGAAATATATTATATTTCTGCAATTTCGTTTAGATTCATTTCAGATCATCTATGCTTATTGTTAAGTTTTGTCATCACCAAAAAGGGGGAGATTGATGATCAGTTTATCCCCATGTAATTTAAAGTAATTACATATTTATTTTGGTAATTAACAAAACTATAATAAAGTTTATTCTAACATATTTTCTATGAGATTTGGGCATAGGAAATGAAACAAGGAATAACAAGCTAAATGGGTAAGTAGTATTTACTCTATAGCAATGTAAGTTCAAAGCATGAAATTTTAAGTACACATCGACTCTCTAGTTGTTATAACGACTTCCTTAGAATCATAACGATTTCCTCATTCACATCGATTTTGGTTCTATAACGATTTCATAAGTCATTGCTATTCTATTGCAGTCTATCTCATAACGATTCACTAAGAGATCGCAACAATTTGCCTCTCATAACGATTCGCTAAGAGATCGCAACGATTTGCCTCTCATAACGATTCGCTAAGAGATCGTAACGATTTGCCTCTCATAACGATTCGCTTAAAGATCACATCGACTTGATTCACAACGATTTGGTCTTCGCATCGATTTCTTAAGTGAGAACAACGATTTACTCTCACAACGATTTCTTAAGTGAGAACAACGATTTGCGCTCACAACGATTTCGGCTTCACAACGACTCGTTAAGTCTCATAATGATTTGATCCTTGTAACGATTCGATATGTTACACAACGTCTCTGTCACTGTAACGATTCATTTAGTTACATAATGACTTGGTCGCCGTAACGATTCGATACAACAAACAACGATTTGCTCACATCGTTTTATCTCTGACAACTTGCTCATAACGATTTGCTTATAGAGTCATAACGATTTGTCTCTAAACGATTTGGTTATTAATGCATAACGATTTGTATGTGCATCGGTTTGCTTATGAGTGCATAACGATTTACATGGATAACGTCTCCTTTGCATAACGATTTCATAAGTCATGCATATAACGATTTCATGGAATATAACGTCTTGATATTTGAACTGATTTCTGAGTTCGTTGAAATGTCAAAGTCTTCACATATATATTTCTGACAACCATGCATTTATTATGACTGAATGTATCACTACAGTGCATGCAAACGATATCTTCTATTTCCATACTTATCCTGTAAGCATCCTTTTAGAAGAGCAAAATGGCACTTCTATTTTGGGGAATATTCATTCTAACGTTGACTGGTAACAAGAGACAGTCTAGCTGTCTATTGTTTAGCATTTAATGCATGCAGGTCTCTGACAGCACTTCTCATACAACGTTGGACACAATAAAAGCCAAAGGATATCTCTGAAGATCATCTCTATTTATGTGCATGGAAGGCTAAAGACCGTTGAACGGGAAGCTCTACAGGACCATGCAGTCTAACGTATACAAGAGCTTAGAGACAACGGACACTTCAACGTTCAATTTTCAAATTGAAGATATAAATAGAAGACTGAAGCTCCAGATCAACAAGAGAATAACACTCACAATTACAGTGCTTACGACAATCTTTCAAGCCCTCTGAGAGCATTCTGAAGAGCATAGTTCTTACTCTCATTTTGTTGGGGAATCATCCCCCCGATCGGCAGCCCTCTCTCACACAACTCACACGTAGAGTCTGGAGAAGAGATGGAAGAAGGGAGAAGAAGAACACACAGACACCAGATTTTACGTGGTTCGGAGGCGAGAGCCTTCCTACATCCACGGCCACAGCAGCTTTCAATACTACAACCAGAACACACATACAAAGAGAATATACCCCCCTTTATATACTGGGAGGTTAGGGGGCCATAATCGAGATTCACATGGACAAAAAAGCCCCTAACTCAGAACCGCCTCAGAACTGCAAAGTCGTCTGACCTGGGAAAGGAGAAGTCGAATGCCTTGACAAATTCGACTGCTGCAGTCGAATGCTACATTCGACTGCAGACAGGCTCCCACTGCATAAGTCGAATGCTACATTCGACTGCTGACTTCAACTGATGCATTCAACTGCTGCAGTCGAATGCTTCACTTCTGACTACGACTGCATAAGTCGAATGCAGTGTTCGACTGCTTCACTTCTGTAGTGTTCGACTGCATAAGTCGAATGCAGTGTTCGACTGCATAAGTCGAATGCAGTGTTCGAATGCAGTGTTCGACCTGACCCCTTGTGCAGATCTGCTAGAGAGTTCGGGCTCCACATTCTAACACATTTGTCCTAGCTCTTGCTCACTGAGTTCAATGTAGATCCTTGAGAGAGCTTTTAGTATTGAGAGAGTTCATGTCTTGTAGACATTTCTACTCTCAGTCTTAGCTTCAGATCCAGCATTGTTTAAGCTTGATCTAGGGGCTTGTTTTCATTAGCTCTTTTCTCATATTTGTTCCCTTCGGGTAGGAGGAAGATCAGCTGGGAAGCTGAGTGTAGAACTGCACTGGGGTTTGTACCAGGAGGTTGCTTCTGAGCCTGTAAAAGAAGTGGGCTACCTTCTTGCCCGGGAAAGAGAAGAAGACCTGGTGGGTTCCAGGGTGTTGTAATTTCCTATTCGGGTTATGAAGAGAAGACCAACTACGGCTGGGTATGTAAGTGTCCATAAGGGGGACAGTACCCTTGGGTAGTGGAATCCTGAATTGTTGCTCAGGACTGGACGTAGGACTCCTGTGGAGAGGAGGTCCGAACCAGGATAATTCCTTGTGTTGTCTGTGTGCTTGCTTTGTGTTTACTATCTTTCTTTACTAACACTAACACCCATCGAAGTGTGTTTTGTTAAAGTCTTTGCGAATAGGTTTAAGGTACTCAATATTTTTAAGAATCCCATTCACCCCCCTTCTGGGCTTGCTAGCTGGGCAACAACACTCAAGTTCCATCTATCTCGACTATCTAAATGACAATCAAAGAGCTATACTATACTCGTTGTGCTATTGTTATACATTGTGCTATTTGTGCTATGGCCATCCTACTCTGTGCTATATTTGGAAACTTGTGCTATCTTGATTCATGCTATCATGCTATCTCTCACGTTACTTGACTCTCTCGCTCTATCATATAGTGACTCTGCTTTTAATACATTAATTATGTAAAGTTTGCCCGCACATGAGATATAAATCCTACTAGGCGTTGTCGCTCACCCTACGTTATTTGTCATTGTGTTCTAAGGTGAGGCTGAGGAGAATGAGTATACTCAAGAAGATGGGGAGGATCAGGAGTGATCCACGAGTGCCATGACATCACCATGTTATCCTGGATGTCTTAGTTAGTCTTTTATTTCCCATTTTTGTATTAGAGTCAATTGGGCCCTTTGTTATGGCTCTGAGTTAGTTGATGTAATAGACAACAGTTGAATTATCAATGAAAGATATTTGATTTCGCATTGTTTAATTGTCCAATGGTTTGTTTTTTGTTCTACGCTCTGTACTCGCTTACTTGCAATTGCCTCACATTTCGATATTCCGCGTCGGGGCGTGACAATTTTGTGGTATCAGAGCCTAGGATATCCTTACTAGGATAATTAAGTCTAGGATGTTCTAGGACGGACTACCATGACACGTGTCTAAGTCAACTATCATACCTATGTGAGATTGGGTAGAACCATGGTTAAGATCTAAAAGATATTGGCACACGAACGAATTAAACTCCATATCAATGTCCTAATGATAAGCTACTTTTGTAGGAAACTTAAGAAAGTTAAGATGACTGCTGAATGTGCTCAAATGAGGGGCATGCAACAAACGATCCAAGAACTCACTCGTGCGTCTTTGCAAGATGCACATGGTGGAGGGAATCGCGGTGGTGTAGGCGAGCTACATCGTAACTTCAGGAGCTTGAACCTGGCTAGGTTCAGTGGTACAACTGATTCGAATGAGGCTGAGCACTGGCTGAAGGAGACGGAAAGAATTTTCCATGTCATGCAATGTGCGGCTGGGGACGAGCTACTACTAGCTACATTTCAACTGTAGAAGGACGCCCACTCTTGATGGGAGTCAGTAGAAGCAACCAGAGCGAATGGTCAATTCATCTAGAATGAATTTAAAGAAACTTTTAATTCCAAGTACTTCTCCGAGCGTGTGCAAGAGAAGAAGGCTGCGGAGTTTGCCACTCTTAAACAGAGGAGCCTTTCTGTGGCTGAATATGAAGCACAGTTTTTAAGACTGGCAAGATATGCTGAACAGTTAGTAAATACAGAGAAAATGAAGGCTAAGCGCTTCCTCAAGGGCCTTAAGCCTCAGTATATTACTCAACTGGCCCCTCTCGACATCCAGACATATGCCGAGATGGTGAAGAAGGCTCAACTATTAGAAGATGCTACAGACTTCACTGACCGTATCAAGGGGAAGTTCGTGAAGAAGGAATTGACACCAAGTCTGACTACTGCTAAGCCAAATATTGGCAAGAAGCGTCCTTTCAGCATCACGGAAGGACCCAGTCAGGAAAAGAAACCCAAGGTCTTCGTTCCCAACACCCCAGTGAAAAACAATTGCAAGCACTGTGACAAGCCAGGTCACACAGCTGATGAATGTTGGAGGAAAGTCGGCGCATGTTTGCACTATGGAAGCCGTGAGCGTCGTATCCTCGAGTGCCCGCTATTGAAGGAGAATGAGAGGCACACAAATGTGCCTAAGAAATAGGGAAGATTGCAAGCCCTGCAAGACGAAGAACCCGCTGAGGAAGGTGGCGTGGTGGAAGGTACACTACAAGTATTCTCCCTATCAGCATTTGTTTTATTTGATACTGGAGCAACTCATTCATTCATATCTCAAAATTTTGTTGATACTCTGAATATTAAACCTACATCTATGGAGTGTGAATTCTCTGTCACAACACCACTGGGAGAGAAAGAGAAATTGAACAAACATTTTCCATTTGCCGATGTAATGATCGGAGAACATAACCTAAAAGATGACCTAGTATGTATGCCCATGGAAGGCTATGACGTAATTCTTGGAGCCGACTGGTTGTCCACTTATGGGGCAAGTGTCGACTGTAAGAAAGGGAAAGTTACATTTAGTGAATTCCCTAAGTTGTCATTCACTGGGATTAGACATAAGAGACGGATGTCTCTAGTCTCTGCCATACAGACCCACAATATGATAAGGAAAGGTTGCTTTGCTTTCCTTGCGATCGTAATAGTTGAAAAGAAGGGTTCTATGGTAGAAGACATACATATAGTCCAAGACTACCCCGATGTGTTCCTCGAAGATCTGCCAGGGATTCCTCCATAACGTGATGTCAATTTTTCTATTGAGTTAATCCCTGGAGCTGCACCAGTCTCACGTCAGCCGTACCGGATGTCACCTGCCGAATTAAAGGAATTGAAGGCACAGGTTCATCAGACCAAGTACTTCCCCATGGGGAGCATCTGTGCTGTTCGTTAAAAAGAAATATGGATCGATGAGGCTATGTATTGACTATCGACAACTCAATCAGCTAACCATCAAGAATAAGTACCCATTGCCCTGGGTCGATGAACTTTTCCACCAGATATCTGGAGTGCAATATTTCTCTAAGACTGACCTCCGGTCTGGTTATCATCAAATGAGGATCAAGGATGATGATATTTTTAAAACGGCTTTCAGGAGCAGGTATGGACACTATGAATTCATTATTATGCATTTTGGTCTGACCAATGCTCCTGCAGCCTTTATGTAACTCATGAACAACATATACCGACCATATCTTGACAAGTTCGTGGTCGTCTTCATTGATGACATCCTCATATATTCCAAGACCAAGGAAGAACATGAAGAACATCTGAGGATTGCTCTGCAAGTCTTGTGAAACAACAAATTATATGCAAAACTGAGCAAGTGCGAATTATGGCTTGAAGAAGTGTTTTTATTGGGCCATGTTATCTCAAAAGATGGCATCTCTGTTGATCCCTCCAAAGTTGAAGTTTTACTCAAATGGGAGAGACCAACTAATGTCACCGAAATCAGAAGCTTCTTAGGACTGGCTGGCTACTACAGGCGGTTCATAACAGACTTCTCCAAGATCGTCGTTCCTCTCACGTGTGTTACACGAAAGGAGAATCCCTACTCCTGGAGTAAAGAGTGTGAGAAGTGTTTCCAAACTCTCAAAGAATGTCTAACCTCAGCCCCTGTTCTCGCTCTTTCAATAGAGGGAGAAGGTTTCTCTATCTATACCAATGCCTCAAGAATCGGGCTAGGCTACGTACTGATGCGAAGGAGAAAGTCATTGCCTATTCTTCAAGAAAACTGAAGACACATAAAGTCAACTACCCTGTGCATGATCTAGAGTTTGCTGATGTGGTCTTCGCTGTAAAAATTTGGAGACATTATTTATATGGTGAGCAATTCACAGTTTATTCAGACCATAAAAGTTTGAAGTATTTATTCTCACAGAAGGAACTTAACATGAGGCAGAGGAGATGGCTTGAATATCTAAAGGACCTTGATTTCAACATCCAATACCATCTAGGCAAGGGAAATAATGTGGTTGATGCTCGTACAACAGGATAGCGATCCATTCTTGGTTCATGTCGAGGAAACATTAGCTGAAAAGCCAGACTTTGCTATGACTGAGGATGGAAGGCTTATGTTCCAAGGAAGGACATGTGTTCCAGACAATGAAGAACTGAAGAGGAAGTTAATGGATGAAGCTCACCAGACGAAGTATACCATTCATTCGGGTGGTACCAAAATGTATCAAGACATGAAAAAACATTTTGGTGGCCGAACATGAAGAGAGAGGTAGCCGAGCATGTTGCTCATTGGCTCATTGCCTTACTTGCCAATAGGTAAAGGCAAAACATAGATGCCCTGTTGGCATACTCAGAACCTTAGATATTCCAGAGTGGAAATGGGAAAGTATTGGCATGGACTTCATCATGGGTTTACCCAAGACTCGTGGTGGACTCGATGCCATGTGGGTCATTGTCGACCGACTAACCAAATCCGCACACTTCCTACCTATAAAGAGCAAGTGGTCTGTGGAGGTATTAGCCGCTTTATATGTCAAAGAGATCGTCAGATTACATGGAGTTCCATCATCCATTATCTCGGATCGAGATCTGAGATTCACCTCTCATTTCTGGAAGGGACTGCAGACTGCACTTGGTACTAAGCTCAATTTTAGTACCGCATTTCACCCATAGACTAAAGGGCAGACTGAGAGAACCAACCAGATTGTAGAAGATATGTAAAGAGCTTGCACCATAGATTTACAAGGCTACTGGAATGAGCATTTATCTTTGATTGAGTTCGCCTACAATAACAGTTATTAGGAGAGTATTAAAATGGCACCATTCGAAGCACTCTATGGTAGAAACTGTAGATCTCCTGCATGCTAGAATGAAGTTGGGGAACAGTAATGGCTAGGCCCAGATATGGTACAAAATACAACCAGGGATATACAGGTGATACGAGATCGGATCAAGATTGCTCAGTCCAGACAAAAGAGCTATGCTGATAAGAGAAGGAGAGATCTAGAATTTCAAGTGGGAGATCATGTGCTTTTGAAGGTATCTCCTACTCGTGGTATTCAAAGGTTTGGTGTTAAAGGAAAGCTCAGTCCTAGATTCATTGGTCCTTTTGAAGTGCTCAAAAGGGTTGGTGAGGTTGCTTATCGGCTGGCATTGCCTCCAAACATAGCATTCGTACACAACATGTTCCATGTCTCTATGCTCAGAAAATATGTGTACGATCCTACTCACGTCATTCGCCATGAGAAGTTGGTGTTGAACAAGAATATGACATATGAAGAGAAGCCAATCAAGATACTGGAACGAAAGGTGCAACAACTCAGGAACTGTCCCATTCATGTGGTTAAAGTCCTATGGAATAACCGTGGAGTGGAAGAAGCCACATGGAAACTTGAAGGAATCATCAGGCGAAACTTCCCCGACCTTTTCGGTAAGACATTCTCTCCTTTATGGTCATATGAATTTGGGGACCAAATTCTTTTTAAGAGGGTGAGGATGTAGCAACCCAATATTTTTAAGTAAATAAATAAATAAAA
This sequence comes from Colocasia esculenta, assembly GCA_014218235.1. NCBI lineage: Eukaryota > Viridiplantae > Streptophyta > Magnoliopsida > Alismatales > Araceae > Colocasia > Colocasia esculenta. Next base: position 85,084,186 of record CM024763.1, read on the forward strand.
ATATTTAAAGAAAATGGACTAATTAACACCCAATAAACAATAAGAAGTACTGGGCTTGTTATAATGGCTCACTTAAAGGTTAATGGGCCAAGTTAGGAGTTGAAGTATGGGATAGGAAGAAATACCCCAAGAAATTCGTGGCCATAATTGTATAGAAAATAGGAAGGGAAAAATTAGGGTTTTAAACCATGGAAATTAGCCATGAATGGCAACCAAATTTGTCACCCACCATAGCAAGCACCATCTAATGGTAATCCTACTTCAATTGGGAGGAGAGATCTCCAAAACAAGGAAGGGTTTAACCAGAACCGCACCCCACCTTACCTAGTTGTGTTAGGACTTGAAATAAACCCTAGACATATAAGTATTCATCTTAAGACTAAAGGGGAAGGTTCACCAATGTGTTGGGGTCGTGGGAGGCCAAGCTAGGGCACCAGGAGTAGAGGAGAATGGTGGAGAACCAAGCTCTTGCTCAACCGTGCTCTGTTGCGACCTGTGCAACTATCTGGTGTTAAATCTTCACAAAGGTAGGTATTCTCGGGCCAAAGATGAATCTAACTCATACCATCTTGTAGTGCATCTTGTTTAGCTTCATTTTCAAGTGATTTGCCTAATTTTCATCATGTATCCATCGAGTTATAAGTGTTTTCCCATCACCGTGCATGTCTGTGTCGATTCTTGTTCATACTAGTTTGCATGCCTAACGAGGCCAAATTGATTCGGTCGAAAGGCATAGTTCTCTTCTACTTGATGTCCTCTACAAGTTCCATGTTCACCACTTTGTCCCAAGTGACCTAGATTAAGATTCATAAGCATTGCATGAAGATCGTTGCATGATTTCACTATTTTCAGGTTGAACGTTGAATCGCTACCGAGCCAGACGTCACGTTTCAATCGACCGGTATCACGTCGAACATGACCGTTGCGTTTACCTGAAAGGCAACCGACTATGTCATCACATTTTGGATAGGGTTTCCCTCGTACTGTGCATCAAACTGTGTGCCCGTTGACTGTCAGAAGTTCTTTGAAACACGACCACTAAGGTCATCGCGTTTTAACCTCGTTTCCCGCTTTTGGGAAATCGTGCCTTTTGAAAAATTAGGGTTTGCATGAATGCGACAGGCCTTGTCGTCGTGTTTCTGTCCCAGAATCGATGTTGTTAAATGTGACCATCTGACCTGTTGCGATTTAACTGTGTTATTCTAGCAACGATTATTGTTCTATTTAAATGATTATTTAGGCTTGTTAAGCATGTTCATACCCTGTAATACTGTGTAACGAATAGTAATCATCTGTGTTAACAAACTTTGATATAATTACATATCTTCTTTAATTTAAAAGCTATTGTGCATGACTATTACATGCTCTCATGATTTCATGCACATGCACACACCAAACGATTATCCTTGCCATGAAACCATGCAGAAAATACTTGAATAAATTATCTGGTAATTTACTTCAATAGTTGCACATTATTCACCCATGATAATAAATGACATTGTTCCATTTTCTCACGTGGATTGGAATACCGTTATCGCCGCTCCACTGTTCTAGAATTCCTCTAGAACATCGAGCAACTCGTTTTCTCTACACATTACTCTCTTGACAAGTTGGAACCTCTCTATTGGACACTCCGTTCTGGTAGACAAGGGACCTTTTGTTAAAACCTCCATAAGACTCCGTACTCTGTGGATTCCGTCATGGAGACTGAGCTGGTTGTACCCTAACACCTATAACACCCTTAGGGATCAATATGATCCAAACGACTTTAGAAGTTCTCTCTTATCTTGAATCACGCTGGACTTCTGGACCTGTGCATAACATGGCTAGTGGAAGGGTAGTGAATTCCACCTGACTGCCAACACCAAATCGCGCATGTTGTGCAACTGTTACTATCTCCCGTTCAATCGACGTTTTATGTGCAATGACCTATAGTTCTCATCTATACTCTATTCGCTCATCTATTCACACTCTCTCTACTATCTCGTCTATTCATCTAGTACTCTCATCTATTTCTTGGTACTCTCTATTGGCCATTTGACTGATTGTCTAAAGATAAACAGTATAACTAATACCTGGCAATATAAAGGGCCCAGTCTGGTCCTGGGAGTGTTGGGTTCTCATGTGGGAGAATGTTGGGTTTACATGAGAATGTTAAGTTGACATAATGGTATGTTTGTTTTTGATGATGAGATTTCATGAACAATATAAATTGATGTGATGTGAATATGTGAAACATAATGAGAATGTTAAGTCAAGCAAATGTTAATCAAGAAAAGCAAATGCTAATTAAGAAAAACATGTTTAACTTGTTCTTTTATATGTTCATTATATCTCACTAATAATGTTCTTAAATGTAGGTGAGATTCATGCAAGACAAAGCCCAAAATCCAAGTGCAAAAGAACTAGACAAGTTGCTGAAATAGTGCACCTGTCAACAAATGAATAGTGCATCTGTCGACAGATGATTTTCGCCTGTCGACAGATCCACTCAGAAATCTATTTCCAGAAAGCCCAGTCTTCTAGTTTTTGCAAACATGTTAGCATCTGTCGACAGCAGCAAGTCGGCTGTCGACAGACGGAGTTTCGGGAAGATCAAATGGCCGAGATATGATCTATATTTTGGTGTTTCCTTTTAACACGACTCTCTATGCTTGGACACCACTATATATGGATCATATGAGGCTATTTTCGCAGCAAGAAGCCACCATACCAAAAACCCTAAGCAAAGGTCAAGAAGAAGGCTCTCTTCCTGCTGCTCTGTTTCAGAACTCCAGATCGTTCAAAGAGAGATCATCTCGTACAAGGAGTTGTAGCCGGTTCGTTCTGAAGTCAAGCTTCTCCATCATCTCGTGGTCTTCAATGACGTGAACCTTGAAGTCTTCTGGACGAACTCTCTAAAGAGTTCTTCATCTGGATTTGTTTCTATATCTCAGAACTCTTCCTCTTCCATATTTTTCACCAATCTGTGTGTGTGTGTATTGATTGGATATCAGTGCGTGGATTTTGTGGAAGTGTGTGGTTTGTGATCTGTACAAGGGTTGTGTATAGATCATAGTGTGTGTGGTAGTGGTTCAAGTGTTCCTTATACTTGATCCATGTGTGGTTTGTTGTTCTGATTGCGTGTTTGCATCAGACAATGTATGTGTGGTGTGTTGGTCAGATCAAGGCTAGAGGGTCTGATCTTTTGTTGGACTTGATCTAGCGTGTGTGTGTGTGGTTGAGCCGTTGTGCTCGTGTGTGTGTGTTGTACTCAGTTCTTGAGTAGTGTGTCCTCACTGTGTGAGGGGTGGACGTAAGAGTGACGTGGCGTGATCTCCGAACCACCTAAAAATCCCTTGTGCACTGTGGTTTGATTTGTGGTTTGCATTGTATTGCGCTAGATGCATGCATAGGGATTTTGTCTACACACTAACTGTTAATTTATTCACACACATTACATCAGATCAAAGGGGTTTTGATTGAGTAGATCTTTTAACCCGAAGTAGTTTTTAAATTGCTTAAGTTTCCGCTGCAAATCTATTCAACCCCCCTTCTAGCTTTGCCATCACCGAATAACCGATCCTAACAATTGGTATCAGAGAAGGTTTCCTGTTCATCGATTGTGATTTGGCATATCTGTTTATGTGTGCTTAATTGCTCTGATTGGGCTTATAATTGATTCTGAACTGATCTGATCACTTTGTTGGTTGGTTTATTTATCTACTACATACTCAGAAATATGTCTGAGTTCTCGAGTATCATAAATAGACCAATGTGTATTGAGTTTGATAACCATGTTGATAAAATGCAGGACTCCTTTAAGAAGACAAGCAACATTGCAAATAAAGCCAAAGGCAAATGCTTCATGGCTCATGGCAGCTCCAGAGGTTCTCCTAGTTTAGACAAATCTGAAAGATCATATCTGTCAGAGACGTCAAGAAACTCTCAAAGGTCAGGTAAATCCAATTCAGAACCATTTGACGCATCAATATCTAATTCTGACTCAGAAGATGATATTTCCTATGATGAATTGATAGAATGCTATGAACACTTGTCCAATCAATTTAAGAAGGTAAAATCTCAAAACAAGAAGTTAAAAGAAAAATTGGAGAAGAATGAAATGATAATTGATAATGCTCAAGCATTCTATGAAGAAAATAAAAAATTGAAAATGGAGAATGAAAAATTGGAAAATGAAGTCAAAAGCTATGAAATCAAGTTTTCTAAGCTAAAAGAAGATCATGATCAGGTGGAATTTGAAAATTCTGATTTGAAAATTGAAAATGAAAAATTGATTGATCATAATGAGAATCTCAGATTTGATAATGATCAACTGAACAAACAAATCTCCAACATGGCTCATGATCACCAAATAAAAGAAAAGTGCAACCAACTATTTGAGGAAAGCAGACATCTGAAAAAGAAGATTGAAAGCTTCTATCATGACAGACCATTAAATGATGAATGGAACAATGCTAAGAAGAAAATTGTTGACTTGGAAAATCAAATTGTTCAAAGTGAAATTGAAAAGAACAAAATGAGAAATGGTTTGAATGTCATGACAAATCAACTTCAAACTTCTGAAAAAGAAATTGTTGCATTGAAAGCTGAAAAGGAAAAATTGACAAATGAACTTGAAGTGGTTATTAAACAAAATCAAAATCCTAAAAAGAAGGTTTCTGAATTGAACAAAAATGCTCCAAATAGGAAGAATCCTATTTCAACTGAAAACCAGAGAAAAGAAAAAGAAAACAGGACTCCACAATGTCTCCACATCTCCTTCAGCCGCCAAAAAGGCTTCAGGGCATTCTCAAGTTGCATACCATGCCAAGAGCTCCCAAAGGGTACCACCTCCTTTTTCTCAGCCCAAGGGTGATCAAAGGTACTCTAAAGAATCTCAGAGATTCCAGCAAATGCACTCATACTATGGTAAGCTCCAAGTAAATACTCAACCCGTTTGCTTTAATTGCAATAGACCTGGTCACCTCGCCAATTTATGCTGGAATAAAGGTCAACACTGTCATAATCATGCCAAACCAGTCCAATGCTCCACATGTCATAAAATTGGTCATATTTCTATGAATTGTTGGCATAAAAACCATGATTCTGTGCATGCTTCAAATCTCCATAATAATCCATGTGTTCATACATACAAGGATAAACATCATGTTCATAAAGATCAAAAATTTCATATATCTATGAACAGGAAAACTGCACAAAACAATAGAAATCCAAAAACCAAATCACTTTGGATTCTGAAATCTTCATTGTTAGATTCTAACATTAATGTCATTGCAGGACCCAAGCAAGTGTGGGTCCCAAAACAAGCTTGATCAACAAGCTGAGATGTCTTGCAGCCAAAAATAGAAATGGATTCATGCCATTGGCTATGCAAGGCAAGAAATGATGGAGAACAAAGGTAAAAAAAATTTAACTGAGATTGAAGACTGTTCAGGTAAAATCTCTTTGTCACTTCAGTTGTGAACTGCAAGAATTGAAATGGATTTTTAATTCTATCTGAGGAATGAAGAATGTTTTGTTGATACCCCCACATGACAATGCCACTTAGCAATTGGAATCATGTCATCTTGCTTGTGTAACTGTGCTCATGACCTCTTGGTATATCAAATGATGACATGTGGAAAAACAAGTTATGTCTGTTTGGAAACTATCATTATGCGTTAGTAAAATACTCCGCCAAGTACCAAAAGTCATGTAATGCATAAGGCTAGTTGAGTGCTCAATAATGTGTGAATTGCTTGATACATTTACTATGCATGTGTTATGGAGGAGTAAATTTGAAAGTGCTCATATGCTCATGAATGCTCATGAAATCTATGTGCAAATGCTTGTCATGAATGTATATATATCATGCTTGAATGTTGTCTCATCACATGCACATCTTATGGGGGAGTAAGTTCAAGGTAGGTTGAGTGAAATACTTGAGAGAAACCCTTCATATTCATTGTGTCATTACTTCTCAAAATACTGTTCTTCATGTCACTCAATTCTATGCCTCAACACTGATTTTCTCAAGTATCTGTCGACAACCACTATCACATCTGTCGATAGACATGCTCTCCCAGAACCAAGCCTTTCAGGCCTGTGTGCATCTGTCGACAGGCACATTCTTGCTGTCGACAGATACACATTTTCTGTAAATTCTTCATCCTTCTTCATAATTTCTTCATGAGCATGTTCATATCATTGATGCAAGGGGAGAATTTGGACTTACTATTCATTGCAATCTTTCATATTCACATGGTATCAAAGACATTGAATTAATCACAATTATTTTGATATAATATTTTGTGCTTGAGTCTAGGTTATGTCATCTAGAAAACATTGATCAAATCTAATGATTTTAACCTAACTCACTTGAATACCTCCCTTGTGGATTATCATGTTTCTAAAGTGGTTTGATAAGTAAGAAGGTTTTTGAACTTAATGTTTTACATTAACCATTGACATTAAATAACCATTGACCTTGATTGTTAAAAAAAAAAAGGAGAAAAGCTACCTATTTCAAACACTCAAAAGTTCATAAAAAGTATTTAAAATGGGACAAAGGTAGAGCAATGATGAGTATCACTTAGTAACCGGGGACATGGGCATCACAAATGTCTATCTTCGCGTAAAAAAGTCTTTTCATTATCTCTGCACAATGGTATGATGGTCACTCACACTGAGTAACTGGGGGTACAGGCATCCCTCATGTCTACCTTCACGTCAAAAGGTGAAAGTGATCCTAATTACTACTTTTCCCACATTAACTTGATAAAAGAAATTGTTCAAATGCTTGAAATAGAGTGGAGCCTCCAAGATTTAAATCAAGGGCAATGGGTTGTCAATTGTCAAATGTTTATGTGGACATTACCTTCCTTTACCAACTGAAAATCACCACTAAGGTATATGAGTTTCTTTAATGGTTTTATTCAAGGGGTTATCTTACTTTCATATTTTTGGACGATGTATCCTAAATGCTATAACTTGAGATTCCGGAGTATTATCTCTTAACCATTGTAGAATTTTTACGTGTCTTAATATTAGTATCTATGACATCTTGCAATGGGTATAAACCAGTTCTCAACCTTAAGATTCTAATTGAACATTCATTCCCCACTCATATCTTTCACAATTCAGTTATGTGGTCACACAAATCTTTGCTTCATTCTTATCCAATTGTGCATGACATATCTTTTTAGATGTTGCCAAAAGGGGGAGAAACATCAATTGTAAGTTTTGTCATCATCAAAAAGGGGGAGAATGTTGGGTTTACATGAGAATGTTAAGTTGACATAATGGTATGTTTGTTTTTGATGATGAGATTTCATGAACAATACAAATTGATGTGATGTGAATATGTGAAACATAATGAGAAGGTTAAGTCAAGCAAATGTTAATCAAGAAAAGCAAATGCTAATTAAGAAAAACATGTTTAACTTGTTCTTTTATATGTTCATTATATCTCACTAATAATGTTCTTAAATGTAGGTGAGATTCCATGCAAGACAAAGCCCAAAATCCATGTGCAAAAGAACAAGACAAGTTGCTGGAATAGTGCACCTGTCAACAGATGAATAGTGCATCTGTCGACAGATGATTTTCGCCTGTCGACAGATCCACTCAGAAATCTATTTCCAGAAAGCCCAGTCTTCTGGTTTTTGCAAACCTATTAGCATCTGTCGACAGCAGCAAGTTGGTTGTCGACAGACGGAGTTTCGGGAAGATCAAATGGCCTGGATATGATCTATATTTTGGGGTTTCCTTTTAGCACGACTCTCTATGCTTGGACACCACTATATACGGATCATATGAGGCTATTTTCGCAGCAAGAAGCCACCATACCAAAAACCCTAAGCAAAGGTCAAGAAGAAGGCTCTCTTCCTGCTGCTCTGTTTCAGAACTCTAGATCGTTCAAAGAGAGATCATCTCATACAAGGAGTTGAAGCCGGTTCGTTCTGAAGTCAAGCTTCTCCATCATCTCGTGGTCTTCAATAACGTGAAGCTTGAAGTCTTCTGGATGAACTCTCTGAAGAGTTCTTCATCTGGATTTGTTTCTATATCTCAGAACTCTTCCTCTTCCATATTTTTCACCAATCTGTGTGTGTGTGTATTGATTGCATATCAGTACGTGGATTTTGTGGAAGTGTGTGGATAATAGTGTGTGTGGTAGTGGTTCAAGTGTTCCTTATACTTGATCTGTACAAGGGTTGTGTATAGATCATAGTGTGTGTGGTAGTGGTTCAAGTGTTCCTTATACTTGATCCATGTGTGGTTTGTTGTTCTGATTGCGTGTTTGCATCAGACAACGTGTGTGTGGTGTGTTGGTCAGATCAAGGCTAGAGGATCTGATCTTTTGTTGGACTTGATCTAGCGTGTGTGTGTGTGGTTGAGCCGTTGTGCTCGTGTGTGTGTGTTGTACTCAGTTCTTGAGTAGTGTGTCCTCACTGTGTGAGGGGTGGACGTAGGAGTCACGTGGTGTGATCTCCGAACCACCTAAAAATCCCTTGTGCACTGTGGTTTGATTTGTGGTTTGCATTGTATTGCGCTAGATGCATGCATAGGGATTTCGTCTACACACTAACTGTTAATTTATTCACACACATTACATCAGATCAAAGGGGTTTTGATTGAGTAGATCTTTTAACCCGAAGTAGTTTTTAAATTGCTTAAGTTTCCGCTGCAAATCTATTCAACCCCCCTTCTAGCTTTGCCATCACCGAGTATCCGATCCCAACAGGGAGGTGCGCCCAAAAGTGCCATTTGCCTGTGGGAGTTAATTGACCAGAGTGTTTGACATTGCACTCAAGTGCTATCTATCTCGACTATCTAAATGACAATCAAAGTGCTATACTATACTCGTTGTGCTATTGTTATACATTGTGCTATTTGTGCTATGGCCATCCTGCTTGTGCTATATTTCGAAACTTGTGCTATCTTGATTCATGCTATCGTGCTATCTCTCACGTTACTTGACTCTCTCGCTCTATCATATAGTGACTCAACTTTTAATACATTAATTATGTAAAGTTTACCCACACCATGAGATATAAATCCTACTGGGCGTTGTCGCTCACCCTACGTTATTTGTCATTGTGTTCTCAGGTGAGGTTGAGGAGAATGAGTACACTCACGAGGATGGGGAAGACCACGAGTGATCCACGAGTGATCCACGAGTGCCATGACATCACCATGTTATCCTAGATGTCTTAGTTAGTCTTTTATTTCCCTTTTTTGTATTAGAGTCAATTGGGCCCTTTGTTATGGCTCTGAGTTAGTTGATGTAATAGACAACTGTTGAATTATCAATGAAAGATATGTGATTTCGCATTGTTTAATTATCCAATAGTTTGTTGTCTGTTCTACGCTCTATACTCGCTTACTTGCAACTGCCTCACGTTCTGATATTCTGCGTCGGGGCGTGACACATCGCCTCCATTTCAAGAAAAATCAATCAAACAAAATGGACAACTTCTTGCCTAATTTAGATCTTTTAAGAGTGTTTAACTTCAATACTAATTGCATTTATCCTGGAGAAATCACCTTACTTTGGTTTAGTAAGATTTAAATGAATGAATTGTTCTGAAAAGAATATTTTAATTCAATTAAGTTGTAATCCAGGTTCTTCAGAATCATTTAATGGTCAAATTTTGTATGATATTCCTCAAACCAGTAAATTTGCAAAGGAATGATGATGAGAATTTGAATGTGAAATCTTTAACATGTTAAAAATCCTTGGATAATTGATTTTAGATCCTTTTTATCTTATTGAAGATTTTCCTTCTCATCTTTTCCCGAACTTCTGAATTTTCTTGTCGTCTCAGGTCGACACACATCTCTTCTTGTGTCGACACTACATGCTATCAGGTCGACACACATCTCTTCTGTGTCGACACAACTGGACTCAAGCGTTGGTTCCAGATTGGGGTAAATGGTCCTGTTGATCATCATATCTCCTATCTTTTAGTGTCGATCCATTTCTTAAATGCACTAAACCCTAGGTCGAGCCTACATTTCCATTTTTCCAACTTTCAAACTTCCCTCTTCTCCCACAACCTTGGACGAACGACGCTCTGCTTCCTCTAGATTTCTCCATCATCTTTCATCTCCAGCATCCATGGCTCCCAAGCAGACTGCCAGGCGTGGAGCCAAGACCAGGGTGGCAGCAAAGGGTGTGGTTATCCAAGAACCACTAGTGGAAAGAAGGAGCAAGTTCCGCCATGATCCCTCCAAGAGGAAATCCGATCCTTCAAAGCGGGGCAGATCAATATCTCAGGGCAAAGGCAAGTCTGCAATGCCATCCCGATACCCTAAAAGAATGATTATTCAAGATTCAAGTTCTTCTGATGAGGATGGTTCATCATCATCCTCTGAAGGTACATCATCCTCAAACCCTAAACCACAGTTGCAAGACGTTTCTTCCTCTGAGACCTCCCAATCTCCGATGGCAACACCCTCTAAATCTGTCCCAACTAAAGGAAGAACTATTTTGAAACCAAGGGTTGTTGATCTTTCTGATAAGGTGCTTACAGATGCTTTTCCAGAATTTGTACTTTTGTTTGAGTTTTAAGGTTGGATAAAGTTCATCACTGAGTTTAGAACTTTCTATCCATGGCTAGTACAAGAATTGTTTTTGAATCTTGTGGATACAGAAGAAGGGTTTCAGTCAGAGGTCAAAGGTGTCAAAATCCTTCTCTCTAAGATTTGGCATCTCAGTTATTTCAAGTTCCTAATTCTGGTGAGGATTATTGCACATATGAATTTGATCTTCATGAGGCATATTCACTTCTCACAGCCTCCCTCATGATAAGAAAAATTCAAAACAAACTAATGTCACCAGTTTCAATGCCAATTCCTTCCCCCCACTACTTAGATTGGTGCATCATGTTTTTACAACCATTCTCACAGCTCAAGGTGGTGGTCGGAATAGACTCACAGACATTCAGAGGTTTCTCTTGTTTTGCATGAAGAAAAACATCAAAGCCAATTTGATTGAGTTCATGTTTCAAATTATTTCTGAAACCATAAGGAAAGAACTCCACAGATCTCTTCCATATGCTTCTCATTTAACTGTTGTGTTTGAGCATTTTGGTGTATCTTTTATGGATGAAAAAATTCAGAAGATTCCTCAGAATGATGTCTATTGTTTGCACAATGTAACCAAGTTTATGAAATTTCGAATTGAGGGTGATCAAGTCACAAGAGGACCAGTTGTGGAACAGCCAGTAGAACACCTAGAAGAAGAGCCTGTTCCAAATGCAGAAATTCCTTAAGGAGATCCAGTGGAACAGCCACACATTGATCCTGAAACTCCTCAAGCTTTGCCAACACAATCTACTCCACAAGCATCTCCAACCCCTCATCAAAACTTGACTGTTCCTACTTCCTTTTTCCATCAATATCACAGTTCAACATCCACCTCCTCTAGTGGTTCATCTGTCCCTCCCGAGCTTTACAAATTTCATCAAGTTTAGTTTGATAACTTGAACTCTTCAAAAAGAGAGATGTCCACAAATTATGAGCTCAGAATTCAAAGGCTAGAGAACACTATCAATAATCAGTTTCTGAGGCAACATGTAACGACCCTCTTCATACCGTGACGATTATACCAATCCCCATCGGTACAAAGAGTGTCGTCACAGTGGGATAATAACCTAACACTAAACGATAGGTTGATATGTACATGAATACAATTGAGTACAACAGGAATAAAAGAAATATCTTAACTTCATTCCATCATCATCACATCATTCCACAGTCTATATAGCAAAAGTAAAGGACAAGTCCACATTATTACAATTTCAAAAGATCTACATTGTTCAAAACATTGTCCATATGAGTAACATTATTCACTATGAAAGAAAAAGTACAACTATCTAGTAAGCTCCATAAATAGCTACTCCTTGTGCTCAATGTCGCTCCTCACTGTGCCCTCTTCAAGCACGGGGACACTTGTCTCACCTGTACGCCGAAGCAAGTATGAGTCTAAAAGACCCAGCAAGCAATCTAAAGACTCAACCTTACACATATCACACACATGTTGAGCTACCAAACAATAAAGAAACATATGCTATCATTGACCATAACAAATCACATGGCACTTGCTTTATATAATTAACTACACATAAAAAATTCAAACACGTTTTTAACTAACATATGCTCATATTAAATCATGGGAAAATATATATACACCAAAACATGCTTTCTACACCTAACATGTAACGAGATTTAACAATCCAAACATTTTCCATATTATGGTACAACTCTACCAACTAGAGCATAGAGTTAAGCACAAAGTAAAGAGCAACCTAGCATGATATATATTCATATTTCACATGCACGTTTCACATTAATTACACATTTCATTTGATGTTTTAATATAATAAATCACAATTACACATGATATCACATTTTATTAAACATGGATTGAAGGTTTAAAACATATTCAAGTCGGTTGGCAACTATATACAATTTAAGCATGGAACTATGTATTAAGTGAATAGCATGTCTATCATGGAATTTAGACATTCTTTCATGTATTTATCACAATCATAATCACACTTTGCTTGCTGTTTTGACATGAAATATCACAATTACATGGATTTGCACTTGTTCACATACCATCTTATTCGTTTAACAACTCCACATGCTCATCTTTCTCATTGCACAATTTACCTATTTGCATACACATATTCACATACACTACTATATGGATGTTATTAAACTATATAACATGATACTACATCTAACATTTTAACAAATGAATGATATGAATATATGCATTATTACATTGGTTTCCACATACATCATGCTCTCATTAACATTTACTCACCCTTACACATCATTTCACACATTCTTCACATCGTTTACTCTTGTACTTTTACTTATCACATATCACATCACTTGCACTTACCATGTGCCACATTCACATGTCACTTTACACTTTATTCATATTTTATCACTTAAGTTACCGTGACACATAGTCCTAACTACCATCTAGAGGATGCACGCACCCATATCACATATCACATAGCACATAGCACTTCACTTCACTTGACACATACTCAACACCTGGGCAATCTAGTGGCGAATCTTGGTAACTGCGCAGACCGGGAGAAGCTCTGTCCACTGTATCCAGTGGTACTTGTCCACCTCTAGGGTTTCATCCTAATGCCCTTAGGATATTTCAAAACGTTGAGCTTTCCATAGGGACTTTTCTATGGTATAACTCTCAGACCTCTGTGGTAGCAATGTCAATCTCGGCCCAATTTTTCATTAAGCACATTGTCATATTTCGTCTCGTTTTACTCACACTTAATTCACAGTTTAATCCCTTTTTCTACATGCACTTTGAATAATAATCCCATTTCAGGTTACAGAGTTTAATCTTACTGTTCAACAGTGATAAACAACTCAAAACAATATACTAACATGCTATTAATACTAAATTTTACATGATTACAACTAACATGCTCATTATGATTAAATTTCACATGTTATAATACAAACAGTACCTACGGTTGTCACATCAGTACCAGATTTTTATCACATGCTACATATAGTTAGTATATCACATATTAAATTTTCCAGATTTTTATGAATAGCAATTCAAATTTTAGTAATTAAGACAGAATTCAGACATATTACTCAAGAATTTCACTTAATTAGATTTCACAATGAAATAGTAGTGTCTAACAGTTTCAAAGCATGAAAACAGTCATCATACTAATAGGGAAAATTTATAAAACCCTAACATGCAGCAAATCTAATTATTCTGTGTTAAACATAGATAAACCATGCTTCTCTCATTAATATAGAAATATCAATAATTAACACTATGTACAGAAATTTGAAATATCCTCATGATATGACCTAATGACTGACCCTGACCACATACAATTTTTACAGCACGCATATACATCCAAAAGTCCAAATAACACATTTTAGAGATCAAGTAGTGCACTTTTTGTACCCTGAAGAACTTGGCGACACAGTGTGTGCAGCCAACTGTGTAAACGACACAGTCTGGTGCCGCCAACACAAGAACTTGGCAGCACAATATGTGGCTGCCAACTTCTTGTCTGCAGCACACAAATGCAAGGGAAATTTGGAGGTTCCAAGACACGAGGAAAATTCTGGAAAAATACTAGGACCTAAGGGGACATGAGTGGGATTGACATCCATGGATTGACATCCATGGATTGACATCCATAGGTTACTTGCCTCCAACCTCTTCAGATCCGGTTCTTCTGTTGATGTAGATTGATCCTCGGAGTTGGGGATGCTTCTTCTCTGTATGAACTAACCTCCAGTCGGTGCAGGTTGCCAGGAAACTCCTCCAGTCGCTGGATCCAACTCTCCAAAGATCAACTTTTCTCCACAAAGGGTTCTAGGGTTTCACAAAGGCCAAAGGACTTAATCCGGCCTGAATAGGGTGATTTTATAGAGCTAGGTAGGTTGGGTCCGCATTAGGGTAGGTCTCCTACGGTTATAGATGGGTTTCCTAAACTGGAACCGGACGAAACGTAGGCGTTACCTAATTTGAAACCATCACACTACAGGGAATTTGGCGTCCACCTATGGTGCCGCCAACAGGGGGGTTGGTGTCCATCGATTTAGATGCCAACTCCTCCTAGCCAGGCAGTCAGCGGCAGTCATGTTGCCGCCAACTAGGATTTCAGCCAGAACAGAGACATACATCCAAAATAGATACATAATTTCATTACAAACAGTTTAATGGTTACGAAGATGAGTAGATATTATATGCATATGGTTAAACATATACATATATACGTGTACACAACATAATTACATACAACATGCATGGATTTAAATAAATATAACATGTACATCGATAGTTAGATAATGCATGCACATTTAAATATATACATGTACGAAAAATAACTCATATGCATTTACAAGGTATATAGCAATACTTACCTATCATATGCTCAACCTTACTTAAATACAACATGCACTATATTTAAATAAGTACATCATGTACAAAATTAGCTAATTACCTATATTCGCAGAAAATAACATACATACATACGTATACACATTGAATAATTATAATATACACAAATTTAATACACTCACTACATACATAACAAGTAACTACCACATGCATAATATAAAATGAATAAAAAAATGTCGGGGGTCTCACACTCTCCCCCCCCCCCCCCTTGAAAAAGATCTTCGTCCTCGAAGATCGGATTGAGTACCTCTGATGACGTTGTTGATGTCATCTCTGGCTAACACATTCTCCTTGGTTGGTGCTGCTAGCTTCGTTATTGCAGTTGCTGGTACACCTCGCGGAACGAGCTTCTTCAGTCTTGGACACTCTCTGATCCGATGGTCCTTACTGCCACATTTAAGACATCTTCCTTCCTTTAACCAACACACATTTCCGCCATGACGTTACCGCAGTGTACACACTCGGGCTTCTCGCTGCCTGGTGTCACAGCTGATTGCTGACCTTCCCTAAGTTTCTTCATCTTCCTATTTTGCCACTGGAATGGTTCTGGTAACCTCTTCTTCTGAGCTTCCTTCTCTTCCTGGTATGATTCCACCCTACTCTCTTGTCTGCTTGCTACGCTGAGAGCCTCTTCCAAAGTGTGGGGGTCAGACTCTAAAAGTCTAGCTCTCAAAGATGGTTTGAGCCCCTTCACGAATTTCTTTACTTTGCGACTTTGCTCATACCTCCTAACCTGAGCACTACGTCTACCACGTCCAGCCATAGCCTGCAAAACAATTAATCTAGTTAGAATCTAAGTTACTAAATCCTAACCATTTTCTTAACTATCTTCCTTTCATTATTAAATATTTTCTACATATATGGACAAATTTCTATAAAGACTTTGCAATATTATGAAGATGATGGTTTATCCATGTACAATCTCAACCTTGCGCTCTGATACCATCTCTATAACGACAATCTTCATACCGGTACGATTATACCAATCCCCATCGATACAAAGAGTGTCGTCACAGTGGGATAATAACCCAACACTAAACAATAGGTTGATATGTACATGAATACAATTGAGTACAGTGGGAATAAAAGAAATAGCTTAACTTCATTCCATCATCATCACATCATTCCACAGTCTATATAGCAAAAGTAAAGGACAAGTCCACATTATTACAATTTCAAAAGAACTACATTATCCATAACATTGTCCATATGAGTAACATTATTCACTATGAAAGAAAAAGTACAACTATCTAGTAAGCTCCACAAATAGTTACTCCTCGTGCTTGATGTTGCTCCTCACTGTGCCCTCCTCAAGCACGGGGACACCTGTCTCACCTGTACGCTGAAGCAAGTATGACTCTAAAAGACCCAACAAGCAATCTAAAGACTCAACCTTGCACATATCACACACATGTTAAGCTACCAAACAATAAAGAAACATATGCTATCATTTACCATAACAAATCACATGGCACATGCTTTATATAATTAACTACACATAAACCATCCAAACACGTTTTTAACTAACATATGCTCATATTAAATCATGGGAAAATATATATACACCTAAACATGCTTTCTACACCTAACATGTAACAATATTTAACAATCTAAACATTTTCCATATTATGGTACAACTCTACCAACTAGAGCATAAAGTTAAGCACAAAGTAAAGAGCAACCTAGCATGATATATATTCATATTTCACATGCACTTTTCATAATAATTACACATTTTATTTGCTGTTTTAATATAAATAAATCACAATTACACATGATATCACATTTTATTAAACATGGATTGAAGGTTAAAACATATTCAAGTCGGTTGGCAACTATATACAATTTAAGCATGGAACTATGTACTAAGTGAATAACATGTCTATCATGGAATTTAGACATTCTTTCAAGTATTTATCACAATCATAATCACACTTTGCTTGTTGTTTTGACATGAAATATCACAATTACATGGATTTACACTTGTTCACATACTATCTTATTCGTTTAACAACTCCACATGCTCATCTTTCTCATTGCACAATTTACCTGTTTGCATACACATATTCACATACACTACTATATGGATGTTATTAAACTACATAACATGATACTACATCTAACATTTTAACAAATGAATAATATGAATATATACATTATTACATTGGTTTTCACATGCATCATGCTCTCATTAACATTTACTCTCCCTTACACATCATTTCACACATTCTTCACATCATTTACTCTTGCACTTGTACTTATCACATATCACATCACTTGCACTTACCATGTGCCACATTCACATGTCACTTTACACTTTATTCTTATTTTATCACTTAAGTTGTCGTGACACATAGTCCTAACTACCATCTAGAGGACGCACGCACCCATATCACATATCACATAGCACATAGCACTTCACTTCACTTGACACATACCAGCCACCTGGGCAATCTAGTAACAAATCTTGGTAACTGCGCAGACCGAGAGAAGCCCTCTCCACCGTATCCAGTGGTACTTGTCCTCCTCTAGGATTTCATCCTAATGCCCTTAGGATATTTCACAACGTTGAGCCTTCCATAGGGACTTTTCTATGGTACAACTCTCAGACCTCTGAATAATAATCCCATTTCAGGTTACAGAGTTTAATCTTATTGTTCAACAGTGATAAACAACTCAAAACAGTATACTAACATGCTATTAATACTAAATGTTACATGATTACAACTAACATGCTCATTATGATTAAATTTCACATGTTATAATACAAATAGTAACTACGGTTATCACATCAGTACCAGATTTTTATCACATGCTACATACAGTTAGTATATCACATATTAAATTTTCCAGATTTTTATGAACAGTAAGTCAAACTTTAGTAATTAAGAAAGAATTCAGGCATATTACTCAAGAATTTCACTTAATTAGATTTCACAGTGAAACAGTAGTGTCTAACAGTTTCAAAGTATGAAAACATCATCATACTAATAGGGAAAATTTATAAAACCCTAGCATGCAAAAAATCTAATTATTCCGGGTTAAACATAGATAAACCATGCTTCTTTCATTGATATAGAAATTTCAATAATTAACACTATGTACAAAAATTCGAAATATCCTCATGATATGACCTAATGACTGACCCTGACCACATATAATTTTTACAGCACGCATATACATCAAGAAGTCCAAATAACACATTTTAGAGATCAAGCAGTGCACTTTTTGTACCCTGAAGAACTTGGTGACCCAGTGTGTGCCGCCAACTGTGTAAACGGCACAGTGTGGTGCCACCAACATAGGAACTTGGCAGCACAGTATGTGGCCGCCAACTTTTTGTCTGCAGACCATGCAGGGAGCACACAAATGTAAGGGAAATTTGGAGGTTCCAGGACACGAGGAAAATTTCGAAAAAATGCTAGGACCTAAGGGGACATGAGTAGGATTAACATCCATCAGTTACTTGCCTCCAAATAAATCCACAGAGATTAAATCTTGTCCCTCCTCGGCCCAGCCAAGGTGATGCTCAAAACCTCTTCAAATCCGATTCTTCTATTGATGTAGATTGATCCTCGGAGTTGGGGATGCTTCTTCTATGTATGGACTATCCTCCAGTCGGTGCAAGTTGCTAGGAAACTCCTCTAGTCGCCAGATCCAGCTCTCCAAAGATCAACTTTTATCCACAAAGGGTTCTAGGGTTTCACAAAGGCCAAAAGACTTAATCCGGCCAGAATAGGGTGATTTTATAGAGCTGGGTAGGTTGGGTATGCATTAGGGTAGGTCTCATACTGTTATAGATGGGTTTCCTAAACTGGAACTAGACAAAACACAGGTGTTACCTAATCTAAAATCGTCACACTGTAGGGAACTTGGCGTCCACCTATGGTGCCGCTAACAGGGGGGATGGCGTCCATCAATCTGGATGCCAACTCCTCCTGGCCAGGCAGTCAGCGGCAGGCATGTTGTCGCCAACTAGGATTTCGGCCAGAACAGAGACATACATCCAAATTAGATACATAATTTCAATACAAACAGTTTAATGGTTATGAAGATGAGTATATATTATATGCACAGGGTTAAACATATACATATATACGTGTACACAACATAATTACATACAACGTGCATGGATTTAAATAAATATAACATGTACATCGATAGTTAGATAATGCATGCACATTTAAATATATACATGTACAACAAATAACTCATATGCATTTACAAGATATATAGCAATACTTACCTATCATATGCTCAATCTTACTTAAATACAACATGCACAGTATTTAAATAAGTACATCATGTACAAAATTAGCTAATTACCTATATTCGCAGAAAATAACATACATACATACGTATACACATTGAATAATTATAATATACACAAGTTTAATACACTCACTATATACATAACAACTACCACATGCATAATATAAAATGAATAAAAAAAATTCAGGGTCCCACACAACAAGAGTTAGCTGAACATGCCACTAGAAGATTTAACAGGCTGATTGGAACATTAGGTGATGCTTCTACTCAACTGTCATGTCTTCAGTCTGAATTGCAAGCATTACTTTCCGATATTCTTAAGCATACACAACATAGCATTCACACTGGACAAGAGGCTGTCACACAAGTGTCAAAGTGTAGACTATAAGTTGCTCATTTTGTTGAAGATATGGAGCACATGAAGGAGCATACAACTCATATTGATTAGGAAATTGCAGAACTTAGAGCTGATTTTGACAAAGTCTAGAAGGTCGGAGATGATGTTAGTACTGGTCATAGAAAACATGCCACTTCATCCACTCTTGTTCTTCCTATGCCTCATGGCATTGATCAGATGACAGTTCATATTTATGAGAATTTGAATAAAATGGAAGAAACATTGCATACCAGACTGACATCTGGTCATTTCAGCTGAGGAATAATGGGGTGCTTTGGAAGCCAAAATGAAGACAATTGATGACAAGCTGCTTCCTACTCCTCCTCCACCTCAATGATGCTATGTTCTTTTGATGATGTCAAAGGGGGAGAAAGGGTGTAATGTGTGATACTTTAGTTCTTTGTTGATGGTTTAAAAACTTTGTTGGTTTATTTTAGGATTTAAACATTGCATGTTATGGTTGTTTTTGATGTGAATATCAATGAATGTTGTGATTTTGTGACAAATGCTATGAATTTGTGATGTGATTGTCTTCTTTATATGACATGGAATGGTGTACATGATTGCTTTAAAACATCTTGTTTGAGTAAACCAAAATGATAAATGAATCATACTGCCATCATCAAAAGGGGGAGATTGTTGGATCTCTTATTTTGATGATGTTTAACTATGATCCATACAAATGTGAATATAATGCTTCAATCATATCTAACACTATTTTTCATGTTTAGTTCACAGAAATGTTGATATGATGACAGAGGTGTCGACACAATTCTAATAGTGTGTTGACACATGATTCAATCCCAGTGCAAATGATCATGAAGGAAGTCAGTTGTGTCGACACAAGTTCAATGTGTGTCGACACATCCTATGGATCCAGTAAGCAGTGAAGTGTGAAGAAGCCAGTGGTGTCGACACAAGTTGGTTGTGTGTCGATACATCCTATGCATCCAGAAAACAGTCAGAAGACAAGCAGTCTGTGGTGTCAACACAGGATGATTACGTGTGACACATCTTGTACCTCCCAGAAGCATTGTTTTTGGTCTGTGGTCAGGTGTGTCAACACGAGTAAAATGTGTGTCGACACAAGTCACCAGTCAATGCTGTCAGGACTCAAATCAAGGAACATGTGTCGACACATAACTCAAGTTGTGTCAACACACTTCGACATTAGTTCCAGATCTGATTTCGTGGACACGAGGAAGGATTTGGATCAAGGTTTTTGAGTGGGAATTCTATGCCCCAAAAATTCCTAGACAACTCATGGATACATGAGACTATAAATGCCTATTATCCACACATTGTTTGGGATACACACACCTCAGTTCCACATTCTCCAGAAGCAAAAGGCGAAACCAGAGTGAGGCTTCATCCATATAGAATTGTTGTCCAAATCTGAAGAATTGGGGATCCAAGTATCTTGGCAGATGAACCTCAAGTGGAATTCCCAGATTCTGGAGTCTACATCTCTGAGCTGAAACTGGAAGTCTGAATCCTCATATGGGAGCAGTACAAGGGGAAATCGAACCAGTTCTTTCCAATCTACAATTCACTTGCTCTATCTGGTTCTTCATCCTAAACTCATTTCATCTTATATGTGTTGTGAAATTGGAGCAACTCTTGTGCTCAATTTCATGTGTGTGTTTAGATCTGAGATCTCTGTCATCTCAGAGTGTGTGTTGTAGTGTGATCTGTAAGATCTGCTTGGACTGCCGACATAAGCCATTTTATGTGTGTGTGTGGATGGTGGACGTAGGATACACAATTGTGTAATCCGAACCACCCTAAATCCTTGTGTCATTGTGGTTTGATTAATCTTTGCGTTAGATGATTGGTAGGCTCGTTGCTCACACACCACTTAATCTGTCTAAGCTGTTCGAAATTGTGCATAAGTCATAGATCTAAGTTTCTCATAAGTTTTTTTGAGTTGCTAATCGATTAATTTTCAATTTAGTTGAAATCTATTCACCCCCCCCCCTTCTAGATTTCATCATAGCTGTTTCTCCACTGTCTTTCATGTTCTTCATGATGAATTTGCATAAAGTCATTGCCTTGATCTCCGGGTATGCTTCAGCATCCGTCCACTTGGTGAAGTACTCCGTTGCGGTGACGATGTATGACTTGGATTTGTTTTGGGAGTTTAGATCACCAAGGGGACCAATGATGTTGAAATCCCACATAGAGAAAGGCCATGGGGAGGATTCTGGCTGGAGTGTAGAGGATGGAGAATGGATTCTGTCGGCGTGCAGTTGGCACTTGACACACCGATGGACATAGATAGAACAGTCCTCCTCTAGGGTGGGCCAGTAAAAGCCTTGCCGAAGGATCTTCTTGGCAAGCATTTGGCTATTCACATGGCCACCACACACACCTGAATGAACGTCCCCAACAACTTTCAGTACTTCATCATCATCCAGACATCTAAGTAAAACTCTAGTGCGACCCCTTCTATAGAGGGTGTTTCCAACCAACGTGTATTTCTGGGACATTCTCCTTATTGCCTTCTTTTCATCTATTGTGGCTTCCTCAAGGTACATATAATCTCTACAATACTTAGCTATCTCATAGTACCATGGATTCTTCTCATCCTCCAACTCTTCTTCTTGCTCCAATAACGTGACTTCTATTTTGCTCTTCCTTTCTGCCGTCTTCAACATCTCTTCTTTGATCCACAGAAACACTGGGTCTTGAACAGCTAGGGTATGACGTCGTGTAATAAGGATGATGTCAAAATCCCCAGGGTAACACATGTTAAGAGTTGAAGCGATAGTAACAAGAGTGTCTGCTAGGAGATTTTGGTGACGAGGCACATGGACAAAGACAAGTTTAGAGAATAGCTTGGCATAGGCTGAGGTGAGTTCTTGGTACAGCTTGAGCTTGGGATCACGAGTGTGGTATTTGGTGAGCACTTGGCGTAGAACCAATTGACTATCACCTACAATCTGTAGATGGGTAACACCATAGAAATGGGTGAGCACAAGTCTGGCCAATAGGGCTTCATATTCAGCTATATTGTTGGTGATAGGGAATCCTAGCTGAAAATCAAGTGGAATGGTGACCCCTTCAGGTGATAGTAGAGCAATCCTAATACCCTTTCCATGAGAATTCAGAGCTCCATCGAAATACAACGTCCACATACAATCAGATCTGCTAAGGGACATTAATTCCTCATCTGGAAACTCTGAACAAACAGGATCAAATTGTGGAATAAGGTGATGAGTGAGATGTTTTGCTATGGCATAGCCTTTGATAGATTTCTTCTGAAGGTAAGTGATGTCAAACTGGGAGAGAAAGCTTTTCCAACGTGCTAGCCTATCAGTGAGAATGGATTTTTCGAGGAGGAACTTGATAGGATTCATGCGGGCGATAATGTGGACCTCATGAGCAAGGAAGTAGTGCTTCAATTTCTGCACTACCCAAATGAGAGTGGCACATGTCTTCTCCATTGTTGTGTACCTCTGCTCGCAGGGGTTGAGAAGTTTAGACAAGTAGTATGCTGCCCTTTCCTTGCCTTCTTCATCCACTTGTGCAAGGACAGCTCCTATAGAGTCTTCCAGGACAGATACATAGAGAATGAGAGATTTTCCTACAGTCGGCAGCCTTAGGACAGGAGGATTAGCCAAATATTCCTTTAGTCCATCGAAAGCTGCCTGACACTTCTCGTCCCAATGGAATTTGACTCCCGGCTTGGTGAGGTCGTAGAAGGGTCTACACCTCTGCGAATGTTGGGAGACAAACCGGCGAATAAATTGCAACCTTCCTGATTAGTCCTCGACTTCCTTCAAATTTTTGGGAGGAGGCATCTCTCTTATTGACTGTTCAGATCGTAGCTTAGTGGTTGTGGAGGCTAATGTGTGGCCCGTTAGTGTGTGTTACAGGTGTTTACGTAGGTTTTTAGGGCTTTGTGGGCCGGCAGTTTTGGCCCAAAGCACCTGCGGGTTCACTATCTGTGAACACGACAATGAGGAACGTCGCGTTCTAAACGCGACGGCCCTGAGTGTCACGTTCTGGTTACCGCCGTGGAGTGGTCTTCGTCTGCATGTCCACCGCGTGTCGCGCGCTCAACGGCCTTACTGACGTCGACAGTGGGAAGGCGACGGCCTCCTATGTCACGTTCTTGTCACGACGATAGTACGTCGCGTTCTCAACTGTGAGATGTTTCAAGCTTAGGTCGGCCGAACAGAGCTCAGAAAGCTCTTCTCGGCCAGGAAGGGTTGCTGCGGTGGTTTTTCGGGTGATTTGATGTTCTGGTATCTGATAACTACACAATTTTTCAGGTTAAATTCATACATATAGTTTAACTTTAGAC
This sequence comes from Colocasia esculenta, assembly GCA_014218235.1. Taxonomy (NCBI): domain Eukaryota; kingdom Viridiplantae; phylum Streptophyta; class Magnoliopsida; order Alismatales; family Araceae; genus Colocasia; species Colocasia esculenta. The sequence continues at coordinate 85,108,126 of CM024763.1, forward strand.
CGTCTGTGTTCATAAATAATGTGCAGTTTGATATTAATTACCATTGCATCCATAATAAAATTTTGAACATATTAGTTAAATTTTTAGTACATCATATAGTTAGATTTTTCATTTTGTGAATAATTTGATTAATAAAAAGTAATTTCTTTTTACAAATACATTGTACATAAATCTTTGAATTTTCTTCTAAGCATCTTTTAATTCTTACAAACATTAATAAATCAAATTTTAAATCTACCTCCACCCAATCCCATTAAACCAAAATATTTTAATATTCCAATATTATCCTTTTAATCACATGATGCCACAACCCCCATTCCCATTTAAACATTTTTTTTACCACAACCCGATACTAATCTAACCATTTTTTTCCATTATATGTTCTTATCCATTGGAAGCTTCCTGAAGAAGCTGGCGATGTGAAGAGGGCCGCGCTGGAGCATGTGTACAGGGTCCTGTGGAGGCGCGGCCAGATGCAGGCGCCTGGCGGCCAGATCTGGGCGGCTGACGCAGCTGGCTGGTGGGTGCTGGTCCGTGCGCGGCCAGGAAGAGCAGGCCCGGCAGAGGCGATGGAGGCTGGCGCCTAGGAAGCTGATGCTGGAGGAGGCGCGGTGCGATGGTGGTGCTGTGCGGCTGGAAGGCGGTTCGTGCGCATCAGGTGAGCTGGCGATGGCGCCCAGGTGCGTGCAGGGTGTGCGCGGCCAGATCTGGGCGCGGTGCTGTGCTGAGGTGGCCAGCGAAGGTGAAGCGCCTGAGGAGGTGTGGCCGATGGGAGCCCTGGCGGGTGAGTAGCAGATGGCGACCTGAGCGGGTGCAGGGATCGGATCTGCTGGGATCCGACGACGCGGGCGCAGTGCGGCGTACGGATGAGCGATGGCATCTGGCCCGTGTGGAGCGCGTGTGATGAAGGCGATCAAGCGGCTGGAAGCAGTGGACTGGACCTGCTGAGGTGGCAGCGATGGCTGGTGCTGTGCTGAGATGGCCGTGTGGAGCTGAAGCTGTGAGATGGCGCCCGGGCATCTATAAAAGGACCCGAGGTCCTCATCTCTGGTTCTGGTTCGATTCGGAGGAATTTTTTTTTTTAGTTTTCATTCCCTGTATTTTCCCTGTTTTCAACAGAGCAATGAGGGAGGGAGACACCAGAGGTTTGAATTTCGGAGGAGTTGTTTTCTTTTAATTTCCATCTTCCTTCTTCTTCTGTTGGGCAGAGAGAGCAGTGTGGGGTTCGATTTTTGTTGTTGGGGATTTCTTAGTTGTACTTTCCTGTTCCCGTTCATAGCAGCAGGGGCTTTCTAGTTCAGAATTTCATGAGAATTTTTTTTAGTTTATTTTCTCTGTATTTCTTGTTCTTTCCTGTTCTTCCAATACTGTTAGATGGCGAGCCAGTGAAGTTTAATGCATTTAGTTTTCAATTTTCTTTTCTTTTTGTTCTGAAGAGTTCAAATCGATAGCGTTTATTTCAGTTTATCTGCATTTCTTTTTGTGAATCGTTTACTGTTCTTTATTTCTTTCTGTGCAAAATCTGGAGATTAATTTCTTATGTGAAATTTTGTTGCAATCAACTGTTCTCTGCTCCCTTCTATGGAAATTGTTGAAAGCTCGACTGCTGTGAACAGAGGTGGGTAGTTAAATTCTTTTGATGTGAGATTAGCATCTGTGAGAGAATCAAATGCTCTACTCTTCTCTTCTACTGTTGTTTGCTGCTGAGAGGAGGATTCCAGAGGGCTTCGGGTTCAAGTTTGTTGCTTTGCCCATTTCTTCTGCAATTCGTTTGGTTGATGTGGGCCGGGGGGGGGTATCATTACGGTTGTCAAGAGAGTTTCACTTCTTATTTTCTGTGAAGATTGGGTTAGGTGAATTTTTCGGATTTTTTCTGAGAGAGCATCCAGGGCAATTTTCCTTTTTATGTGCTGGGGGTGATTGATCCTAGTGACTGTGCAAGAAGACGATCCGAAAGTGTATGCTACAGAGACAGCACAGAGCAGCCAAGACGACTCGATTTCTTGTTTGTCCTGGAGTTGTCTGGTGTCCAGAAAATTTTCGAGAGAGTCCAAGTCAAGGAGTGAATGTGTGAGGTTCAAGTTCTTATTGCATAGAGAATAGTTTTTGGAATTGTTAAGGAATTCCGGAGCTTCTTGATATTCTTATTTTTTTTTTTGTTCTTATTTCTGTTCTTCATAGTGTGAGAAGTCCTAATTTTAGCAAGGATACATTTCTGTTTTCAGCATAACTTCTGTTTCTTATTTTCTAATTGATCTTTATGTGTCTGGAAATAGTGGACTGGTATTTGTGTAGAGTCGATATTGTTGCTTGTTGTCCCCTCCATTGTGAGGGTACATCGATGTCAAGTCAAAATAGTTTAACTCAATTCTATTCCGCCTCTCCCGTGGATATGACCTGCTCTCACTACTTTACTAGTTCATTTTTGTTATTTTTATGTTTGTGAGACAGTTTAGAGGAAGTGCGCATATTGACTTTGGCGATGAACTCTGGACAACGAAATACACAGTCAACAATGTCGCGCGTACCATCTTGGGCGCGTTGCCGGGAGGCATTAGAGTTGATTTAATTCTGTTTTGATTTGATCTCATTTGCATTGGGCTTCTATTGAGTTGTTGTTGGGCTTTTATTTTAGATTTGCGCAAGGAGTGGAACTTGGAGATTGGGCTTGGCACTTGAAGCCCATTGGGGGGAACTGGGAACTTGCTGATTTTTTTTTCACAATTGTTTTTAATTCAGAATTTAGATAGGGAGTGTGTGAGAAGCTTGTAGTGAGGATTTCATGTACTCTCTGTGCATGTACAGAGATTTCCTTCACGTTGGCATGTAATAATTGGCCTTTTGGTGGTTTGATTGGTTTGGCATTATTCTATAGTACCACTTCATATTTTCTTAGTTAAATTTCATTTCATTTAGTTTAAAAAAACCAAATAAAAATTTAAAAATTCTAAAATCTAAAATTTTCCAAATCGCTCTTTCATGTTAGCCGTTTGTTTGTAAATAAATTTTCATCATCTCAAGATTAGAAACCATGTTTTAGGACATTCATCATTTTAATTGTCATTTCATTTTTTTCTTGCATTGAAGAGTGCGGGGGAAAGGTAAGATTTCTCTCTCTCATTTCATGCATTAGTTTTAGCATTAAAAAAACCCTTGTTTAAAATTGATCTGTTGCATTTCATATTGTAATTGGGACTGCTTAAGGGCTTAACCCATTAGATAAAAAGATAAGGTGAGGGATTTCATCACCCTTTCCTTTGCCCAAAAATCACAAAAAATTTTCCACATTCTTGCATTTGCCTCACTTTCAATAAAACCAGTAGACTTGGCCCTAGGGTTCATAATTAGATTTATCCTTTCTTGAATTCAAAACTTCTCTTTAAGTCTGGTGTCTAGGATTAGAGGTTAAAAGCTTACTTAAGTGAGTCAGAGGTTATCTAATTGGGTCCTTGCGAAAGCAAGGGGGGCCTCCCTCTACTCCACCTCTTACCTGGCCGGTACAAGAAGAGTTAGAATTGGATTTAAGCAAGCATAAATCTGATTTTGAGAAAATAACATAAGTCCAAGGAACACTTAGTGTCTAGGTTAATTTGATTTGAAAGTGTTTGTTTGTTTGTGTTTGTTTAAAATTCATCAAAAATCAATAAAAATCTTAAAAATTCAAAAATCAAAATAGAAGGCTTTTTATCTGTGCATGCTTGGTAGACGTTCCCAGAATTTAGATTTGGCCCAACCTATAGACGAGATTGAAAGATTTTTCCATAGGATGGCCAACCAAAACCAGAACCAAGTTGTTAGAAATTTAGAAGAGGCTGCACCCAGACAGATGAAGGAATACTTCATTCCTTCTGACTATCAACCTGCCACTTGCATTAGGCCGGAAATTCCGGCAAATCATTTTGAGATAAACCTGGAACCATTCAGATGTTGCCATCCTTTTATGGCAATCCTAATGAAGATCCTTATAGGCATATAGATGAGTTCCTAGAGATCTGTTCCACTGTAAGGATCCAGAATTTACAGAAAATGCCTTAAGGTTGACCCTATTTCCATTCTCCTTAAAAGACAAGGCTAAACATTGGTTGGGAACCATAGGGAGAACTATCACAACATGGCCAGAAATGCAGCAGGAATTTTTAAAGAAATTTTACCTGATTGGCCGAACAAACACAATAAGGAGAGCTATAATTGGATTCTCCCAACACTCGGGAGAGTTACTACATGAATCATGGGAGAGATTGAAGGAGTTGCTTAGAAAATGCCCCCATCATGGTTTGTCGAGGTGGCAAATAGTTCAAGCTTTTTATGAAGGTCTGACAGAATCGAATAGGCAAATGGTTGATGCTTCGTGTGGGGGAGCATTCATGGCTAAGAGTGAGGATGAGGCATACAATCTTTTTGAAACATTGAGTGAGAACTCTATCAATCATGCCTCACTCTACTCTTATGAGAGAGCGTTAGACCTGTGAAGAAGGCAGGGATGTATGAAGTAAGAGGAAGAGGGGAACCAGACTCTAGGGTAGAAGATCTGATAGCTAGACTTGACCAAAGATTGGAGCAGAAGTTGGAACAAAATTCGATCAATTATTATCTTTGACTGGGCAACCACACCCAAAATTTCTCAACAACCTGAAACTTGTGCTATGTGTGCTAGCCCAGCTCATCCCACCAATGCTTGTCCCACTACTGCCCAATTACCTCCTTTTATTCAGGAATAAGTCCAAGCTACTCAAGGCTTCTACAAACCCTCCTACGATCCATACTCTAACTCATATAACCCTGGTTGGAGAAATCACCCGAACTTTTCATGGAAAAATCAATCTGAACAAGTTTCCCAACCTGCCTTCAAGCAATCCATGTACGGTCAATCCTATCCCAATCAAAATTCGGGATTTGGACAATCTTCTAACTCAAAACCTCCACAATTCCAAGAAAATCAAAATTCCAATCAATTTGCTCATACAAATTTCCAATAACCTTCATATCAACCACCACCTCCTCAGCCTAATTGGGATGATAAAATGAATCAACTCCAAAACATGATGGCTACTCTATGCCAAACTGTGCAAGAACAACAAACTCAAAATCAAAATTTTCAACAAAATTTGACAAGGATAGAGTCCCAAATTGCTGATGTATGTCAAAGGAGGGAGTAGGGCAATTGCCAAGTCAAGCTGTAGCAAACCCAAGAACAACCCTCCTGGATTCTACCAGAACCAGCAATACCATCAGGGTCAGGGGTACAGACCACCACCTGCTAGACAAAATGCACCTCCACCACAGAACCCACAACAAGCTTTTGTCCAGAACATTCCTGCACCTCAAAATCAAAACCAACCTATACAACAGGATCATCCTCCTGCCCAAGCTAGGGGCCCGCAAGTAGAAAATGCAAAAACTGTGTCTACCTTAAGAAGTGGAAAAATTAGACTAAATCCTCACCCACACATGTCAACATTACATGAGGATACAGAAAAGGAATTTGAAATTGAAATTGAAGAAGAAATTGAAGAAAATGTTGAAAAAGAAAAATCCAAGGGAAAAGAGAAAATAATTGACGAATCTCTAGACAAAACCAAAATGAGTGAAGACCCAAGCTGTTACATCCCAAGAGTTCCTTTTCCTGAAGCTTTAAAGCCAAAATCTAAAAACAAATCCACTGGTAATGAAGAACTCTTGGAACTGTTTAAGCAAGTTCACATCAACATTCCTCTCCTTGATGCTATCAAGCATGTGCCGGCCTATGCCAAATTCTTAAAAGAAATGTGTACTCCAAAACGTGAAGCGAGGAACAAAACTGAAACCATCATTCTTCCAGAAATTGTAAGTACCATTGTCTTAAATCAACTTCCTAAAAAGCTCAAAGATCCAGGCACTCCACTATTCCTTGTACCATTGGTGGAGTCACTTTTGAGAGTGGCCTTTTAGATTTGGGAGCCAGTGTCAACCTCCTACCTTCTGCCATTTTTGAGAAATTCAAGTTAGGAGAGTTGAAACCCACTTCTGTTGTCCTCCAACTAGCCGATCGATCTGTTACCACTCCTAAAGGCCTAGTTGAGGACGTAATTGTAAAAATCAATGATTGTTACTTCCCTGCCGATTTCATCATTTTGGACATGAACACTCCCCAAGATTTGACTCAGTCCACCATCATCCTTGGTAGACCCTTTTTGGCCACAGCTAGAGCCAATATTAACTGTGCTACCGGGATGATGGATATATCATTTGGAGATAGGCGGGTTAGTATCAACATTTTCAGGCATCTAGGCATCATGATGAAGGAGAAAGTTGTCTAGTGGTAGACACCTTGGAAGAGTCTTGTGTGGAAGAAGCAATAGACCAACCCTGTGCTCTAGGGTTTGAGGGAGAGGAAGGACAATTTAATTCTATGTTTCAAGATAATGATCCATCAATTCCATTTGAGTGTCCTCCTAAGGTTGAGCTAAAACCACTCCCTGCAAATTTAAAGTACATCTTTTTAGGAGAGAATGAGACATGGCCCATCATAATCGCTAGTGATCTTGAGGAAGGCAGGAAAGGAAATTGATTGATGTTTTGAAGAGTCATAGGAGAGCTATAGGTTGGACAATAGATGATCTGAGAGGGATAAGTCCTTCAGTTTGCATACATCGCATCTACTTAGAAGAGAATGCCAAAAGTTCAATCGAAATGCAAAGAAGACTTAATCCCAACATGAAAGAAGTTGTTAAGAAGGAAATTGTCAAATGGCTGGATGCAGAATTTATTTACCCCATCTCTGATAGCCAGTGGGTTAGTCCAACTCAAGTTGTGCCTAAAAGTCTGGACTAACCGTGATTCAAACTGAAAAGGGTGAGCTCATTCCCACTAGGCTGGCTACAGGATGGAGAGTGTGCATTGACTATCGTAAACTGAATGCAATGACCAAGAAAGACCATTTCCCCTTACCTTTCATTGACCAAATCTTAGAGAAACTGGCAGGCCAAAAATTCTTTTGTTTTCTTGATGGATACTCAGGGTATAACCAAGTGGCTATTCACCCCGATGACCAAGAAAAGACCACTTTCACATGTCCATTTGGAACCTTTGCCTTTAGACGCATGCCATTCGGGCTGTGCAATGCCCCTGCAACTTTTCAACGTTGCATGTTGTCTATTTTCTCAGACATGGTTGGGGATTACTTAGAAGTCTTCATGGACAATTTCTCTGTGTTTGGAAATGACTTTGATTCGTGCCTCGACCATTTGACTGAAGTGCTCAAAAGATGCATTAATGCCAATCTTGTCTTAAGTTGGGAAAAGAGCCACTTCATGGTTAAGGAGGGAATTGTCTTAGGGCATATTGTTCAGGGAGAGGGATAGAGGTAGATAAAGCCAAGGTAAATCTCATTTCCGAATTACCTCCTCCCAACTCTGTCAAACAAATTCGATCCTTCCTTGGTCATGCTGGATTTTATAGGAGGTTCATCAAAGACTTTTCCAAAATTGCAAGGCCATTGACTTCTTTGTTGAAAGACACTCCTTTCATTTTTGACGAAGCCTGTCATAAAGCCTTTGAGGAATTAAAAGACATTTTGACCAGAGCTCCAATTCTACAATCTCCAGATTGGTCATTACCATTTGAGATAATGTGCGATGCTTCAGATTATGCAGTAGGTGCCATTTTGGGCCAGAAAACTGATAAAGGATCTGTGGTGATTTATTATGCAAGCAGAACATTGAATGATGCTCAGATTCGATACACAACCACTGAAAAAGAGCTCCTAGCTGTTGTTTTTGCCTTAGAGAAATTCAGATCTTATCTCTTAGGAGCCAAAATCATTGTTTTCACTGACCATGCTGCCTTGAGGCATTTGCTTGCCAAAAAGGATGCCAAGCCTAGATTGATCAGATGGATTCTATTGTTACAAGAGTTTGATTTGGAAATTCATGATAAGAAAGGATCCAAGAATGTGGTAGCTGACCACTTGTCTAGAATAGTTGCCCCGGACTCTATGCCTATTAGAGATGCTTTCCCGGATGAGCACATTTTAGCGTCTCCAACATTTTATCTCCATGGTACGCACACATTGTGAACTACAAAGTCATTGGACGAGTACCTGGAGATTGGACCAAAAATGAGAGAGAGAGATTCTTTGCTAGAGACAAGTACTTTATTTGGGAGGACCCGGAGCTATTTTTCATAGGACCAGACCAAGTGATAAGAAGATGTGTCCCTGAGAGTGAGCCAAAGTGTCCTCAAGTTTTGTCATTCTCTCGCCTGTGGAGGACACTTTTCAGGAAAGAAGACCGCTGCTAAGGTCTTAGACTCTGGTTTCTACTGGCCCACATTGTTTAAGGATGCTCATCAATTTTGTAAGGCTTGTCCTAGATGTCAAACCATGGGAAATATTTCTAAGAGGGACATGATGCCTCTTAACCCCATTTTGGTTGTAGAAATTTTTGATGTTTGGGGGATAGACTTTATGGGACCTTTTCCACCATCCTTTGGATACACATACATTCTAGTTGCTGTTGACTATGTGTCCAAATGGATAGAAGCCATAGCCACAAAGACCAATGATCATAAGGTGGTTATCAAATTTGTTCAAAAAAACATCTTTTCTAGATTTGGGTGGCCCAAAGCAATCATTAGTGATGGAGGACCTCATTTCATTAACACCCAATTCAGGACCCTCCTAAGGAAGTATGGGATCACCCATAAGCTAGCAACACCTTACCATCCCCAAACTAGTGGCCAAGTGGAAGTATCAAACAGGGAGATTAAAAACATTCTTCAAAAGTCGGTTAGGCCTGATAGGAAAGACTGGTCAGAAAGGTTAGATGATGCATTGTGGGCCTACCGAACCGCTTTCAAAACTCCCATTGTAATGTCCCCTTACCGGCTTGTCTTTGGAAAATCATGTCATTTGCCGGTCGAACTTGAGCATAGAGCCTATTGGGCTATTAAACAAGTCAATCATGACTTAGCCCAAGCTGGTCAACAAAGGACCCTTCATCTGAATGAGCTAGAAGAGCTCAGAAATGAGGCCTACGAAAGTTCCAAGATCTATAAAGCCAAGGCCAAAGCATTCCATGACAAACACATTCATAGAAAAACTTTTCAAGTGCATGATAAAGTCTGGCTATTTAATTCTCGGCTTCGTCTCTTTCCGGGAAAATTGAAGTCCCGGTGGGATGGGCCTTACATGGTTGTCAAAGTCTATGACAATGGCGCTGTCGTTATTCTTGATCCTAAAACTGGACAATCGTCCACTGTTAATGGGCAGAGGTTAAAGCATTTTTTTGAAAACCCGCCTTCCTTGAAAGTTGAGTCTACCAAGATAGATGAGCCAAGTGAAGCCTAATTGCGTCTGGCTAAAGACGATAAACTTAGCGCTTTTGGGAGGCAAACCATGTGTACAGACTTCTTTTATCAGGTAATTCTCTATCTTACTTTCTTTTCCTGTAAATAAGTAGGGGGGAGAGGTAGAATAAAACATGCATTCATAGTTCTCACCCTAACCAATGCTTCATTTCCTTTCTGAGCTTGTACATATGCAAATAAAATTCACATGTTTCATCTTTGAATAAAATCTTTGAATAAAAATGCTTGTCATTTCACAGACTATTTGTTTGATCTTTAACCATTAAATTGTTGTAGTTGTCACATTCCCTTGCAAAATCCATGTTAGGTAGTCTCTAGTAAAAAGATTACATGTACTCATTGTCTACCTTATGTAAGGATTTATGGCAAGAAGTTTTCATACACACACTACACAGCCACTTAGACTAGCTGAACCCGAATGTAGCAAATTTGTCAAGGCTAGTAGGAGAGAGGTGATTGGTTTTCTCCCCTCCCCTTAAGTGAATTGCGAAGGAAGTGAAGGCATGTGATCAAGGAACCTGACTGTTCATCATTCCTTTAAGAGGAAAAGAAAAGAAAAGTAAAAAGAAAAAGCAAAAGCAAAAGAAAAATATATCCATGAAAAATGCCCCGGATCTGAGTAAAGTTGGACTCGCTACTCTTGAAAAGTGATGGGTTGTGCAGCATTGTGGATGAAAAAGAAATAAAGGAATTCTGAGTGCATAAAGTGCAAATAAAGGGACAAAAGTCCCCAACTCAGAGAAATAATCCTCAAGGAAGATGGGCAGAATGGAACTAAGAGAAACAACCCGATCTGACTGAGCAAGGATCTTATTCCTCAATTCTTTTCTTCTCCTTCGAATTAATCTAATCTCAATTACTAGCTAAGGCAGAGGAGCTTCAGAAGGGCTGATGTGAACTCTTAAGTAAGCTACCATTTGTGCACTAATTTCTCGCCATAAGCCCTTACAATTAGGAAAGACATGTCATTACATTAATCTTTTACATGATGGTTATTCAAACATGAGACATTGTATCTTCTAGTCTTAAATTTGGAGTAATTTTTATTGCTAAGGGACTAGCAATGTTTAAGTAGGGGGGAGTGATAACTACACAATTTTTCAGGTTAAATTTCATACATATAGTTAACTTTAGACCGTCTGTGTCCACAAATAATGTGCAGTTTGATATTAATTACCATTGCATCCATAAATAAAATTTTGAACATATTAGTTAAATTTTTGAGTACAACATATAGTTAGATTTTTCATTTTGTGAATAATTTGATTAATAAAAAGTATTTTCTTTTTACAAATACATTGTACATAAATCTTTGAATTTTCTTCTAAGCATCTTTTAATTCTTACAAACATTAATAAATCAAATTTAAATCTACCTCCACCCAATCCCATTAAAAAAATATTTTAATATTCCAATATTATCCTTTTAATCACATGATGCCACAACCCCCATTCCCATTTAAACATTTTTTTTACCACAACCCGATACTAATCTAACCATTTTTTTTCCATTATATGTTCTTATCCATTGGAAGCTTCCTGAAGAAGCTGGCGATGTGAAGAGGGCCGGCGCTGGAGCATGTGTACAGGGTCCTGTGGAGGCGCGGCCAGATGCAGGCGCCTGGCGGCCAGATCTGGGCGGCTGACGCAGCTGGCTGGTGGGTGCTGGTCCGTGCGCGGCCAGGAAGAGCAGGCCCGGGCAGAGGCGATGGAGGCTGGCGCCTAGGAAGCTGATGCTGGAGGAGGCGCGGTGCGATGGTGGTGCTGTGCGGCTGGAAGGCGGTTCGTGCGCATCAGGTGAGCTGGCGATGGCGCCCAGGTGCGTGCAGGGTGTGCGCGGCCAGATCTGGGCGCGGTGCTGTGCTGAGGTGGCCAGCGAAGGTGAAGCGCCTGAGGAGGTGTGGCCGATGGGAGCCCTGGCGGGTGAGCAACAGATGGCGACTTGAGCAGGTGCAGGGATTGGATCTGCTGGGATCCCACGACGCGGGCGCAGTGCGGCATACGGATGAGCGATGGCATCTGGCCCGTGTGGAGCGCGTGTGATGAAGGCGATCAAGCGGCTGGAAGCAGTGGACTGGACCTGCTGAGGTGGCAGCGATGGCTGGTGCTGTGCTGAGATGGTCGTGTGGAGCTGAAGCTGTGCGATGGCGCCCGGGCATCTATAAAAGGACCCGAGGTCCTCATCTCTGGTTCTAGTTCGATTCGGAGGAATTTTTTTTTTTAGTTTTCATTCCCTGTATTTTCCCTGTTTCAGCAGAGCAGTGAGGGAGGGAGACACCAGAGGGTTTGAATTTCGGAGGAGTTGTTTTCTTTTAATTTCCATCTTCCTTCTTCTTCTGTTGGGCAGAGAGAGCAGTGTGGGGTTCGATTTTTGTTGTTGGGGATTTCTTAGTTGTACTTTCCTGTTCTTCCCGTTCATAGCAGCAGGGGCTTTCTAGTTCAGAATTTCTTGAGAATTTTTTTTAGTTTATTTTCTCTGTATTTCTTGTTCTTTCCTGTTCTTCCAATACTGTTAGATGGCAAGCCAGTGAAGTTTAATGCATTTAGTTTTCAATTTTCTTTTCTTTTTGTTCTGAAGAGTTCAAATCGATAGCGTTTATTTCAGTTTATCTGCATTCTTTTTGTGAATCGTTTACTGTTCTTTATTTCTTTCTGTGCAAAATCTGGAGATTAATTTCTTATGTGAAATTTTGTTGCAATCAACTGTTCTCTGCTCCCTTCTGTGGAAATTGTTGAAAGCTCGAATGCTGTGAACAGAGGTGGGTAGTTAAATTTTTTGATGTGAGATCAGCATCTGTGAGAGAATCAAAGGCCTCTACTCTTCTCTTCTACTGTTGTTTGCTGCTGAGAGGAGGATTCCAGAGGGCTTCGGGGTTCAGGTTTGTTGCTTTGCCCATTTCTTTTGCAATTCGTTTGGTTGATGTGCCGCGGGGAGGGGGATCATTACGGTTGTCAAGAGATTTCACTTCTTATTTTCTGTGAAGATTGGGGTAGGTGAATTTGTTCGGTTGTTTCTGAGGAGAGCAATCCAGGGCAATTTCCATTTTTATGTGCTGGGGGTGATTGATCCTAGTGACTGTGCAAGAAGACGATCCGAAAGTGTATGCTACAGAGACAGCACAGAGCAGCCAAGACGACTCGATTTCTTGGTTTGTCCTGGAGTTGTCTGGTGTCCAGAAAATTTTCGGAGAGTCCAAGTCAAGGAGTGAATGTGTGAGTTCAAGTTCTTATTGCAGCAGAGAATAGTTTTGAATTGTTAAGGAATTCCGGAGCTTCTTGATATTCTTATTTTTGTTTTTGTTCTTATTTCTGTTCTTCATAGTGTGAGAAGTCTAATTTAGCAAGGATACATTTCTGTTTTCAGCAGTAACTTCTGTTTCTTATTTTCTAATTGATCTTTAAGTTCTGGAAATAGTGACTGGTATTTGTGTAGAGTCGATATTGTTGCTTGTTTGATCCCTCCATTGTGAGGGTACATCGATGTCAAGTCAAAATAGTTTAACTCAAATTCTATTCCGCCTCTCCGTGGATATGACCTGCTCTCACTACTTTACTAGTTCATTTTTGTTATTTTATGTTTGTGAGACAGTTTAGAGGAAGTGCGCATATTGACTTGTGCGATGAACTCTAGACAATGAAAATACACAGTCAACAATGTCGCGCGTACCAGTATCGTTTTCGGCATGGTCTCACCATGAGGGCGTGGCACGGAGCGGGGGAAACGCCGGGGTATCGTCGTTCTTCACGTTCTTCACGAAGGTAGGGAGATTCTACCCCGTTTTACATCGTGGATTACGTGTGATGCATGTGTGGCTTGTTAATTGCTTTATAGAGGCTAGATACCATTCTAGGATAATGAATAAAGCAAGAATAATTGGTTTTTACATCATTTTATATGGTTTGTATGAGAGATCCAGAGATGGGGTCCCGGATTAGGGTTACTGCCTATGAAGGCGACGAACCTTCTTGTCGCGTTCTGAACGCGATAGTTCGACCTGTCGCATTCTACTTCTGAACGTGACATATCGAGGCGTCGAGTTCAGAAGGCTTTAGTAGACCCTGTCGCATTCAGGGTTACGAGGGCATTGGTGTTATGCATGCTTGTGTAATTATCGGATTATTATTATTTGTCATGCATGGTAATGGTAAGCGGTGCATTGGCACCTGCAGAGCTCGAGAAGTGAGTTGATCTCATGGTTGACGTGGTGTTCAAGTGGTTTGAGCGGTGTGCACATGGTTTGTGTGTGCATGGCGAGTAGTACGACGCCTACCATGGTTACTTCTTCCGTTGGGAGCCCCAGGTTTTGTGTGAGCTAGGCACGTTAGTGCTCGAAGCTTGTTCCGGTACTTGTGTACCGTCGAGGTCTGTGTCATCTTCCTGGACACCCTCGCTCTTGTGTAGAGTTGTACGTCTGGCTGAGGGAAAGACGGCAGCGGGACAGTAACTTGTGAGAGTTTGTGCTTTGTCACTTGTAGCACGCTCATGGTTGGGGGTTACATACACCAGTAGACGTACTGGGCCCCAGCTAGTCCTATTTTCTAGTGCCTCATAGGGTGCTCAGGCTGGAGACCCTAAAAGTGCCAGGCATGGACCTACAGAAGTGTGGTCTGTAGGAGTGGTGCTGGTAGGTCTCCACAGTTTCTTGACTTGTTCTAGTGGAGTGGCAGCTAGACCTATTGTCTGTGGCTGTGAGACTGAGAGGTAGTCCTGTGTGGTTTGTCCGAGTCGATTGCTGGTGTTGTGAACCAGTCTTCGTGACTCGAGTGTGGCATTTTCTACATTAGAACGTACACCTGGCATGATTTGCCATTTATTTATTAAAGGCTGATTTCGGTTAATGGTATGCAGTAAGTAGTGTTTACAGCTTTAATATCCTGTGTGGATAGTTCCATAAATGCTAGCGTAGCTTCCTGCTTCTTTACTTGTGAATTTGGTTTTATTCGACTTTTGGGAGAGTTTCCCTACTGAGCCAGTGACTAGTGAGGCTCACCCCTACTTCTTTCAGGTGAGGGAGAGCAAGAGGCTTCTCGTCCCTCTTCTAGTTCGGAGCCACACCGTAGCGGAGTTGGGTCTGCACCACCGACAGTGTAATTTTCTTTCTTTGTACACCTCGGGGTATGCCCAAGTTGTTCTTGTAGTTGTGTCTGGCTACAGTTGTGAAAAAGGATATGGATATTTCATGTAAATATTTGTGAGATGGAAATCTTATATATATTTCAGCTGTTTTCTTTATATTTCTACGGACTTGTGAATGGTATCCCTTGCGAGGCTATGGCCCGATCGCGGGAGGTAGAGTCAAGTCAGGCACGTTATTAGGTTAACGAGATTGAACGACAAGGACCGTTACAGTCGTATCAGAACAAGGTCCTTGTGGATATAAAGGAATCGGAAATTTGCATAGCCTATTCTCTGCTTTAGCCCACTGCTGGTAGTTGACCATGGTTTTTGTATTGATTTGTTGCATGTTGTGTGGTTGGAATGATATTTGTGCAGGATCAGAAATGGCAGACATGAGAGATTGGGGAGGAGGTGGAGATGAACCCGAGGAGACTACGCATCAAATGATGGAAAGAATATGGGAGAGTCTTACAGAGATCCGTACCAGATTGGATCACCAGGCACCAGTACAGTCTATCGGGGAACCACCGATTGTGGAGGAGGCAGTACCAGTGGCACCACCCCCACCACCACCAGTAGTTGAGGTACCATCTGTTGTACCTGTACTTCCTGGAGCACCAGCATGGATAGTCAGTGTGGAGGACCCCACGGCACTAGTGGAGAGGTTTTTGCGGTTGCAGCCGCCTACATATTCAGGAGGTCCAAATCCCGACACACCAGAGCACTGGGTACATGAGATAGAGAGAGTTTTTGTTATTATGAGGTGTTCGCAAGCTGATAGGGTGTTATTAGATGCCTATCAGTTGTGTGGATTTGCACAGGAATGGTGGACATTGAAGATGCAAACGACTTTTACACGAAGGACAGAGGAAACCATTACCTAGACAGAGTTTTTAGAGGTATTTAATGATACTTTCTTCCCAATTTAGATACAACAGGCTAAGAGGGAGCAGTTCTGGATGTTATAGCAAGGGAACCTGTCAGTGTTAGAATATCAGATGAGGTTCATGGCATTGAGTAGATATGCTCTATATGTGGTTACAGGTAATATAATGATGGTGGAATATTTTATTCAAGGGTTGCGACCAGAGCTTCAGGATGCAGTTATTCCTTTGATGTGCAGAATAGTGGAAGAAGCAGCATAGAGAGCAGCAATTCTGGAGAGGACTGTGCAGGCTAGGCAGTCCGGAGGGGCAAGGACAGGTAGTTTTCGGCTTCCGCAGTAGTCCACAGGTATCAGTAAGGGCAAGGCACCCTTGGGAGAATCATCATCATTAGGGTTTGCAAAGTGGGGTGGAAAAATAAAGAAGTTGTTTAGAAAACAAGGAGGTGGCAAGCAGCAGGGTTTTCAGCCAGGTGTTCAGTAGGACCGAGGTGTTAGGCCGGCGCTGGAGGCGTCGCAGTAGAGTACGGCAGGGCAGCCCACAGCTTTTCCAGTTTTCGGTGTTATAAGTGTGGGTAGCCAGGAATTGTCCGCTTCCTCGGCAGTATAGTTATGGAAGAGGAGCACAGCAGCAGTAGCCATTTCAGTAGCCAGCAGAGCGAGGCAGAGGTGCACGTTTCCAAAGTGGAGGATGGGGTCGAGTTATGGCAGTTACCAGAGCTCAGGCGGAGGCATCCAATTTAATTGAAGGTATATTACCTCTTTTTGACTTTTCTGCTAGAATATTAATTGATCCGGATGCTTTGCATTCATTCATTTCTGAGGATTTTCTGGATAGCATGGTACATCCCCTCGAAGAAAGGCAGTGTGAGTTGATTGTAGAGATTCCCTCAAGAGGTTTCATGCTTACTTCCTGTTATTTAGATGAGGTTCCGATAGTAATTCAGGGGAATCAGATGCCAGCAAAGTTATATGCACTTTCATTGAAGGATTATGAAGTGATTTTGGGAATGGATTGGCTGGAAGCTTATGGGGCATTGGTGGATTGTAGAAAGAAGAAAGTCAGATTTTGCAGACCTGGTGAAGCAGTGTTTGAGTTTCAAGGTATGCCCTTTCACACTCCCAAGTTTATTATTTCTTCAAGTAGAGCTAGAAAGTTGATAAATGCTGGGTGTGTGGCATATCTTGCTTCAGTTAGTTTAGTAGAGGTAGATAAGTCTGTAGAAATGGTACCCGTGGTTCGAGAATTTGCAGATGTGTTTCTAGAAGAACTGCTAGGGTTAGCTCCACATAGAGAGGTGGATTTCACAGTTGAGTTGTAGCCAAGCATTATGCCTATTTCAAAGGCACCTTATAGAATAGCACCGGAAGAGCTGAAGGAATTGAAGAAGCAATTGCAAGAATTGTTAGAGAAAGGCTTCATTAGACCCAGTCATTCGCCATGGGGAGCACCAGTATTATTTGTTAAAAAAAAGGATGGTAGTCTGAGAATGTGTATTGACTACATGCAGTTGAACAAGGTTACAATCAAGAATAAGTATCCGCTTCCAAGAATAGATGATTTATTTGATCAGCTTCAGTCATCCAAAGTATTTTCCAAAATTGACTTGAGGTCAGGGTATCATCAGTTGAGGATTAAGGAAGAAGACATTGACAAGACAACTTTCAGGACCAGATATGGGGATTATGAGTTTGTGGTTATGCCGTTTGGGCTAACCAATGCACCAACAACTTTTATGAATTTGATGAACAATATATTTCACCCGTATCTGAATCAGTTCATTGTGGTCTTTATTGATGATATCTTGGTGTATTCAGCATCAGAGGAAGAGCATGCAGCACACTTGAGGATCACGTTGCAGACTTTGCGAGATCACCAGTTGTATGCCAAGTTTAGCAAATGTGAATTTTGGCTGAAGGAAATCCAGTTTCTGGGTCATGTAATTTCAGGTGAAGGGGTTGCAGTTGATCCGACCAAGGTTGAGGCAGTGATGAAATGGGAAGAACCGAAGACAGTGATAGAGATTAGAAGTTTTTTGGGTCTGGCAGGATATTACAAGTGGTTCATTCAAGATTTCTCGAAGATTGCAGCACCAATGACAAGATTGACAAGAAAAGGAGTACCATTTGTGTGGTCTTCAAAATGTCGCCGCAGTTTTGCAGAGCTGAAGAAAAGGCTTACCACAGCACCTATATTGGAGATTCCCTCAGGTAGTGGCGGATTTGTATTGTATACAGATGCATCTAGAAGAGGTTTGGGAGCAGTGTTAATACAACATGGAAAGGTGGTAGCCTATGCATCCAGGCAATTGAAGAAGCATGAAGAGAATTATCTGACACATGATTTAGAACTAGCAGGAGTTGTGTTTGCGTTAAAGATTTGGCAACATTACCTGTATGGTGAAAGGTTTGAAATATTCACTGATCATAAAAGTTTGAAGTACATCTTCTCCCAGAAAGTTCTAAATTTGAGGCAGCGCAGGTGGATGGAATATTTAAAAGATTATGACTTTAGTTTGGCATACTATCCAGGTAGAGCTAATGTGGTGGCAGATGCACTGAGCAGAAAGGTAATTATGAATCAACTTATGATCAGAGAATGGAAATTATATGAAGAAGTGGCAGAAAATTCATTGTATGTGCCAAATAGTCAGCGGCGAGCAATATTAGTAAACAGTGCAGTGGAACCTTCTCTATATTGGCAGATAGTAGAAGCACAAAGAACATATGAAAATTTGGTCAATATTGTAAGAATGGAGGAGGTGACACTTGATGATGACAGTGTGGTCAGACTCAAAGGCTGCTTACATGTTCTAGTAGATGCCGAGGTAAGGCAGAAAGTGTTAGAAGAAGCTCAATAGTCCAGATACACCATCCATCTAGGCAGTACCAATATGTATCAAGATTTAAAGAAGCATTTCTAGTGGTCTAATATGAAGAAAGAGAATGCAGAATTTATAGCAAGATGTGTAGTGTGTCAGCAAGTGAAAGCAGAGCACCAGAGGCTAGGAGGACTGTTGCAGCCATTACCCATTCCACAATGGAAATGGGATGACATTGCCATGGATTTTGTAGTTGGTTTACCCAGGACAACAGCAGGACACAATGGTATTTGGGTTTTTTTGGACAGATTGACCAAAGTTTGTAGATTGTTAGTAATAAGTATGTCATGGACTGTGGATAGATTAGCCAGATTATATGTAGACAGAATAGTACCTTTGCATGGAATTCCAGTCACCATTGTTTCAGATCGAGATCCTAGGTTCACTTCAGATTTTTGGAGGAGTTTGCAAAGAGTGATTGGTACAGAATTAAGGTACAGTTTCGCTTATCATCCACAGACGGATGGGCAAACAGAAAGAACCATTCAGACTATAGAAGATATGTTGAGAGCTTGCTGTTTGGTATGGGGAGGTACTTGGGAACACCACTTGGGTATGGTAGAGTTTGCATATAATAATAGTCATCATGCAAGTATTGGAATGGCACCTTATGAAGCATTATATGGCAGACCGTGCAGGACACCACTGAATTGGCATGAGATAGGAGAGAGACATGTTATGGGTCCAAAGTTAATTCAGCAATGTGCAGAAATAGTTAAATTTATTAAAGAAAAGCTTTAAACAGCACAGAGTCGTCAAAAGAGCTATGCAGATACCAGACGTAGGCCATTACAGTTTGAAGTTGGTGATTATGTCTTTTTGAAAGTTTCTTCTACCAAGGGTGTACTTAGATTCAGCAAGAAAGGCAAATTGAGTCTGAGATATGTTGGCCCATTCCAGATATTAGAAAGATTGGTGAAATAGCTTACAGATTGGATCTCCCAGCAGATTTCACAGATGCACATGACGTGTTTCATGTTTCTATGCTCAAAATATATATCTGAGATCCATCCCAGGTGGTCAGTTACCAGAGAGATGATTTGAAGCCAGACATGACAATGCCAAAATATTCAGTACAGATTACAGGCGGCAGAACCCAGAGGTTAAGGAATAAAGAAATTGAACTAGTGAAAGTCAGATGGGAGAACAGGCAAGGCGGAGAGGATACATGGGAATTAGCCGAGGAAATGATGAAATTGTATCCATACTTGTTTGAGTAAGCCTTTAATTTTTTTAGGTGATAGTACCATGCTTGTTAATTGAAAATTTTTGATGTCGAGTTCTCTTCTTAAATTTCGAGGACGAAATTTCTTTTAGGGGATAGTAATGTAGCGTATTGACTATTCGGATCGTAGCTTAGCGGTTGTGGAGGCCAGTGTGTGGCCCATTAGTGTGTGTTACGGGTGTTTACGTAGGTTTTCGAGGCTTTGTGGGCCAGCAGTTTGGGCCCAAAGCACCCGCTGGTTCACTGTCTGTGAATGCGACAATGAGGAACGTCGTGTTCTGAACGTGACGGCCCTGAGTGTTGTGTTCCGGTTACCGCCGCGGAGTGGTCTTCGTCTGCATGTCCGCCGCATGTCGCGTGCTGGGCGGCCTTGCTGACATCGACAGTGGGAAGGCGACAGCCTCCTATGTCGCGTTCTTGTTGCGACGGTAGGGTACGTCGCGTTCTCAACTATGAGATGTTTTAAGCTTAGGTCGGCCGAATAGAGCTCAGAAAGCTCTGCTCTCCTAGGATAGGTTGCTGCAGTGGTTTTTCGGGCGATTTGACATTCTGGTGTCATTTTCGGCGTGGTCTCACCGCGAGGACGTGGCACGGAGCGGGGGAAATGTCGAGGTATCGTTGTTCTTCGCGTTCTTCACAAAGGTAGGGAGATTCTACGCCGTTTTACGTTGTGGATTGCGTGTGATGCATGTGTGACTTGTTAATTGCTTTATAGAGGCTAGATACCATGCTAGGACAATGAATAGAGCATGAATAATTGGTTTTTACATCGTTTTATATGGTTCGTATGAGAGATCCAAAGATGGGAACCTGGATTAGGGTTACTGCCTGTGAAAGCGATGGACCTTCCTGTCGCGTTCTGAATGCGACAGTTTGACCCGTCGCGTTCTGCTTCTGAATGCGACATATCGAGGTGTTGCGTTCAGAAGGTGACAGTAGTCCCTCTCACATTCAGGGTTCTGAGGGCATTGGTGTTATGCATGCTTGCGTAATTATCGGATTATTATTATTTGTCGTGCATGGTAATGGTAAGCAGTGCATTAGCACCTGTAGAGCTCGAGAAGTGTGTTGTTCTCATGGTTGACGTGGTGTTCAC
Organism: Colocasia esculenta; assembly: GCA_014218235.1. NCBI lineage: Eukaryota > Viridiplantae > Streptophyta > Magnoliopsida > Alismatales > Araceae > Colocasia > Colocasia esculenta. The sequence continues at coordinate 85,128,675 of CM024763.1, forward strand.
GTGGTTTGAGCGGTGTGCACGTGGTTTGTGTGTGCATGGCGAGTAGTACGACGCCTACCGTGGTTAACTCTTCAGTTGGGAGCCCCAAATTTTGTGTGAGCCAGGCACATTAGAGCTCGGAGCTTGTCCCGGTACTTGTGTACTGTCGAGGTCTGTGTCGTCTTCTTGGACACCCTCTCTCTTTTGTGGAGTTGTATGTCCGAATGAGGGAAAGACGGTAGTGGGACAGAGACTTGTGAGAGTTGGTGCTTTGTCGCTTGTAGCGCGCTCGTGGTTGGGGGTTACGGACACCAGTAGTCGTACTGGGCCCCAGCTAGTCCTGTTTTCTAGTGCCTCACTTTAGGGTGCTCAAACTGGAGACCCTAAAGGTGCCAGGCATGGACCTGCGGCAGTGTGGTCCGTAGGAGTGGTGTTGGTTGGTCTCCACAGTTTCTTGACTTGTTCTAGTCGAGCGACAGCAGGACCTTTCGTCCGTGGCTGCGAGACTGAGAGGTAGTCCTATGTGGTTTGTCTGGGTCGGTTGCTGGTGTCGCGAACCAGTCTTCGTGACTCGAGTGTGGCATTTTCTACTTTAGCACATACACCTGTCATGATTTGCTATTTATTTATTAAAGGCTGATTTCGGTTAATGGTATGCGGTAAGTAGTGTTTACAGCTTTAATATCCTGTGTGGATAGTTCCATAAATTGCTAGCATAGCTTCCTGCTTCTTTACTTGTGAGTTTGGTTTTGTTCGACTTTTGGGGGAGTTTCCCTACTGAGCCAGTGACTCGTGAGGCTCACCCCTACTTCTTTCAGGTGAGGGAGAGTAGGAGGCTTCTCGTCCCTCTTCTAGTTCGGAGCGGCACCGTAGCGGAGTTGGGTCTGCACCACCGACAGTGTAATTTTCTTTCTTTGTACACCTCGGGGTATGCCCCAGGTTGTTCTTATAGTTGTGTCTGGATACAACTTTGAAAAAGGCTATGGATATTTCATGTAAATATTTGTGAGATGGAAATCTTATAAATATTCATCTGTTTCCTTTATATTTCTACGGACTTGTGAATGGTATCCCTTGCGAGGCTACAACCCGATCGCAGGAGGCGGAGTCGAGTTAGGCCCGTTATTAGGTTAACGGGTTTGAACGACTAGGACCACTGCATTTTCAACTGGTACTCTCTTGATCTTTACATAACCTTAGTTAGAACCACAGGATGCTCAGCCATTGTTCTTGATTTTACTACCAGGTCATCCACATACATCTCAATGTAAATGTGAATCATGTCATGAAAGATGGCCATCATCACCCTTTGGTAAGTAGCTCCAGCGACATAGCAGTATGTACCCCAAGGTGTAGTGAACGATGTCTTCTCCTGGTCCTCCTCAGCCAGCTTAATTTGATTATACTCTGAGAAACCATCCATGAAGGAGAGGGTTTCATACCCAGTCGTATTATGTATGAGCACATCGAGATGAGGCAAAGGGAAATCATCCTTAGAACACGCTTAGTTGAGGTTCTAGAAGTCAATACAAATTCTGACCTTCCGTCCTTTTTCATGACCGGAACAATGTTCGCCACCCAGTTGGGATAAAGTACAACTCTAATAAATTTGGCTTTGTGGAGCTTGTCGACCTCATCTTTCATTTTCAAAGCCATATGAGGGTGGAAACGTCTCAACCGCTGCTTAATGGCGACTAGCCCCGGCTTAAGTGTAAGGTGATGTTCAACAAGCACGGTGTCTAGTCCTGGCATATCCTCATAGCTCCAAGTGAAAGTGTCCTTCACAGCCTCGATCCTCCCCTGCAAATATACACCCAGCCCTTTGCTTGGCTGGTATCCCATTCTTAGCATAATGTGCCACCCTTTTTCTGTTATGATCTTGCTCCTCTTTGCTGCATTTACTGACAGTGAACATACTGGGCTTTGCTAAATACCGTACATGCCTAGCACTGACATTAACGGTTGATTACTCAGCCAAATAGAAGGGACAGAGTTATCAGTCATCGCGTCCACTTCTAGCATAGTTGGTTTACTGGCAACTTTAATGACCCGTCCCTTTTATGGAAACTTCAGACATTGATGTATAGTTGAGGTGACGGCGCCGAGTGCCTGGATAAATGGTCTGCCTAGTATCATGCGGAAGCTCGGGTCCATGTCTAGAATATGGAAGTCCATCTCAGTAATGGATGGACCCAGCCCCACCTTTAATGCGACCACTCCTTTTGGCGGCTTACTGGTGTTGTCGTAGGCTGTGATAGTGATGGAGGAGGGTCAAACCGTCTACAGTGTGACCCCACAAAAATTTAACATGTCTAACAACACGACATTAATTGACGCTCTGGTGTCCACCAAGCATTGAGAAACACGAACGTCGTTGATCTTCACGGTTAGTCATAATGCATATCTTTGGTATTCCACGGATGCTAGCTCGTCTTCATAGAATTATCTAGCCAGATGTTGACTCGTGGGGGTCAAAACTGCAATGATCTGATGCACAGGGAGGTCTTCATTCACCATAACCTTCTGTAAATACTGCAATAGAGCTTCTTAATGTATCGGCAACCTTTTAATCAGTTCTAGAATGGATATTCTGGTCGATGTCTTGTCCAGATGTTTAAGCAGATCATACTGAGTCTCGGGGATGGACTCTTCTTGTTGTGCTTCTTCTTCTTGGGGTTGTTGCTGGTGGTTCTGGTCTTGCTGCTGTGGGAAGATTGGTTGAAAATGGGCCCACTCCGGAGCACCATTGTTTCCTCAATATCATCCCCCGCTACATGAGCCACGATTGGCAGAGAGGAAGATGGATGGGAGGTGGGGTGCGGGTTGTTGAACATTTGGTGCAGTAGTTGAATACCTGCCGCATTTGGAGGTGAAATGCGGGTACATAGGAAGGGAGCTCGGGGATTGGGGGTGATGACGGGAGTAGTTGGTGGTGTGCGGAGAAAAGGTGGGTTAGATGAGGAAGGTTGGGAGGTGGCGGTGATGGTAGGAGGTTGGCATATGAGTGGGCGGTTAGGCTGTGGTGGTATGGTGGCGGTGTTGCGTAGAAAGGGGGCTTGAGGGTTAGGGGGTGGTGGTGTGGAAGTTATGGGAGATTGGCGGATGAGCGGTTGGTTAGCTGGTTGACTGGATGATGGTGGCTGTCGTGCGTGGGTTGTAGGGATACGGAGAAAGGACGAGAGTGGATTGGAGGGTGTAGGTGTACGGATGAATAGGGGTAGAGTAAAGGAGGATTGGGGGATAGAGGTGGAGGAGGATGCTTCGATTTGCCTGTCGGATGCGCTTTCATCGCATGGAGACGTCCTGAGGGTGTTCACTTGGTGGTTCTGGACAATGCCCATATTAGGCTGCTGTATGGGTGCCTGGGGCTGCTGTAGGTGTAGCTGCTGCTGCTACTGTTGTTGCTGCTGGTCCTACCTAGGCAGCCTCCTTGCCTTCATTTCGGCAATGTATTTCCTCATCTCCTCCCAATTGACGCCTCCATTGTCATTCAAATCATAGATATAGTCCTTAAAGTGGAAGCATGCTTCTAGAGTGTGGCCCGGTCCCCTGTGGAATGCACAGTAGCGGGAGGTATCAACATTGGGAGGCCATTACAGTCGTTCCCTTGGCAAGGTGAGTGCATTGGCGGCCATTAGAGCATTGAAAACGTCGGGTAAAGCCTCCAGTAGTGGAGGGTATTGGGCTCTTCTTGGGCCAGGGAGGCGTCTAGGCTGCTGGGGATCATAATTGTCTAGGGGAGGGACTTGATTGTATTGCTGAGGGCGTTGAGGAGTTGGTGGAGCTTGTTGATATTGGGTAGGAGGAGGAGCTTGTTGGTATTGAGGCTGTGGGGTTGGACGGTATTGAGGAGGGGGAGGAGCTTGGCGATATTGGGTAGGAGGAGGAGCTTGTTGGTATTGAGGTGGGGCTTGTTGTGACTGTTGGGGTTGTTGAGCTGGGTCCCTAAACACTAGAGGGTTGTTTGGCCTGAAGGTTGGTTGTTGTGATTATTGAGGCCTAGGGTTAGGGTTCGAGCGGTAGGAAGAAGTGTTCGGGTTGCCCATTGCACTCACCTGCTCATGCTGCATAACCCCTTCAAATGTGAGACCACCAGTCGGGGGATTTCCATTGCTTTTCTTTGTCATCCTGGCCTTTGGCTCAAACATATCCATGATGGGAGAGTCTTTCAACTGAGTCTGAATATAACGGGCTCTCTCATACAGCTCCCCCATAGTTGTCAATTTGTTCATGGCCAGAATGTGTCTGAATTGTGGCAAGGCATTGGCAGTAATCATCTTGACCTGCTCGGACTCAGACAGTGGATCCCTTAACCTCTCAGCCAGTGCCCTCCACCTATCAGCATAGTGCAAGAAGTCCTCATCAGCTTTCATTTTCTCAGCCATAAGGTCGGTGATGGACAAAGAGGGACCGACTTGATCTCTATACCTCTGCATGAACTTTCTCTGAACAGCTTCAAAATCTTCTACATCGGCATGCTCCAGAGAGTAAAACCACTCGAGGGTGGGACCATCTAGAGATCGGTGAAACTGAAAAGCAAGAGCACGATTATCATTTTGCCAGAAAGATGATTCATACATGAATTCCATGATATAGACAAAGGGGTTGCCGGTGCCATTGTAGTGGCGGTAGATAGGCAGCTCGGAGGGAGGAAGATGGAAGACTGGCATAGAAGGGAGAGCCAGCTCAAAGGAGTCTTTGGGTGCAGACACCTTTTTCAACTCCTACTCCAAACGACTCACCTTTGCCAAGAGGGCTTGAGTAAGTTGGTCGGAGGAAGGTTTGAAAGGCACCCCCGAAGAATGGGGGTGGGGTACACTCACTTGAGTAGAATAATGACGGGGAGGGGCACCAGCGGGCGCGGAAGTGTGGGCCGGAGCCCGAGGGGGATAAGTGGGCCTCGCGGCGGTGGAGCTTGGCCGGACAAGAGAGGGCCTCCCAATAGGGTTGTGGGGGCAAGACTGTGTAATAGAATTGGCCCGCGAGGGGGCAGGGGAGGCTCGGACCGTCGGGTCGTGAGTGGGTTCATAGAAAACAATCGTATTTGGGTAGAGATATTGAATAGGTTTAGGTATGGATTTCCCCTTTAGAGCAGCTTGAACTTCCTGGACTTGAGAGGGTTGGAGGTTCTGGAGGAGGTCCACTAACTGGGACAGATCAATGGAAGCAGAGGCATTTCCAGCACCATGCCTCGGGGAAAGGTGGGGAGACTTTGAACCCACCGCATGGACTTGCGAAGTGGATGGATCAATATGAGGCTCATTGGGGAGTGGTGCAAGTGGTTGAGTGGAGTCATACATCTCATCATAGACATCTTCATGGTAACCCATATCTTTGTACTTGGCCATTCCGAGGGATTTGCCTAAACGAAGCAACATGGAATTTAAACACAGAAGTTTATTAATAAACAACTACTCAAACAAGTTTGAGAGAAGAAGTTAATGACTTTTAATCAAACACTTGGGGATGCTTATGTCCAATTACTTGTTTCAATATGATTCAATGTGGGTTTTATTGCAATGATTTCACTCCAATTTTGGTAAGAGCCTAGATGGGGATGATTAAAACTCCGGCTTCACTAAGCACACTCCTTCACAATGTAGGTATTCTAGCAGGGGTCTCCGGGGTGGTACAACTTGCTCGGTCCACCGTGAGGGAATCCATGGGGTATGGAGACTTACAGAGGTCCTAATGAGGATTCTATAGTCCAATGAGATGGAATGCCCAATGGAGAGATAGCCCTCACCGAGAGAGGTGTTTGGATCCTAGTGTAAGGAGGGAAGGAGGTCCCTCAACCAAAGCATGCCTTGTAATGCAGAAGAATGCAAGAGATGACAGACGGCTCTCTGTGATAGGCAAAAACGCGATGAGTTCAGTCGTCGCGCTTCAAGCGAAATCACGACCGTTCAGTTGGTCGCGGATCTGACAGCTCGCAGAAACTGTAAGAGCCGCGACAACTCCCTCTAGTGTCTATCACAAATCGCGACGAGGTAAACCGTCGCACAACAATCAAAAACGCGACGTCTGAACACGTCGCGATTCCAAAAGCACCCGAGACTTATATGAAAGTAGTAAATCATAGAAACATGCTATTCAACCAACCAGTTAGAGTCAAGTAGGAGTCAAACAAATATGCTTTCCTCAGGTAAAGGTAAGTAAATGGGGAGGGGAGCAGAATGATGATTTTTTTGTTTTTAAATTAAACATTATGGAGAGAGAGAAAAAGAAACACTAACACAACTTGGTAATGGCAGGGGATCTCAAGGAGTACCGCGTGGGGTACGAGGGAAGGGGAGTTGTACCACGTGGGGTACGGAGGGAGGGACACACGTGGGTGTCAAAAGGAGGGGCACGCGTGAGTGCCAAAGGAGAGGTAACCACAACTAAAATAAAAGAAGTCCCACCGTGATCGCCAATTTGTGAATGTGTTTTTCGTTCAAAACACCCCATAAAGAATAATTAAACAAAAATAATAATAAAATATGAATGAAAGAAGAGAAGAGAAGGAGAAAGTGTGTGTGTGCATGAAGATGGAGGTGTGATCGCCAGGTACATGAGGGTACCGAAGGAGTGAGCGAAGGACAGAGCGTTACTTACCTTCACCCAAAGATCGCGGGAGATTGAATGTTGGTGGGTTGACTTCTACTCCTCAAACTGGTTGATCGGCAGAGAAGACTTCAGTTCAATACTTACCTTGCAAAAATGAAGAACACACACAAACAAGTGAAAGCAACAACCCCAGGTCTTATGAACGCGACACGTACCCCGTCGCGATACCATCACGACGGAGGAGGACGTCGCATTCCAACAAACCCAAACTCCTGAACGCCGCACACGTACCTCGTCGTGTTTGCTAATGCTACGGGTGCTGGGGCGCGTTTAGAGAGAATATGACACGACGATACGTCGCGACCAGGTCACGACTAGGAAGCCCGTCGCTACCTCAGCCGAGTGCTCAAATAGAGCAACTCCCAACACCCCAAATGCCACAAAACTGAACAAGAACAAGGAGGGGAGCATGGAAATGAGGGAAAACCCTCATGCATGCAAGGAATTCAAGCTACACTTAAAACCTCACATATGAAACATGAAACCCTCAATACAACCTACCCATCTCAAGTATCATCCAAGCACTCCAAGCATCACAAACCAACCACATGAATCATAAGACAATATGCACATCCTATGCAAGGATTCTACGCTTGGAGAAGGGGTTTGGCCCTAGCATGGTAGAACTGGGGGGGGGGGGGGGGGTTGGGGTCCCTACCTCAAAAAGAAGATCCACCCCAATGGGGCCTTCTCGTAGGCTAGCAACCCTCCTCCTCCGAGCTCCAAAGCCCACGTTCGCGCCATCCACGAGCCAAGAATGACCTCCTTCATGCACCAAGGGAGGAAGATCCACCATAGGGAAAACACAGAGAGGACAGAGATGAGGAGGAGGAGTTGCCAAACATATGTGCATCAACAACCCACACATAATACTTACCAATCCAAGCCAAACACACCAAATCTCCCTTCCAAACTCTCCACAGAGCACCAACGTGAAAGGGGGATCACCGGAGGAAGAAAACACAGAGCAACAGGCGAAATGGGGCTTTGCTCTCGGCCTGAGCAACTTAAACACAAGCGTTGAGAACGCGACGAACCTGGTCGTCGCGTTAGCAATGCTAACGCGACACCCACCTATGTCACAATCTGGAAGCGCCTGCGACACTGACGGTCAAACCCACCACGTGGCATGCATGCAACCCTGACATCCGATCACGACGGATCAGTATGTCACGTTCACGCATGCAAGCCAACACGTGTCTACACTGTCTAGATAGCAAAATGACAAAATGATCATTTGCTGTCAGGGCCTAGTCGCCACAGGGGCGGCCGGTGTGTTCTCATTCAGAACGCGACGGTCACCTACGTCGCCTTCAGAAGGTGACGGGTCGACATGTCGCGATCACAGCCCAGAGAGCTGACCCTCAAAGGGGACAGGGATGTTACAATCTAACCAACAAAAAAACAATTTCATCCTCAAAATTAAGGGTGAAACTAGGGGGAAAGAGGGTAAACAAATTACATGTCACTCGAACAAGTAAGGGAACTGTTCCTGCATCTTATCCTCACGCTCCCAAGTGGCCTCACCATCGGCGCGGTGCTCCCAAACCACCTTGACGAGCGGGATCTACCTCCTGCGAAGCTGCTGCACCCTGCAGTCCACCACGCTGACTGGGTACTCTTGCACGGACAGGTCTAGAGCGACCTCTAGCTGTGAGTAGTCGAGTACATGCGAAGGATCTGACATGTACTTCCTCAGCTGCGACACGTGGAAGATGTCGTGGACACCTACGAACTCAGATGGAAGAGCCAATCGGTAAGCGACCTCACCAACCCGCTTCAGGATGGGAAAGGGGCCAACAAACCTCGGGCTGAGCTTGCCACTCTTCCCAAACCTGAGAACGCCCTTGGTGGGTGAGATCCGAAGGAACACACTATCACTGGCCTCGAACTGAAGTGGCCTCCTACGAACGTCGGCATAGCTCTTCTATCTACTATGGGCTATCTGCAACCTCTGTCTGATCAGCCTCACGGTGTCTGTGCACTGTTGTACCAACTCTGGACCCAGCAACTGCCTCTCGCCAACCTCGTGCCAGTGCAACGGTGTCCTGCACGGTCGACCATATAGAGCCTCATAGGGTGTCATCCCAATGCTGGAGTGAAAGCTATTATTATACGAAAACTCCACCATGGGAAGGTGTGACTCCCACGTGCCGCCCCAGCCTAGGCAACACGCTCTCAACAAGTCCTCGAGGGTTTGAATGGTCCTCTCCGACTGCCCGTCTGTCTGTGGATGGTAGGCGGAACTCAACCTCAACTCGGTGCCAAGTGCACACTGAAAGCTGCGCCAGAAACGAGAAGTGAACCTTGGATCTCTATCAGAGACAATAGAGACCGGGGTTCCGTGCAAAGGCACCACTCTGTCCACAAACAATCGAGCAAGTCTGTCCACTGACCACACTGCTCTAACTGGTCGGAAGTGAGTTGTCTTCGTCAGCTTGTCGACGATGACCCAAACGTTGTTGTGCCCCTGTGAAGTACGAGGTAAACCAGAAACAAAGTCAATGGTGATGTGCTCCCACTTCCACACGGGAATGGGGAGTGACTACAACTCACCACCAGGACGCTGGTGCTCTGCCTTCACCTACTGACAGGTAAGGCAATGCGAAACAAACTCAACGATATCTCTCTTCATCCCAGGCCACCAAAAGAGCACTCTCAAGTCATGGTACATCTTGGTGGAGCCAAGATGAATAGAGTATCGCAACCTGTGCACCTCAGCCAGTACCTCCTCCCTGACGTTCTCTGGAACGTAGAGTCTATCTCGGAACCGAACCTCGCTGTCCTCGTCCAGCACCACCTCGGGCAACTGCAACACATCTGTCAAGTCTGCGTCTGCACTCTACGCCTCGATCACCTGCTGGTAAATCATCAGGCGAACTGTCATGCTGGCCAACACTGCCTTCTCCCTAAGGCTCAACGGCGTGAACACACCCTGAGTGGAGTCCTCCAGGAGTCTCCAGTGTCTAACCAACAAAGAACTCAAGTGGGCTCTCCTACTCAAAGCGTCTGCTATGACATTAGCCTTTCCCAGATGATACGAAAGGGTAAAGTCGTAGTCCTTCAAGTACTCGAGCCACCTGCACTGCCTGAGGTTCAGATTTCTCTGTGTGGAGACGTATTGTAAGCTCTGGTGATCTATGAAAACCTCGAACACCTCGCCGTACAAGTAGTGCCTCCACAACCTCAAGGCAAACACGACTGCTGCAAGCTCCAAGTCATGTGTCGGGTAGTGCTGCTCATGCTTCTTCAGCTGACGAGAAGCATAAGCAACTACTCGACCGTGCTGCATCAGCACAGCACCTAGATCAGTCTCTGAAGCGTCAGTGTAGACAACAAAGCCGCCGCTGCCAGAAGGTACAACAAGGATCGGAGCTGAAGTTAGCCGACTATTCAGCTCCTGAAAACTGCGCTCGCACTCTGCTGTCCACACAAACCTGGTCTCCTGCCTGGTCAACCAAGTCAAAGGCTCTGCAACTCTAGCGAAGTCCTGCACAAACCTCCTGTAGTAGCCTGCCAGCCCTAGAAAACTGCGAACCTCTTCAATGGTAGTGGGCTGGCTCCAAGAAACCACAGCCTCAACCTTGGCGGGATGCACTGCCACACCTACACTAGAAACAACGTGACCGAGGAACTGCACCTCCTTTGGCCAAAATTCACACTTGCTGAATTTGGCGTAAAGTTGGTGACTCCTCAAAGTCGGCAACACCAGCCTCAAGTGAACCTCGTGCTCCTCTGCCATTGCTGAGTACATCAGGATGTCATCGACGAACACCACCACGAACCCTGTCCAAGTACTCTCGAAACACGTTGTGCATCAACTCCATGAACGTTGCAGGTGCATTCGTGAGCCCAAAAGGCATCACGACAAACTCGAAGTGGCCGTAGCGGGTACAAAAAGCTGATCTGGCGATGTTTGACCCATGGATTTGCAACTGGTAGTAGCCCAACCTCAAGTCGATCTTCGAGAACATTGAAGCTGACTGTAACTGGTCGAACAAGTCATCGATCCTGGGCAAAGGGTACTTGTTCTTCACGGTCACCTGATTCAACTGCCGATAATCAATACACATTCTGAGGCTGCCATCTTTCTTTCTCACAAACAAAACAGGCACTCCCCATGGAGAACGTCTAGGACGAATGAAGCCCAACGCAAGCAACTCCTCTAGTTGGCACTTCAACTCCCGCAGCTCTGTCGGCGCCATCCAGTACGGTGCCTTGGATGCAGGCATCGTCCCCGGAAGCAACTCAATGGAAAAATCTAACTCCTGCTTCGATGGCAAGCCAGGTAGATCCTCTGAAAACACGTCAGCAAACAACAGGCACATCTAAAACAGATATCTCACCAGAATCCGAGACACACACAGAAGCCAAGAAAGCAACACCACCATCTCGGATAATACGCCGAGCTCTACAAAAATAGATAAAGGGTCGGCAGGTAGACTGGGTACCTCGGAAGCAAAGCACAGGTGCTCCAGGTAGCTTAAACCTCACGGTCTTCCGATGACAATCCACCAGTGCAAAGTGTGCCTCTAACCAATCCATGCCAAGGATGGCATCAAAGTCGTGGAGCTACAAGGCAAATAGTCTGGCTGGTAGCTAGTAGCCCTGTACCTCGACGGTGACACCCTCTAGATAGCCCAGAGTACGCACAAAGTCACCCGTCGACAGCTCAACAGCTTGGTCATAGGCCCGCTCCGGAGCAAACTTAAACAAAGTAGCAAAGAACTCCTCAGAAGCAAAACAGTGTGTGGCACCCGGATCAATCAAAACTCTAGCAGTCCTACCAAGGATAGGAACTGTACCGATGACCAGATTAGAGGCCTCCGCCTCCTCTCTGGTGATGTTCATCACCCGACCGCATCCACGTCCTCGCTGAGGCTGTTGTTGCTGCTGGAACTGACCCTGGTGCTGCTGCTGGCGCTGCACCGGCTGGGGTGGAGGAAACTCCGCCTGAGGTGCCTGCTGCTGCTACCTCAACAACGGACACTCTCGCCTATAGTGATCCGACTACCCACAGTGGAAACAACCCGTGCCCTGCTGGCCCTACTCTGGCCCCTGCTGTATGGACTGCTCCACTGGCTGCTCTGGCTGACGTCGCTGCTGCTGTGGCTGCCTGTACTGATGCCTGCCTCCACGAGTGAACAGCTTCTTCAACTTCGAGGTCAGGCCAGCACCGCCTGTCTTAGAAGAAGAAGAAGAGGAAACACTCCCTCGACTGCCCAAGGGGCACTGGTACGGAGAAGACCTCCCTGAGCCTCCACTCTGCCGTGGCTGAAACTGACACTCCCACTCCAAGGTGGTGGCTCTCGCCACTGCTACCGTCAAGGAGTCACAGAGGTGACCAGCCATGGCCCACCTCAACTCTGAGCATAGCCCACTAATGAACCGCTCGGTACGTGCCTGCTCACTGGCGGCCACATGGGGGACGTGTCGAAGCAGCTGCACGAACCTCTGGTGGTACTGTGCTACGGTAGTGTCTCCATGCACCAACTCGTAGAACTGGTCCCTCCTCTCACGACAAGCATAGTGGGGGAAGAACTCGCCATGAAAGGCCACTAGGAACTCCTGCCAAGTGATCTGGTTAAGCCTCCTGCCCTGAAAACTAGTCTGCCTCACTGCCCTTTACCACTCGTGGGTAGACCCCTTCAGCTGCTATACTGCCAACCTGACCTGATCCAGCTCTACACAGTCCATGGTCTCGAACGTGCGCTCGAGCTCATGGACCCAACTCTCTGCCCTATCCAGATCACGATCACCAGAAAACGTTGGAGGCCGAAGATGAAGAAACCTCTCCAGAAGCGCCGTGCGGTCCTCAGGTGTTGCCGCTGCAACTGGAGTCTGCTGCCGTACCACTGGTGGCACCTCTGGCTGAACTGGTGCTGCCTGCGGGGTCGGTGGTGGCTGCTCCTCCACTGCCATCTCTGCGAACTGCTAACCTCCTGCCGGCATCTGCTGGTACGGCTGATACTGCGGGTACTACGTGTACTGCTGGTACTGCCAAGGACCCTGGAACATAGCTCTCCACCACTACTCCATGATGGCCGGCGGGGGCGGGGGCAGAAACCACTACTGTTGTTGTTGCTGCTGCGGCCCTCCCTGCGGAAATGGAACGCCCTACGGCAACGGGTCCCCAGGCTGCTCGAACTGCTGGGGCTGAGCATCAATCGGCACATGATCGGCTACAATCGACCCGTCTGACTCGAGCCTGCCTGCGAGTGCGTGGAGGCATGTTCTGCAAAACAGCCATAATAATAGGTTAATAGATAAAACTCTAGCGGCTAGTAGTGTTACTTGTACTTCCTAAGGGACTTTACGTTATTACTTATTTCCATTACAAGTTCTGATAGACCCCTTGCTCTGATACCACTGTAACGGCCCCGACGCTCAGACCATCGGCTCCCACCAAGAATCCAAACATCGGCACCGCCGCCCACGGGTCCAGAGACCTGGAAGGGCTAACGAATTGGTCTAACAAGATATGTAATAGAGATAAATAACAACAAATGCACTAAAATGTACGACAGTGAGGGAAAAGTGTCCAACACTGAGTAACAGTCTAGTACAGTCCCAAAGTAAATAAAGTACAAGTGCTAAAACAAAAGGAAAAGAACACATCCCTTAGGGGCATACCCCGAGGGTGAAGTACACAAGCTGGGGAACACTGCTCACTGGGGACGCCGTCTACTACGGCCCTGTCTCCTCAGTCCTCCGCGGAGCGAACTGTTGTGAAGTCTCACCTGCAAAAGAGGGCATGAGCTTCACGAAGAAGCCCGGTAGGGAATACCAATCTCCCACTGGTTCTAACAACAGAATAGATCTAAGTGCAATAATTAAATAAAGCAGTAAATTCTATTCTACTAAACAGAGTCAAGTGCGGAAGCGTGAAAGAAACTACACGGTCATTGGTCTAGGCTACACGTCGGGACCGGAAAACCCGTGTAAAACACGGCACGAGAAGAACCCCAAGGCTGTAAACTCAGACAGTAAGGACTGCCTGGATAGTAACACTAGCTACAGAACACTACACTAGTCAACCAGTCAGGTGCACCACGCGCCTTACCCTCGACCAACAGTCCATATCTAGCACCTCCCATCGGAGTGAGACGTGGAACTAAAGTAAACACAACGCTGTAGTCTGGCCAGACTACGGTCCCATGCCTGACCCCTCTAAATAGTTCCAGAACCACGTAGAGTGAGGCAGTGAGAAAGGACTAGCTGGTCCACACCGAAAGAGCGCCACAACTACCTCGGCGACCCAGACCCAGCTAAGAGAGCTCTACAAATGACTCTACACCGTTGTCCCCACCGTTTTCCCCTCCGCTCCAAATCCGTGACTCGAGCACGCCCGCCACCCAGAGAACTCCCTCTAAAAGGCGCGCGGGGATGGGGGTCCCAGGTAACAGTAACAACCTGTCTCGTAGACAAGCCCTTAAGTGCCTAGCACCGGGCGAAGAGACTAGAGTAGCACTGCACTAGGAACAGCACAGGTGCCAAGAAAACTGAGTCACAACGGAAGCGGAACGTTAAAACCTATCACCAGTCCCTCTCGGTCAGAGAGGCAATGCAGCGCTATGTCACGATCAGAACGCAACAATCCTACCTGTCGTGACAAGAAACCAGAAGGCGACCCTAAGCCCATCGCGACAAGAATGCGACAGTTAAGAGCGCTGCAACAACCCTAGCTCTTATGAACGTGACACGTACCCCGTCGCGATACCATCGCAACGGAGGAGGACGTCACATTCGAAAAACCCGAACTCCTGAACGCCGCTCATGCACCCCGTCGCGTTTGCTAACGCGACGGGTGCTGGGGCGCGTTCAGAGAGAACGCGACGCGACGATACGTTGTGACCAGGTTGCGACTGAGAAAGCCCGTCGCGACCTCAGCCGAGTGCTCAAACAAAACAACTCCCAACACCCCAAATGTCACAAACTGAACAAGAACAGGGAGGGGAGCATGGAAAGAGGGAAACACCTCCATTGACATGCAAACCACCCAAGGAAAACCCTCATGCATGCAAGAAATTCAAGCTACACTTAAAACCTCACATATGAAACAAGAAACCCTCAATACAACCTACCCATCTCAAGTATCATCCAAGCATCACAAACCAACCACATGAATCATAAGACAATATGCACATCCTAAGCAAGGATTCTAGGCTTGGAGAAGGGGGTTTGGCCCTAGCATGGTAGAACTAGGGGGGGAGGGGTTTGGGGTCCCTACCTCAAAAATAAGATCCACCCCAATGGGGCCTTCTCGTAGGCTAGCAACCCTCCTCCTCTGAGCTCCAAAGCCCACGTTCACGCCGTCCATGAGCCAAGAATGACCTCCTTCATGCACCAAGGGAGGAGGATCCACCATGGGGAAAACATAGAGAAGATAGAGATGAGAAGGAGGAGTTGCCAAACACGTGCATCAACAACCCACACATAATACTTACCAATCCAAGCCAAACACACCAAATCTCCCTTCCAAACTCTCCACGGAGCACCAACGTGAAAGGGGGATCGTCGAAGGAAGAAAACACAGAGCAACAGGCGAAATGGGGCTTTTCTCTCGGCCTGAGCAACTTAAACACAAGCGTTGAGAATGCGACGGACCTGGTCGTCACGTTAGTAATGCTAACGCGACACCCACCTACGTCGCAATCTAGAAGCACCTGCGACACTGACGGTCAAACCCACCATGTGGCACACATGCAACCCTGACATCTGATCACGACGGATCAATATGTCGCATTCACGGAGTGCAAGCCAACACATGTCTATTCCGTCCAGACAGTAAATGACCAAACGATCATTTATTGTCAGGGCTTAGTCGCGACAAGGGCGGCCGGTGTGTTTTCATTCAGAACACGACGGTCACCTACGTCGCCTTCAGAAGGTGACGGGTCGACATGTGCAATCACAGCCGAGAGAGCTGACCTCAAAGGGGACAGGGATGTACAAATGGAAACTTGGAATGGTTGAGGAAATTTATCTTCTCTTTAAAGCTCGGATCTGACTCTTCAGTGCGGCAGGGCTTCGCCGTAGTGCTTAGAATGTGTGTAAAACCATGGCCTTGAGGTCCTCTTATAGGGGTAAATTTAGTAAATTGCGACAAACACAGTGGTCACCTATTGATGTGAATCGCGACTGACCAAAGCATCGCGTTTAGTAAGATCGACTTGCTCCAATTAAGCCTTTCCAAACATCGATTTTTTGAGTTATGGTTATTTAAGTAACCATACTCACTGACTTGATCATTGCTTTAATCTGTTTTTGATGATGACATAATTCTGGTTAATCATGTTAAGCACATAACTTCAAACATATTTGTGTTTTGTTGATGACATTTGTGTTTTGATGATGACATTTTGTACACAATCTGATGTCATATTATAAATATGTGGAAGATTGTGATGTGTATTCATTTGGATAATGACTAAAAACCTTCATGTTGATAATGTCTACACACTCATACTTTGATTTTAATGACGACTACAACATTTGATTGTGTATGATGTCCAAACACTCACACTGTGATTTTGATGATGACATATTGTACATATTGCAATGATGAGTGAACAACATGTTTTTAATACTTAATATTTCATATTTTGATGATAATGACATGTTTTGATGGTTCACACTTCACACATACAGGTTCACATAAATCTGTCAAAGTTGTGTCGACACAAGATGTCAAGTGTGTCGACACACCCTCTACATTCAGAGCATAAAAGAGTCAGTGGTGTCGACACATGTAGATGTTGTGTCGACACAGTGTATGAATTCAGCAAACAGTGAAGGAAGCAGTAGCCAGTGGTGTCGACACAGTCTGCTTGTGTGTCGACACTCACTGTCCCTCCCAGAAGCCTATTCTGAAGCAGTAGCCAGTGGTGTTGACACAGTCTGCCTGTGTGTCGACACTCGCTGTCCCTCCCAGAAGCCTGTTCTAAAGCCAGTAGCCAGTGGTGTCGACACAGTCTGCCTGTGTGTCGACACACTTCGACTGAAGCTCAAAAACGGGCATTTTTCTGGACACGTGGCTGCTTAGGAATCAAGGGATTGACCTAGATATTTGTGCCCACACACTCCAAGGGTCCACTTGGACACATGGGACTATAAATACCCATGATCCCCGTACTCAAAGGCAAGCCAGCCATACAACTCCCAGAAAAGGTTTTGGCGGCAAAAAGGGGTCTCTCTAGTGCCTTGCTCAATCTCCAAAAGTTGCAGACCAGCCTTTCAACATAGAGGACGTGGGAATCAAGGTCAAGATCTAGAGAAAGAAGTGTGTGCTCAAGAAGAAGTACATCTAGAAGAAGTGCAGCAGCAGAAGATGAAGAAATCGCAATCCAGAAGTACTAAAGCAGAGCAGTGCTGATCAAGAAGAAGAAAGAGGAGCAGCAGCAGAATGAGGAAGAAACATTGTGGATCTATGATCGTGGTGATCAGATCAACATTTGAAGGGATATGACTTTCCTCACTCACACATTTTCTCAACTCAATTCATGTATCTGTGTGTGTGTGTGTGTACTGATTGGAGATCAGTACGTGGAGTTTGTGATCGTGTGTGATTTGTGATCTATGCTAGTTTATGTATAGATTAAATATGTGTGTGTGGGTGTGTAACACCCCGAAAATTCTATTTACTAGAAAACTATGAATAATTGGATTTTAAATATAACCACTATCATGATATGTAATTAACACTAATTTAGGATTAATTTATATTAGTAAGTGCTATTCTTAACGTATTTAGAGGTGCGCGCTCCCACAGGGCGACACCGAAAAACTGTAACGAAAATGAAATCTGAGAACCCATAATTCTTAGAAAAATGTGGTGATATCAATATGTAATTATCTGAATTTTTGACGATCGGAGTTTGAGATTTAGGCCGACGCAACGATTTTTGGGGCGATTTTTTCACCCAGTAGAAAATCAATTCTAAAAATTAAATAAAAATCATAAAAATTTGTAAAACCTTCCTATTAGTCTCTGGTTGAATTTTCAAGTTAAACGGACATCATTAGACACCTAACATAAGGATCTTGGGCCAGCTGAATTTTGGGCTACTTACGGGAATGATTTTATGGGAATTAAGTTTGCCTACGTTTTGGGGGCTGGGTGACCACCTTACTGGGGGAGAAACTTACACACCATCTCTTAGGTGTAAGGCTTAGAGAGTTGCATGAGATAGGTGTCTTCGCATGGTTTAAGGGGGATTACACCATGACACGTCCATGGCCGACGTGCCTAGTTTGCAAGGGACTTGGGAGCTTATATAAGCTTCCAACACCCATCGTATGCATCTTTCCAACACTCTTGTCTTCCTAGTCTTGTTGTTGCTGTGGTTACAAGCCTGGTGTTGGTGAATTGTTGTTGGGGCTGTATGCGTTGGAGTCATTTTTGCTGGAGTTGTTCTTGTGGTAGCTGTGCTTCCACCCTTGTTCCATTTCCTTTCATCAATTGTGGGCCATCGGAGTGGAAGAATTACCTTTCAAGTCAAGTGGTGGCATACCTCAAATCCTCTCAATTTCCTATGTACATCTCATGGTTTCTTCATTCGTAGAACCATGTCTCCTGTTTGTGCTATGACCTGTATAGTTCCTCTTGCTTAGTTTCACTTTTGATTAGATGAAATCATGTGTATTGTAGGATCCCTATTCTCCTTTCTCACTTCTTATCCTCTAAAGATGTTAAAGAATTTCCTGTATAGGTGTTTAGATCCTCACTCATCAGTTTTGACTTCATAACACCTTCAGAACTGTTTGTTCACCTTCTTGAACATGTTGTAGCATCTGTATGTTTTCAGAATTCTTCCTATTGGATATAAGTAGGTATTGTATAGGTTGCTAACCTCTCCTCATACTTCTACCCACTGCTCTGGTTAGAAAGATCATGGCTTTACACAAGTGGCCTTTGAGCTTATAGACTAATCTTGGTTTAATCTGTATATGTGATTGTAACTCTAAACTTTTGTTGATACCCTACTTACCTTTGGAACTTTGTGATTACCAAAGAAGAATCTCCACTCCTCTTACAGATTAATTAGGTTTCTAGCTTCTTCTTCTACCCATGATCAAGTGTATGTTTAGACTTTTGCTAGAAATTTTGATATCCTAGATATTGTGATTTCTTTCCATTCGGATGTTTGTAGTACCCCAGCCTTGATTTGGAACATTAAATATCTTGTGTTTCAGTGTCCATATTGTAAGAATCTCCCCAATAAACCATTGCTATCAAGACCACATTTCCAACAATATACTATGTCTAGTTTTTTAGCAGACAAGCTTGAATTGCAAACCTCTCGTTTCATCATCGCTTGTTCGATTTATAAACCACTGTGAGAACTATAATTAGACTTTTCTATTGATATACATCATGCCTAGATACATAGGTTCCATGGTTACCATGTTTAGAGTACATTCTATGTCATTTATGAGTGAGGAATAGGCGGCTGTCGACAGGCAGCCCAAATCTATCGACAGGCGCATGTTTTCCAGAACACCAGGTTGCTGGACTGTACACATCTGTCGACAAATCCCTTATTTCTGTCGACAGATCCATACAGAACAGCAAGTTACAGTTCTGTCCGCAGCCATCTGTTGACAGGCCCTTCTTGGCTATCGACAGGTGCAGCCCTGAATTGAATTTCTGCACTCTTTCATGTCTGAATCCATGCTAGAACTTCATCCTAAAGCCATGGAAGTTCCCTCTCAATTACCTTGGTATTTATTGTCATACTACCTCAAAGTTTACCCACATTATGTACCTTAATCTCCCGTAAATTATTCTTAAAGTTAGCAATTACGAATATACTCCGATTAGTCTATTCTCAGTATTCGGTATCTAAGTTTATAAAACTTAACCACTTGAGTGTTCATATGTTTGAATACCTCATGAGATGTGAATAATTTGTGATGACCATTATGGATCTCCATTTTCTTTTGGATTCTTATATGATTCAAATCTTCTGAAGTTATTGGCTTGAGTCATACCCTGTCTCAGCCAATTGTCTTTCTTATACTCTTGAACTCTGAGCTACTTTGTCACTAAGATTTTGTATTAATTCTCAACCAAAACTACCTTTGGATTTCCCATTTCCGTTATGCTCATGAAAAGAAGTTTATGATCTGAAGACAGTGCTCTCTTCAAAAGAGGGTTTAGGATCACTTGTAGTAGCACCAGCTACTTGTGATCAGCTGAGGGCGAAAGTTTGTACGTAAGTAAATCCAAGTCAAGGAATCGACGATGGTGGGTAATAAAAGAATTATACCCCGTTCTTGTGCAATGAACAAGATCCAAGGTGCTGGAATCGCTTAGGCACGGAGGATGTATTTACGACTATATAGTAACCTCTTGAGAGCAATGATGCCTGTCGGATTTGTTCTGAAATTATGTTATGATATGAATTTTGAAAGATAAATATGACTTTTATTCTAAGATTCATCTGAACCCGTTATGAAATTTACTTGGGCTATATGTTTATGTCAAGTATGAAGATTCATGAGCTATTATGTTTGTCCCATATATGCACTTTCTAAATACTCTTGAAGTTCTGCAATTTGAAACTCCTATCTTTATGTTTACTGTCACCTACTGAGTCCTTCCGACTCATGCTTTTGTTTCCTCCACCCCTTTCAGATTGAAGGAGAGTGCAACTCTCAGCTACAGATTATTCACAACTCTACTGTGATGAAGAAAAGAATAGAAGAGCATAGCTTTAGTGACTCTTTAGATTTTTGTTGTACTATTAAAGGTTTAGAAGAGGAAGTTTGGCTTTATGTAAATAAGGGGTGTTGTTGCTAAGTTATTTTGTTGAGTATAAAATTTCCAAGATGCTTTTGTGGATGGTTTGCCATTTTGTGCATTGCACGGATATATCTACCCATAACGAAAGTTTGTCAGCGTAACCCCTCTTCCGATCAAAGGTTATGTATGTATTTGTGTGATGTCGGAGGAGGGTGTTACAGAGGTGGTATCAGAGCAAGGTTATGGGTGATAGATATCTCTGTGACCATTTTCACAAAGGAAATAATAAAACATTTGTGTGTATTATAGAATTTCTAAAGATCATTTTGGTTTTTAGAACTTAAGTAGTGCATGAATTAATTGGATGTGTTTGATGGTGTTCCAGGAAATGGCAGACAAGGGAAAGCTACCGACACATCCAGTGAGGATAGGCATGAGGAAGCTCTAGGGAGGAAGTTCACAATATCTCATTGGCTGGAAATTCTCAAGAAGGAAGTACTGGGACTCCTGATTTTTCTACATTTATGCAGTCATTTCAGGGTTAGTGCAAACACTAATGAAGAACCAATAGGACATGAATGGAGGAAGGATTATTGGAACCTCTTGTTAGAAAAATTTAAGAAGATGGGACCTCCAGCTTTTAAAGGAAATGGCCAGCCTGAGGTTGTAGAAGTGGGTAGAAAGCCTAAGGTAAGCTAGATAAGTAAAATTGGATATAAATTATCTTGTGTATAGAATGAATTTCTAGAGATTGGTGAATAGGTATTGATCAATTAAAACTTAAGAGGCCAAGACTATGATCAAATCAATGAAACAATGTAGTCAATTCACATCAAACCATGGTTAACATGTAAGGCCCTCTAATTTCCGTCGCATTTTGTAATTATGTGTGTGTATTTATGCTTGTGTATGTATGTACATATTTACGTACGCATTAATTAGTATAATTACGTGTGTGTGTGTGTTTATATTAAGTATAAATAATGTATGTATTGCATGATGATAGTATGGATACAATACCATATGTATATTGCATGTATAGGTGCATGGTATGCATGGTTTTCTGCATAATTTAAAGTTCTGGCCGAAGGCCACCTTGGCGTCAAGCCCAGGCCGTTTAGGTGGTGTCAGCGTCCAGACATGGACGCCAACACTCATCCCGGCGTCCAGCGATATGGATGCCAATTTCTCTAACCTGCATGCGCAGCAGAGCTGCAAGCTTCTGAAACAAGGTATGGCCACCATTGGGGGGGGATGTCCCCCAATGGCTCTGAGGGTGTCCCATCGCCCTAGTGAGTAGGAGAGAGACCCTCCTAAATCCTGACCCGAATTGGACTCTCTCCCACTCTTCCCTTCACCCTTGCAAGAGGAGAAAGGAGAAAGAAAAAAAAACCCTAGGAGCAAGTCTGAGAGAAAACCCTTTTTTGCCACCCAAAAATCAACATCCCTGGACCTTGATCCGGCGTCCCCTGCTGCAAGGAGGTTGCTGGACCAACAAGGAAGACTTCCCCGACATCCCCTCGGCGTGGAGATCATCCAGGAGCCCGAAGGAGAGATCGTTGGAGGGGGTTCTGCAACTTTCTTGGAACTGCCCAAGGAGGTCTTCACCGAGCCATAAATCCCTTGGAGGAAATTTCTAAAGGCAAGTGACCTATCCCTGATGTCCCCTTATGAGTCTAGGTTGGTTTCGTGATTTTTATGGAATTTTCCTCGAGTCCTAGACCCTCCAATTCACCCAAGATTCAGAGCTCGGGTCTGTGTTTCTGCACAGACCTGATTCGACGGCAAGGTCCCTGGACGTCCAGATCATACTTGGCGTCCATCGACCATGCCGCTGACCCTGAGTCAGCGGCCAGAGACCGCCGCCGAGTTCTTCTGGACAGAACAGTGAGCTGTCTGTCCCTCTTATACATTAATTTCGGTATGTTTTACGTGATGAGGATATATGGTAAACCTTATACTCTATGTATATTGTGCATTGTGGTGTGTGGATGAATGTGGTGTGATGGTGAATGTGGAAATGGTATTCCTTAAACTTTTGAGCATGAATTGTTGATTCTTGCAAAATTCTTTTCATGATTAGAATTGTATGAAGGCCTTGGTTTGGTCTGATCATGAAAGTCAGTGGGTCATATATGTGTTTTGAAAATTTGGTAAATTATCCATGCTAGTGTAACGTGCTAATAAATCCGATTCGGTAGAATAAATGAAAGCATGCAAGAATGATTTGTAGTGTTCAATCCATAGATGTATGAATTAGGGAAAATTTGTATTCTCAATTCATGCATATGTTAATAGCTTATGCTTAAACAGCAAGCGACTAATTTGCAAAATGTGTTAGACCCATGTTAACTTAAGTTGTTAATAGCATGCTAATTAGGCGTTTTATTTTCTGTAAATTCTAATTAGCTTAGAAAAATCTGAAAATTGAGGGTATGACCTTGAACCCAAAACAGCATGTGGTTAAAATTTCAGGTCATTTGGATTAGTAAATAAAAAGTTATGTGTTTTTCATGTGAAATATGATAATTCGTGCATATGATCGTATGTGATTAGATTTTTTTTAAACCCAACATGATTAGTGTGTTCACTGTGTGTTAAACTCTTGAAATTCTGTAGTACCATGTTAGAAAAATAGAGGTATTCATGTGAGTGAGAAAGTGAATGAGATGAAGTGTTATGTGTAAAACCAAGTGTAAAACGGTAAATATGTAAATGTGTAACTGTGCCAATGTGACACTACTTCCGTAGAGGGCAGTGGAGCTGTATCAGGGAAAAGTCCCCCTGAGAAAGTTCATTGTGTTAAGTGACCCTAAGGGCATTAGAGGGAAATCCTGGAGGTGGACAAGTACCACTGGTTAGGGTGGAGACTTGTTCTCCCGGTCTGCGCAGTCCAAGAGTCGCCATTGGAATGCCTAGATGGCGTCTATGTGTAATGTGATGTGTATATGTCCTTCTTTGGTGGTTTGGACTATGTGTCACGGCACCTAAAATGGTAATGTGAAATGTGTAATATGTATGTGACCATGTGTAAATGTAAGTGACATGTGAATGTGTATGTGTAAAGTGAACCATGTGAAAGAGAAAACTTGTGTAAATAAAAATGTGAAACTAAAGATGTGGAAATGTGTTATTGAAACCTATGTGATACAAATCTGAAACCATGTGAATTCAGTAAATTCATGTTATTATCATTATGTTTAATGTGCAAGGATGCTTAGAATCCATGTTAGGGATAATTAGTCAACACGGGCACAAGATAGCATAAATGGTTGTTGATGTGATATGTTTTATGCATTGTTGTAGCTCTCATGCATAGGTTTTCAGCCATGAAACCATATGAAATCAGCAACCTAAAGCATGTGAAAAGGTTCATGTATGTGTTTAAAATGTGAAAATCCATGCTAGTTGTGTTTCCCTTCAATGTATGTAAAAGTTCATGTTGATAGCTCTCTGTTTTGATTCTTTAAAGATTAAAGTTTCATGAGTAAATTGAATAGAGACCATGTGATAGGTGAAGTTTATTTTAGAAATCTGAAAGCATGAGTTAGTAAAATTGTAGAACTTTCATGATAGGTTGACAACTTGAAATGACTAACATGCTATGTGTGGCTAATTGTAATGTGCATGTAGAAACCACTAGGACTTATAAGTGTATATCATAAGTAGTGTTGCTTGCTGAGTCCTTGGACTCACTCCTTGCTTCGGCGTACAGGTATAGTTGGTGACACGGCACCGTTGGAGGAGACGGTGGAGACGGACTCCGAGCGCGGAGACTAGCTTTGGAGTTTCTTTGAGATTTGTGTATTTCATAAGTATGTAATTTGAACATTGTATTAGAGTATTATGAAAAGGATGTATAAGTGTGGACATTATGTATTTCTATTTCAGCAATTTAAATTATGTGGACCTTTAGTTCTTTTATGTTAATTGCGAATTGCATGTATGTTTAATGTGGGTGATGAATGAATAGAGACAGTTGTCTTTTACTTCCGCTACTCTGTTGTATATTCGCGTGTATCTCAGCTGTATGTATCGTTTGGGTAAATGTCCCACTGTGGCAGCACTCGCTATACCGACGTGGGTTGGTATAACCGTACCGGTATAATGAGGGCCGTCACATAACATGACTATACATTCAGCACTACATCCTGCTTAGTTTCTAGCTAGACATGTATGGATTGTAACATCAAGTTTAATCTTGCTTGTTTAGCATTAGATCAACTGTGGAGATTACAATTAGGTTCTTACATTTGGAATAATTATGCCTTGATTCATAGATTTTATGGTTAGAGTCTTTAAAGTGAATACAAAGTCATTTATGGGAGAAGAACTGGTGGCTGTCAACAGGTAGCTCATAGCTGTCGACAGGCCCAGTCTTCCAGAACTCCAATTAACTGGAACTGTGGCTATCTGTCGACAACCAACTTATAGCTGTCGACAGATAGTATCAGAACCAACAACCAAGCTCTGTCTGTTGCTATCTGTCGACAGCCACTTCCTAGCTGTCGATAGACACCAGTTTGTGATGAACTGGTCCTTCTTCAGTCAGTTAGAAGAGTCAGCAGGCACCCTATAGAACTGAAACTCATACCTTATTTACATTCCATATCATTTAAGTAAATGTTATTTACTTAAGATATTACATGTAAATAAGGAAGTACCCCCCATTTGAATCCAATAAAAATGTCAGGAAAATCATATCTCTTACCAATAAAAAGTCAACTCTCCCACTGAAGAAGAAAAATGTGGTTTGGCGATTCCATCAAAATAGCGTCTTTCTAATTTCTCACAATTTGGCCAACCTGAAAGTCTCATAATTCAAATAAACCTAGTAGAATGCTAAGAATCCAAGGTCTGGTGAAAAATGATAAACACACATATGACTTCTCCAAGGGAGCCCTCTCCTACTGAAAGAAAAAGTCAAACTGCTCATCTCTTATTTTACATTAATATAACCTTTACATGATATGTTATTATCTCCAATCTAAATGAGAATTAGTAAATGAATGGTTCAATCAATCATTAGATTTCATGACTATCCTCATGATGTATTCTTCCATTGACTTTCCATTTTCTTGGATTCTAAATTATATACCACTAAGATGAATCATTTAATCATGGATGTTAATGTATCAAGTAACTAGGTATACACAATAACATTTGTATTAATAGTATGAGTTAGAAAAGCTGAGATTTAAATTACATGATAGATTAACCAAAGTTAATTTGTTTGCTCACCCAGCATGATGGAAAAGAAATGAGTTGGAAAGAGGTCAATATGCAATGAACAACTTTGCTCAGTCCTTAGAGCGAGTAGTTCTAGTTGGTAATCAAAGGAAAATGAAACTGTATTAAATTTTAAAAATACAAATCTCCGAGAAATAGTGAGTATTACAATATCTATACGGAAAAGGATAGTTCCCTCCAATAAAAGAGAAACAACTGATAAAAGATGGTGAAGCGGAATAAGAAGAACAAAAAGATCAAGAAGACTAATAAGCAAGAGAATGTCAAGGCACAACCTAAGGAAGTTTGTGCATATTGTCACAAACTGGGCCATGTCAAAAAAAAAAAGACTGTTGGTAAAGACTAAGAGCATATTGGAAGTGCAGAAGTCTAAAGCACCGAATCTTAGAATGTAAGGTCTCGGGTCTTAGTGGATCCTTATTGGGTCTTGTAGAGGTTCGGTTGTGGTTGACGACAATGGATATTGTCATTGACTTGTGGTTGACGGCCAGGGGTTAGCCGTTGACTGGGAGTTAGCGTCCAGCGATGTGGACGTTTGTCGTTGAACTTGATGGCAAGCGGTCCGGACATCAACCCTTTGGCGGTTCAATAGGCGGCGAGATATGTGGACGTCTATTGGTCGCGCCTGTAGAAATAGGGCAGCCCGAGAGCAGAAACCTCTTCTTCTCCTTTCCTTCCATTCCCTCCACTTCTGTATTTGTCTGTTTCCACCACTTCTGATTGTTGATGGGAGTTCGTGGGAAGGCCCTGGTACGTGTGGCGGTGATAGATCGAGCGGGAAACGTGAAGATTTGGTGTAATTCGTGCGGAGACTTCGAGGGGTTCCGACGCGATTGGTGATTGTTTAGGAGTTTTTGGGGCATTCTGAGGTAGGGACTTAACCCCTTTAACCATCCTTAACGGATTAGCATGCTTAATTGTGTAGATTAGTATGTTAATCACATTTTAGGGTTGGGTTATGCCATGCCGGGATTTTGGGTGTTTGGGGCGATCCAAGTGTTGGATCATGTTTTCCGAAGTTCTGGTAGTGTTAGAAGCTGTGAGAAAGTATTTCCCTCTATCAGCAGGTGTTCTGATTGGGTGGTTTTACCCAATTGGACTGACCCGACGCTGTTCTGGGTCTAGGGGACTGAAGATCTTAACGTCCACATATGTTGACGCTGAGATCTTCAAAGTTGATATAAATGACAAGGCCGATTGCCGTTGATTAAGTGTTAACGGAATTGTGAGTGCCGTCTACATCATGATTGGCGACATTCGATGTTGCCGTTAATATCTTGTGTCCCAGCAGGCTATGGTCCTGTTTTGTGTTTCAAGGTGTTGACGTGTGATGTCCACCCTATTAACACATTTTGCCAGGCTTAGGGTGTGACTCTGCCTTTGCATATGCGTAATTAATTGTGTCATGACGTGACATGAGGTGTCTGTCTATTGTACGGTGTTTCAGACGTTGAGAGTGTTACCGTCTGTACTCGCGTTGAGTTACCGTGCTTCTGTTTCTGTTTGTCACCTGGACATAGAGCGACGCTCTGTCTAGATGACCGGCGTGTGGGGGTCCTCCGTCGGTGAGCCAGGACGTTGAGAGCGTCTCTATCCTGTGCGTACTCCTTATGGTGGTTTCGAGCCGGTCTCCGTGGAGCCCCTTCTCTACCGCTAGGGTCAGGCGTAGGAGGAAAACTGGTTGTGGACCAGACGCGAGAGAGAGCGTCTGTAGTGTGCACACGTGGCTGGGGTTGAGAGACTCTGAGGTGACGGGACGTCGAGCCACAGACCCTAGCTGAGTCCTACTTACTGTGTGTGAGTGTGTGTTACTGAGCCGCGAGGTTTATAGTTTTGGTTGTAATGCGACGTGTATTTACTTTCTGTTTTTACTTTCCGCACTTTAGTACTATTGCCGGTGGGGGTTACTTTTCCCTGCTGGGTCTCTTTTCTTGAGACTCACTCCCCTCCCTTTCAGGTGGGTCGTCGTCGACTCCCGTTCCAGGCGAGTCTAGCCACTCCGGTGTTAGTGCTCCCTAGCTGCAGTGAGTAGTACTTTTTGTTGTACTTCTGTACTATGTACTTAGCTCGGACTCTGAGTTGTACATGTGATGTTTCATGCATAGTGAAATTTTACATCTTTACATGGTGTGTATCTTCTTATATATAGTCTCCTCGGACATTCACTTTTTACCCTTCCGAGCTTGTCTCGTGGGTTAGCGGGTCAGAATTCGGGTTACTGGTTGGTTACTGGTAATGCGGATTCTGGGTCGTTACAGTTTGGTATCAGAGCCTGGTCTGATGAGATACATATAAGGAAATACCCATTATGTTAACTCAGAGTACAAAGAGTACAGTTGCAGTTATTTAGCCCGGAGTTAGTGTATTTATGTGTGTGTAATTTTGCTCTGTGTATAGTACTATGGCACCTAGGTGACGTCCTAGAGAGGGAGTGGCTGAGCAGGCGACTCGTCAGGAGGCTGGAGATGCTCCGCCACCTCAGCAGACGCAGCCTTTGCCACAGGACGCACACAGTGGTATTGTTCCGCCACCGCCGCCACCTCCTCCTCAGGCAGCTCATGGATTAGACTTGACCCAGTTTCTTGAGGGGATGGCTCAGTTTGTAGCTCAGCACCGTGATGCGCCGGTACCCCAGGGTGGTACTGGGAAGGTGTTGAGGGAGTTCTTGCAGTTTTAGCCTCCCCAGTTTTTGGGCCAGCCTGATCCAGACATTGCGCGGGCATGGTTGGATGCAGTGGAGCGGACTTTCCATTCCATGGAGTGTGTTCCCGAGGAGCGAGTGTTGTTAGCTAGTTACCAGTTGCAGGCGCAGGCATTGACTTGGTGGTCCTCTGAGTGGGAGACTACTTTTCAGTCTCGCCCACTTAGACAGATTCCATGGCAGGAGTTTGTCGTTCCTTTTGAGAGGGCCTTCTGTCCTACTTATGTCCGGACGGAGAGATTGTACCAGTTTCTGGACTTGCAGCAGAGGGATTTTACTGTAGTGCAGTACAGGGCCAGATTTGTAGAGCTAGGGCGTTATGCTCCGCAGATTATGGCAGATGAGAGTCTGAGGACTCAGCAGTTTGTGAGGGGCCTGAGGCCAGAGCTCAGGCAGGTGCTGATAGTTGCGCGTGTCACAGACTTGGACGTGGCCTATCAGACAGTGGCAGCGTTGGAGGCTGACACTTTACGGACCCGTGCTCGGAGCGCAGAGGTTCAGACGCAGGTAGTTCCTATTCAGCCTCGGCAGCATCAGAGTAGTGTGCAGGCGACTCTGAAGACCACAACTTCCTACGCGTCCACTTCTACTGGGACGACGACGAAGTCAGCATCTCGGAGGAAGTTTCGGCGTGATAGGAGGCAGGCAGAGCAGAGACAGCAGTCCATTGGGAGTGTTCAACAGCAGGTAGGGCAGCCTTCGTAGCAGGTATAGCGTTCTTTTGCTGGTCAGTGTTACCGGTGTGACCAGATAGGTCACATGGCGTGAGATTGCCCTTTGTTACCTCGTGTGCTGCAGCAGCAGACCCAGTCACAGCCCCGAGTGCAGCAGCAGTAGCAGCAGCAGGCACCCGTGCAGCAGCGTCAGCAGACCGGAGGTTCTGGTGGGTCGAGAGGTAGAGGTCGTGTTACTCACTTGACCCGTGCAGACGCGGAGGCAGCTCAGCTATTGGAAGGTACTGTTACAGTTTTTGGTTATTCAGCTAGAATTTTATTTGATTCCGGTGCCTCTCACTCTTTTGTGTCTGAGGAGTTTTTAGACTCCCTTGGAGAGTTGAGTATGGGAGAGTCTGTTGAGCTAGCAGTAGAGTTGCCGACAGGGGACTTTGTCCTTACGTCCTACTGTCTCGAGGAGGTACCTGTGCAGTTGCAGGATCAGTGGTTGTCAGCTCGTTTGTTTGCTTTGCAGTTGCAGGACTATGATATGATTTTGGGTATGGACTGGTTAGAGGGGTATGGTGCAGTGATGGATTGCCAAAAGAAGAGGGTGCACTTGCGGATACTTGGGGAAGCGGCATTCTACTTCCAGGGTATCGTACCTCTTACTTCTCACTTTTTAGTTTCTGCTTTGAGGGCAGGGAGGTTGCTTGCTTCTGGTTGTCAGGCTTTTTTAGTTTCTGCAGTAACTCTTGACCAGATTGCCTCGGGAGTGGGGGACATTCCCGTAGTGTGTGAGTTTCCGGATGTTTTTCCAAAAGAGTTACCTGGTCTACCGCCAGAGAGAGAGATTGAGTTTACTGTTGAGTTGGTTCCTGACACTGTACCATTTGCACAGGCACCGTACCATATGGCACCAGCAGAGTTGAGGGAGCTGAAGAGGCAGCTTGAGGAGCTGTTGGAGAAGGGCTATATTCATCCTAGCTTTTCTCCTTGGGGGTCACCTGTTCTGTTTGTCAGGAAGAAGGATGGTAGCCTGAGATTGTGTATTGATTATAGGAAGCTGAACCAAGTGACCATCAAGAATAGGTATCCATTGCCTTGGATTGACGATATCTTTGATCAGCTTCAGTCTGCTCATGTCTTTTCAAAAATCGACCTGAGGTCGGGCTACTATCAGTTGCAGATTAGAGACTCTGACATTGAGAGGACTGCTTTTCGGACCAGGTATGGACATTTTGAGTTTTTGGTGATGCCGTTTGGGCTCACCAATGCTCTAGTGGCCTTCATGGATCTGATGCATCGGGTGTTCCACCAGTTCTTGGACTGGTTTGTCGTAGTGTTTGTTGACGACATTCTAGTGTACTCCGCTTCGGAGGAGGAGCACGCCGAGCATCTGAGGATCGTGTTGCAGACCTTGCGAGAGCACCGGTTGTATGCCAAACTTAGTAAGTGTGAGTTTTGGCTACAACAGGTTCACTTTTTGGGGCACGTGATCTCAGGTGAGGGAGTTTCTGTAGATCCAGGGAAGGTCGAGGCAGTTTTACAGTGGGAGAGTCCCAGGACTGTGTTTGAGATTTGTAGCTTTTTGGGCTTGGCAGGTTACTACCGCAGGTTTGTTCGGGACTTTTCTCAGGTTGCTGCACCCTTGACTCGGCTGACGAGAAAGGGAGCTCCATTTTTGTGGTCGGAGCAGTGTGAGCAGAGCTTCATAGAGTTGAAGCGACTGCTTACGTCAGCGCCAGTCCTTGCGTTACCTTCAGCTGAGGAGGGTTTTGAGGTTTGCACAGATGCTTCAGGTGTTGGTCTGGGTGCGGTTTTGATGCAGCAAGGCCGGGTGGTGGCTTATGCATCTCGCTAGCTTAAGCCCCACGAAGAGAGTTACCCGACCCATGACCTAGAGCTTGCAGCTGTGGTGTTTGCTTTGAGGATTTGGCGTCTTTACTTGTACGGAGTGAGTTTTGTAGTCCGTACCGACCACCAGAGCTTGAGGTATGTGTTTTCTCAGAGGGATCTGAATATGAGGCAGCGTCGATGGATGGAATATCTGAAAGACTATGATTTTAGCATTGAATATAAGCCTGGAAAGGCAAATGTAGTTGCAGATGCTTTAAGTAGGAAAGCACAGATGAGTCATCTGATGCTGAGGGAGTGTGTGGCAGTCTGCGGTAGAAGGGTCTTTCAGATTTTCGTCCAGTCATCGACTGTGTGTGTTGGGTAGTTTGTTGGCGGCTCCCGCCGTTGTGAGACAGGTTGTTGAGGCTCAGCAGGCAGATCCTGAGTTAGCCAGTGTGTTACTTCTCCCAGAGGTTGAGCTTCGCAAGGAAGGAACTGTTAGGTTTCGAGATAGACTCTATGTTCCTATTGAGGAGTCTGTCAGGAGAGTTGTGTTGCAGGAGGCACATGGTTCCAGGTACTCGATTCATCCAGGGTCAACCAAGATGTATCACAGGTTGAAACGTCAGTTTTGGTGGCCTGGGATGAAGAGAGACATAGCGGCTTTTGTTGCTAGATGTTTGGTCTGTCAGCAGGTGAAGGCCGAACATCAGCGTCTAGGAGGACTTGTGCAGCCGTTAGAGATTCCGATGTGGAAGTGGGACCATGTGACGACTGACTTTGTTTGTGGTTTGCCGAGGACGGCTGGAAGTTTTGACAGCATTTGGGTTCTTGTGGACAGATTGATGAAGACTGCCAGATTCTTGCCTGTCAGGACAAGCTGGGGTGTGAGTAGGTTGGCCGCGTTGTACGTAGAGCAGATTGTTCCTTTGCACGGAGTGCCGATCTCTATTGTGTCAGATAGGGATCCTCGCTTCACTTCTGGGTTCTGGCGAAGTTTCCAGAGGGCTTTGGGGACAGAGTTGGCTTTTAGTTCTGCCTACCACCCTCAGTCAGATGGTCAGTCAGAGCGGACTATTCAGACTTTGGAGGACATGCTTAGAGCTTGTTGTCTGGAGTGGCAGGGATCGTGGACAGCTCACTTGCCGTTGGTTGAGTTCACATATAATAATAGCTATCACTCCAGTATCGGTATGGCACCATATAAGGCTTTGTATGGACGACCATGTCGCACTCCTCTAGACTGGTTCGAGGGTGGCGAGCGGATTGTCACCGGGCCAGAGTTAGTACAGCAGGCAGTTAAGGTAGTTCAGCTTGTGAGGCAGAGGCTTCAGTCAGCTCAGAGTCAGCAGAAGAGTTATGCAGATCAGCGCAGACGACCGCTCGAGTTTCAAGTAGGGGACCAGGTGTTTGTCCGTGTGTCTCCTATGAAGGGAGTGGTGAGGTTCGGTAGGCATGGAAAGTTGAGTCCCCGCTTTATTGGACCTTTCAACATTACTGAGCGTATCGGAGGTTTAGCATACAGACTTGAGCTTCCGTCAGAGTTAGCAGCAGTCCACGATGTGTTCCACGTGTCGATGCTTCGGAGGTACCTTTCTGACGAGTCTCACATTCTCCCGAGCACAGAGTGGTCTGAGGTGACTCCAGTGTTGATAGTACTAGAGTTTCCGTTGCATATTGAGAATCGCCGAGTTCAGAAGTTGAGGAACAAGGCAATCCCCTTAGTTCGTGTTGCGTGGCAGCGGCATTCAGGTGGTGAGTCGACATGGGACCGAGAGCACGAAATGCGCAAGCAATTTCTGTACCTCTTTGGTGAGTCTTCCTTCTTTATGTTGTTTGAATTTTGAGGGCAAAATTCCTTAAGGGGGGAGGGCTGTAAGGTCTCGGGTCTTAGTGGATCCTTATTGGGTCTTGTAGAGGTTCGGTTGTGGTTGACGACAATAGATATTGTGGTTGACTTGTGGTTGACGGCCAGGGGTTAGCCGTTGACTGGGAGTTAGCGTCCAGCGATGTGGATGTTTGTCGTTGAACTTGACGGCAAGCGGTCCGGACGTCAACCCTTTGGCAGTTCAATAGGCGGCGAGATATGTGGACGTCTATTGGTCGCGCCTGTAGAAATAGGGCAGCCCGAGAGCAGAAACCTCTTCTTCTCCTTTCCTTCCTTTCCCTCCACTTCTGCCTTTGTCTGTTTCCACCACTTTTGATTGTTGATGGGAGTTCGTGGGAAGGCCCTGGTACATGTGGCGGTGATAGATCGAGCGGGAAATGCGAAGATTTGGTGTAATCGCGCGGAGACTTCGAGGGGTTCCGGCGCGATTGGTAATTGTTTAGGAGTTTTTGGGGCATTCTGAGGTAGGGACTTAACCCCTTTAACCTTCCTTAACGGATTAGCATGCTTAATTGTGTAGATTAGTATGTTAATCACATTTTAGGGTTGGGTTATGCCATGCCGGGATTTTGGGTGTTTGGGGCGATCCAAGTGTTGGATCATGTTTTCCGAAGTTCTGGTAGTGTTAGAAGCTGTGAGGAAGTATTTCCCTCTATCAGCAGGTGTTCTGATTGGGTGGTTTTACCCAATTGGATTGACCCGGCGCTGTTCTGGGTCTAGGGGATTGAAGATCTTAACGTCCACATATGTTGACGCTGAGATCTTCAAAGTTGATATAAACGACAAGGTCGATTGCCGTTGATTAAGTGTTAACGGAATTGTGAGTGCCGTCTACATCATGATTGGCGACATTCGATGTTGCCGTTAATATCTTGTGTCCCAGCAGGCTATGGTCATGTTTTGTGTTTCAAGGTGTTGACGTGTGATGTCCACCCTGTTAACATATTTTGCTAGGCTTAGGGTGTGACTCTACCTGTGCATATGCGTAATTAATTGTGTCATGACGTGACATGAGGTGTCCGTCTATTGTACGGTGTTTCAGACGTTGAGAGTGTTATCGTCTGTACTCGCGTTGAGTTATCATGCTTCTATTTCTGTTTGTCACCTAGACATAGAGCGACTCTCTATCTAGATGACCGGCGTGTGGGGGTCCTCCGTCGGTGAGCCAGGACCTTGAGAGCGTCTCTGTCCTGTGCGTACTCCTTGTGGTGGTTTCGAGCCGGTCTCCGTGGAGCCCCTTCTCTACCGCTAGGGTCAGGCGTAGGGGGAAAACCGGTCGTGGACCAAACGCGAGAGAGAGCGTCTGTAGTGTGCACACGTGGCTGGGGTTGAGAGACTCTGTGGTGACGGGACGTTGAGCCATAGACCCTAGCTGACTCCTACTTACTGTGTGTGAGTGTGTGTTACTGAGCCGCAAGGTTTACAGTTTTGGGTTGTAATGCGACGTGTATTTACTTTCTGTTTTTACTTTCTGCACTTTAGTACTATTGCCGGTGGGGGTTACTTTTCCCTGCTGGGTCTCTTTTCTTGAGACTCACTCCCCTCCCTTTCAGGTGGGTCGTCGTCGACTCCCGTTCCAGGCGAGTCTATCCACTCCAGTGTTGGTGCTCCCTAGCTGCAGTGAGTAGTACTTTTTATTGTACTTCTGTACTCTGTACTTAGCTCAGACTCTGAGTTGTACATGTGATGTTTCATGCATAGTGAAATTTTACAGCTTTACATGGTGTGTATCTTCTTATATATAGTCTCATCGGACATTCACTTTTTACCCTTCCGAGCTTGTCTCGTGGGTTAGCGGGTCAGAATTCGGGTTACTGGTTGGTTACTGGTAATGCGGATTCTGGGTCGTTACATAGAATGTCTTGTACACTCTCAAAACAATGACAAAAGTTCAGGAAGACTTTAAGCCATAATGGGAATGGACTGAAGTTATTAGAAGTAATTTTTATGTATAGGTCAATAGGACTAGAATATAGTGAGAAACACTTGAGTTTAGTTGTTATGGCATGCCAAAGCTTAGTAAATTTTTCCAACCTATGTAATTTGGTAAGGGTGAATTATGGAATTATGTACTAGAAACTTTATGAGATAAATAAAATCTTTGTTGATTATCATCATATTCTCAATACTCATCATTCTCGTCATGCCTTACTACCCCTTTCCAAGGGAATATGTATTCATATAACTCTCTAAGGATTAATGTTAATCCTTAGTGGGGGAGACTTTAAGTATAAGATGCTATTAACAAAGATCTGCTCAATACATAATACCCTATTATCCAAGATAAAGAATATAGTGCAGGTTGCATTTAATTAAACCTATGGTCACAATATGGCTCTTTGATAACTAGAGATATTAACATTCAGAAACCCTTCAACTTATAATATAATAGACATGACAAGATTGGTCAGACAAATCTGGAATGAATAAAAGTTCAAAGATTGGAAACATAATTTTTGAATCCAACCAAACTAATCATAGAGTTTGGAGGACCAAACTCTTTTTAGTGGGGGAAAATTGTAACACCCTGAAAATTCTATTTACTAGAAAACTATGAATAATTGGAATATTAAATATAACCACTATCATGATATGTAATTAACACTAATTTAGGATTAATTTATATTAGTAAGTGCTATTCTAGTAACGTATTTAGAGGTGCGCGCTCCCACAGGGCGACACCGGAAAACTATAACAAAAATGAAATCTGAGAACACCATAATTCTTAGAAAAATGTGGTGATATCAAATATGTAATTATCCAAAATTTTTGACGATCGGATTTTGAGATTTAGCCGACGCAACTATTTTTAGGGCGATTTTTCACCCAGTAGAAAATAAATTCTAAAAATTAAATAAAAATTATGAAAATTTGTAAAACCTTCCTATTAGTCTATGGTTGAAGTTTCAAGTTAAACGGACATCATTAGGACACCTAAACATAAGGATCTTTGGGCCAGCTGAATTTTGGGCTAATTACGGGAATGATTTTATGGGAATTAAGTTTGCCTACGTGTTGGGGGCTGGGTGAGCCATCTTACTGGGGGAGAAACTTACACGACCATCTCTTAGGTGTAAGGCTTAGAGAGTTGCATGAGATAGGTGGCTTCGCATGGTTTAAGGGGGATTACACCATGACACGTCCATGGCCGACGTGCCTAGTTTGCAAGGGAACTTGGGAGCTTATATAAGCTTCCCAACACCCATCGTATGCATCTTTCCAACACTCTTGTTCTTCCTAGTCTTGCTGTTGTTGTGGTTACAAGCCTGGTGTTGGTGAATTGTTGTTGGGGCTGTATGCGTTGGAGTCATTTTTGCTGGAGTTGTTCTTGTGGTAGCTGTGCCTGCACCCTTGGTTCCATTTCCTTTCATCC
This sequence comes from Colocasia esculenta, assembly GCA_014218235.1. Lineage (NCBI taxonomy): Eukaryota > Viridiplantae > Streptophyta > Magnoliopsida > Alismatales > Araceae > Colocasia > Colocasia esculenta. The sequence continues at coordinate 85,164,714 of CM024763.1, forward strand.
ATTGTGGGACATCGGAGTGGAAGCATTACCTTTCAAGTCAAGTAGGTGGCATACCTCAAATCCTTCTCAATTTCCTATATACATGCTCATGGTTTCTTCATTCATAGAAACCATGTCTCCTGTTTGTGCTATGACCTGTATAGTTCCTCTTGCTTAGTTTCACTTTTGATTAGATGAAATCATGTGTATTGGTAGGATCCCTTTTCTCCTTTCTCATTCTTATCCTCTAAAGATGTTAAAGAATTTCCTATATAGGTGTTTAGATCCTCACACATCAGTTTTGACTTCATAAACACCTTCAGAACTATTTGTTCACCTTCTGTGAACATGTTGTAGCATGTGTATGTTTTCAGAATTCTTCCTATTGGATATAAGTAGGTATTGTATAGGTTCTTATCCTCTCCTCATACTTCTACCCACTGCTCTAGTTAGAAAGATCATGGCTTTACACAAGTGGCCTTTGAGCTTATAGACCAATCTTGGTTTAATCTGTATATGTGATTGTAACTCTAAACTTTTGTTTATTCCCTGATTACCTTTGGAACTATGTGATTACCAAAGAAGAATCTCCACTCCTCTTACAGATTAAGTAGGTTTCTAGCTTCTTCTTCTACCCATGATCTATGTTTATGTTATAGAGTTTTGCTAGAAATTTTGATATCCTAGAATATTGTGATTTCTTTCCATTCGGATGTTTGTACCCCAAGCCTTGATTTGGAACATTAAATATCTTGTGTTTTAGTGTCCATATTGTAATAATCTCCCAATAAACCATTGCTATCAAGACCACACTTCCAACAATATACTATGTCTAGTTTTTAGCTAGACAAGCTTGAATTGCAAACCTCTCGTTTCATCTCGCTTGTTCAGTTTATAAACCACTGTGAGAACTATAATTAGACTTTTCTATTTCATGTACATCATGCCTAGATACATAGGTTCCATGGTTAGCATGTTTAGAGTACATTCTAAGTCATTTATGAGTGAGGAATAGGCGGCTGTCGACAGGCGCATGTTTTCCAGAACACCAGGTTGCTGGACTATACACATCTGTCAACAGATCCCTTATTGCTGTCGACAGATCCATACAGAACATCATGTTACAGTTCTGTCTGCAGCCATCTGTCGACAGGCCCTTCTTGGTTGTCGACAGGTGCAGCCCTGAATTGAATTTCTACACTCTTTCATGTCTGAATCCATGCTAGAACTTCATCCTATAAGCCATGGAAGTTACCCTCTCAATTACCTTGGTATTTATTATCATACTACCTCAAAGTTTACCCACATTATGTACCTTAATTTCCCTTAAGTTATTCTTAAAGTTAGCAATTACGAATAGTACTCCGATTGAGTCTATTCTTCAGTATTCAGTATCCAAGTTTATAAACATAACCACTTGAGAGTTCATATGTTTGAATAGCTCATGAGATGTGAATAATTTGTGATGACCATTATGGATCTCCATTTTCTTTTGGATTCTTATATGATTCAAATCTTCTGAAGTTATTGGCTTGAGTCATAACCCTGTCTCAGCCAATTGTCTTTCTTATACTCTTGAACTCTGAGCTACTTTGTCACTAAGATATTTGTATTAATTCTCAACCAAAACTACCTTTGGATTTCCCATTTCCATTATGCTCATGAAAAGAAGTTTATGATCTGAAGACAGTGCTCTCTTCAAAAGAGGGTTTAGGATCACTTGTAGTAGCCCCAGCTACTTGTGATCAGCTGAGGGCGACAGTTTGTACGTAAGTAAATCCAAGTCAAGGAATCGACGATGGTGGGTAATAAAATAATTATACCCCGTTCTTGCGCAATGAACAAGATCTAAGGTGCTGGAATCGCCTAGGCACGGAGGATGTATTTACGACTATATAGTAACCTCTTGAGAGCAGTGATGCCTGTCGGATTTTTTCTGAAATTATGTTATGATATGAATTTTGAAAGATAAATATGACTTTTGTTCTAAGATTCATCTGAGCCCGTTATGAAATTTACTTGGGCTATATGTTTATGTCAAGTATGAAGATTCATGAGCAATTATGTTTGTCCCATATATGCACTTTCTGAATACTCTTGAAGTTCTGCAATTTGAAACTCCTATCTTTATGTTTACTGTCACCTACTGAGTCCTTCCGACTCATGCCTTTGTTTCCTCCACCCCCTTTCAGATTGAAGAAGAGTGCAATCTCAGCTACAGATTATTCACAACTCTACTGATGATGAAGAAGAAGAAGTAGAAGAGCATAGCTTTAGTGACTCTTTAGAGTTTTGCTGTACTATTAAAGGTTTAGAAGAGGAAGTTTGGCTTTATGTAAATAAGGGGTGTTGTTGCTAAGTTATTTTGTTGAGGTATAAAATTTTCAAAGATGCTTTTGTGGAATGGTTTGCCAGTTTTGTGCATTGCACAGATATATCTACCCATAACGAAAGTTTGTCAGCTTAACCCCTCTTCCGATTAAAGGTTATGTATGTATTTGTGTAATGTCGAAGGAGGGTGTTACATGGTGTGTAGATCAGATCTAGGCTAGAGGATCTGATCTTCTGTGAACTTGATCTAGCGTGTGTGTATGTCTGAGCCTGAGTCCCCGTGTGTGTGTTGTACTCAGTTCTTTGAGTAGTGTGTGCCTCACTGTGTGAGGGGTGGATGTAGGAGTCACTGGATGTGATCTCTGAACCACCTAAAAATCCCTTGTGCACTGTGGTTTGATTTATGGTTTGCATTGTATTGCGCTAGATGCATGCATAGGGATTTTGCCTACACACTAAGTAATTTGTTCACACACGTTAATCACATATTTGACACTTAAACTGTTTCATAAAGTGTTGTTCACATTTTGATAACACACATTGAATCATATCAGAGGGGTTTTAATTGAGTAGATTCTTTATTTCAAAGTAATTTTTAAATTGCTTAAGTTTTCGCTGCAAATCTATTCAACCCCCCTTCTAGATTTGCCATTACCGAAAATCCGATCCTAGCACGATTATAGCAGGTTTTAGAATCGCGACGACATATATCGTCGCGTTTCAAACACATTCAACACCGATTGATTCTTTCTAAATTTAATAAATGGAAATATTGAATCGCGAAGACATGAGTAGTCGCGTATTTGAAGGAATCGATATTCTAATAGGGAGTCGATCTCATAATCGATGGAAGGTTAGAAACGCGATAGACCATGTGGACTCGATTTTAATTAGCAAGAAAATCTTTCTTAAAACAATTTTGGAATTGCCATAATTCGAATTTGGAAACTCTTAAATGCGACGACTTGACCGGATGCAATTCAAAACAGGGTAAGTGCCAGAAAAGGAAGTGTGATATGCGACGGTTTGAGCCATCACAGATCAAGCTCCTGAAACCACAACCACTGTGTCCGTCGCGAATCAGTTGTACACACTGAACCCCTAAAGACCCCTAGAAAAATTCCTAAAAAGCCTAGAAAAATATGGAAAAATAGGAAAATCATTCAAGAGGTTAATTGAAGAGAGCCACTTTAAGGCATTGTGGTATAACTTGAAATGTACTCGATATATTGTCAAAATGGCGTGTCTACAGCTGGATCTTCTAGATGTTCAGAGACCAGAGCTCTGATACCACTTGTTAGCCCTCTTGATATGGCAGTAAGACTAACCTAGAGGGGGGGTGAATAGAAAATCTGAAAAATGAAACAAAAGTCACCACTTGAAAATGTTTGGTTAGTAAAAATAAATGTGTGCAATGGAAGTTAAGAGCGCGGAAGCAAGCACACAAGGAACACATAAATTTATCATGGTTCGGCCCTTCCAAATGGAAGTCCTACGTCCATTCCCCAAGCAAACTCTTGGGATTTCACTAACCCCTAAGTAACCTTGGTCTTCCCTTAAAACAAGGGGCATACAACACCCAGCACCCCAGCTGGTCTTCTTCTCTTTTCCGGGCAAGAAGGCAGCCCACTTCTTTTACAGGCTCAGAAACAAACCTTCTGGAACAAACCCCAGCGTGGTTACACCACTAGACACAAGCTGATCTTCTTATCTTTCCGAGCAAGAAGGCAACCCACTGTTTCACCTCAGCCAAGTGCTTCTTTTACGATCTCAGAAGCAACTCAATGGTACACACCCCAACAGGTCTTCCCTTCAAACAAGGGGAACACTGGTACAGGCCCTAGATGGTCACCACCAGGTGCAAGCTGGTCTTCCTTTCTAATCAAGGGGAACACTTGCACAACAAGCCTTCTCTTCCAACCGAAGAAGAACACTCCTAACACATAAGAAAGGACATGAAGCCCCTAGATCAAGCTCAAGATACACAATAGAAAATGCTTGATCTGAGACTTAGGCTAAGAAAGAAAGAGTTTACAGGACAAGTGTAACGTAGCGCGTTTTCGGATCTTCGCGGATCGTAGATTAGTGGTAGTTTGGATCTGTGTTTATTGGTTTTGGTGTGGTGCTCATGGCCAGTATGAGGTCATTGGGCCTTGGTTGTGGTTTCCGCGTGTTGTGTGGAGCTTAGTGGGCCGGCAGGTTAGGTCTGTAGTACCCATTGGTTCACCGGATGTGAACGCGACGGTGGTGAAGGCCGCGTTCTGAACGCGTTGGTAGCGAGGGTCGCGTTCAGGTTGCCGTTGTTTGGAGCCGACGTCTGCATGTGCGCCGCGTGTCGCGCATGGAGTGGAGTTGTTGACGTCTGGGTATTAACGCGACGCCTGAAGCTGTTGCGATGATGTCGCGGTGGGTAGGTGTGTCGCGCTAGTAACTGTTGTTTGGTTTTTAAAAAGGGTTTGGCCGAACAGAGTTTCCCAAGCTCTGCTCGACCAAGGGGAGGAGCTGCTGTGGCTCTGTTCGGCGATTTGGCATTTCGGAGGAGTTCTCGTCGCGCTCTCGACGCGAGGACGTTGCATGGAGCGGGGGAGACATCGTGTCGTAGCCGGTTTGGGTGTTCTTCATGAAGGTAGGGAGTTCTACCTTGATTTGATTGCGTGGAAGGTATGTGATGTGTATTTGACAGGTATAATGCTTTATAAACAATAGATGGCATGTTAGGTTATTCATTAAAGCATGAAACCGAGAACTAATGTGGTTTGTATGAAGAACCGGAGATGGTTTCTGGATTGGGGTTTTTACCTGGTAAGACAACGGCCTAGGGTGTCGCGACAGCCCGATCTGTCGTGTTAGAGTTTCTGTCGCGGTAGGTTGACCGACCGCGACAGTGTTTCTTGTCGCGTCATATCATAGTGTCGCGACCAGAAGGCAGTCTTGGCCTCTGTCGCGACAGCAACCGAGGGTTCTGTTTTGTATGCTTTTGGTGTATTGGTTATCCGGTTAACGTTGTTTATAGTGTATGACTAAGAGAAGAGGTGCTTTGACACCCGTGAAACTCTGTGAACAGGTTACCTACATGGTTAGTAGGTAGTTTACATAATTGGTGTGGTGTTAATGTGGTGTGTGGTGCATTGGCATCTGTAACACCTTTAAAGTATGTTATTTGAGTAGTTGTGTGTGTTATCGTGGTTTGAGGATGTGCATGGCACATACTTCGTTGTAGTGGTGCTTCGTGTCTGTGTGTGCATGGCACATGCACTAATTGTCGTGGTGGCTAGGCAATGATGGTTCAAGTGTGAACTTAGCCTAAGTCTTGTAATGTTCTATGTGGACTATTAGAGATGGTTTAATTAATATGATGTAAGTAAGGTTAAAGGTTACCGTGTAATTAATGTATATGGTATGTATGTGGCAAGGAGGTCATCTGATGACCAATGATGAGCCAAGTGTGATTGACTATCGAGATCTAAGTGTATGCTTGTGTAGGACAGCTTGTGAGTCACGAGATGACTAAGTTAAGCTAGTCCTTACGTTTGTACTGTGATTTGTAATAAAGAATGCATAAGTATATATCGTGGATTGTGCATTGTTGAGTTTGGTGGTCCGGCGCCTATTCCGGAATGCCTCTTTAGTTGGGAGCCCTAGGTTCTGTGTGAGCCAGGCACGTGAGTGTGCTCGGGGTTTGTCCCGGTGCAGTGGTACCGTCGAGGTTTTGTCGTCTTCCTGGACACCCTCACTCTCAGGGAGAGTTGTCGTCTGGCTGAGGGAAAGACGGCAGTGGGACAGTGACTTGTGAGAGTTTGTGTTTAGTCACTTGTAGCGCGCTCGTAGCTGGAGGTTACGGACACCAGTAGACGTACTGGTCCCCAGCTAGTCCTGTTTACCAGTGCCTCACTTTAGAGAGCTCAGGCCAGAGTTTCTAAAGGTGTCAGGCATGGGCCTGCAGGGTGTGTGACCTGTAGGTTGTGGTGGTTTGGTTGGTCTCCACAGTTCTTTGGCTTTACTTGTGTTGTAGAGCTGCAGTTGGACCTTTCGTTCGTGACTGCGAGACTGAGAGGTTGTTCTTGTGTTGTGTTGTCCGGGTTGGATACTGGCGTCATGAACCAGTAGTCTCTCCCGTGTGGTGGCGTCGTGCTTTCCGGCTTGAGCTTTGCTATTGGCTATAGCGTGCTTTAGTTGTGGTTTCACCGGTTGAGGTGTGCCATGATGTTGGCACAGTTGTCGTTGTGCTTGGTGAGTAAAGACTCACTAGTTGTGATGTGCCCAGGTGGTGGCACAGTTGTGTTTGTGTTTCAGTGGTGGTACCTCGTGGTGGTGGGTACCTGTACCCTTTGTGGTTGTTGGTTTCTCGTGGTACCTTGTGTACCAATCTTTTCAGGTGTTGGGGTGGAGCTGTGCTACGTGGGGGTCGTGTGGTAAGACCTTCAACTTGTTGTGTTTTATCCCTTTATGGGTAAGCTTCCGATTATGGTTTAGTGTGTGATGGATTGGCATTGTGGTAGGTAGTCTTGTGATTTAGGTGTGATATTCAATACATCGTGGTTTAAGGGTATAAAGGAATAGCTCTTGGTTAGCAATCCTGTTACCCATATGTGTGTAGAGGCTTGCCAGTGAAGCTAGTAGCTTAGGCAATGCTTTGTCTGGGTGGCTTACAGCTTAGGCGATCAGTTGTTGTGGTGGTGTGTCTGTGAGGTTTGTGGCCTAGGCTTTGTAGTTATTTAATGGATTAATGATGTTGCTGTCTCTTCATCTTTCCAAGTCTTGCAGCAATTGAGTTAGACATGTTTAGTATTGATAGTTATGCTTTGTGATGAGCATGAAATGGTTTGACTTCCGGTGTTGCCAATGAGACCCATCCGGGTTGAGGTTCTCCTGCGTTGAGTGTGGTTTTGGGTGGTTCCCTGCTGAGCCAATGACTTGTTGAGGCTCACTCCCTTACAGTCTTTTTCAGGGTTTACCGTTGGTGTGGCTTGAGGTGGTGTTGTGCCAGACTGGTACCACCAGCAGTAGTGTTAGCAGAGTTGTGTGAGCTTGTGCTCCCTCGGGGTATGCCCCAGGTAGTTGTACTCTTCTTAATTTGGACATGTAATAATGTAATGGGACAGATGTAAATTTGTATTTGCAGATATGAGCACATATCCTTTCTTGTGTCTCTTACTATTGTGGTTTGTCTTTTATATTCTTCCTGGACACGTGTACGAGCTATCCCTTGCGAGACTTCGGTCCGTTCGCGGGAGACGGATCTGGATATGGACCCTTATTGGGTATAGATATCCAGGGCCATCACAGTTGGTATCAGAGCAATTGTCCAGTTAGAATATGAAAAGATATTAAGATTACAACGTCCCAATACATGATTTAATGTCCACTGCTGGTAGTAAGTCTGTGGTTTCTTGTGCTTTTTAGTACGGTTTATTTGTGAGTTTTGGTATGTGAAATGTATGTATAGTTGGTTAGAATAATAATTGTGGGTAATAGCAGATGTGATTGGTGGTGTAGTATGAGTGATTATTGGATTGTGGTTAAAGTATAATTGATTAAAGATTTTCTGTTATGGAAATTGAAAGAATTAGTGAGTTTAGTTATGAAATTCACTAAAAAGTGCTTTAATGAAAATCAGAATTGGTAGAGAAAAGTATAAAGTAGTGATGTGATGGAATAATAGAAGGAATTGTATTATGATGAGAAATAGGGCTTTGTGATTAGAACTGTTAAATGGGTAAATTGTTTCTGAGAATTGTAGCAGAGATAATCATTGTGTTTGAGATTTATGTTAATAAAGTGTTAAGGAGTTGCTTGGATAATATTATGATTAGTGGTATGTTAGATTTGAAATGTTTAAGTGAGATAGTCTAGTTTGAGATGAGATGCTGGTAAGTAGAGGAGTAGTAATTAAGATGATTTTTAAGTGTGACTTGTGATTAAGAATAGTTGTAATAAAGAGTTTAAGAGCAGTATTATCATGAGTAATAAGGATAATAGAAAGTTTGATATAAAAACTCATGTAAGTGGATGTAAAGGTGATTGGTTGATTAAAGAGATAGTAAAAGAGTAGTGGGAAGTCAGATTTTGTCAAGAATTTTATAAGAGAAAGATGTTTGTTAATAAAAGGCAGTGAATAAAGATTTTTCAGAAAGATTTGTATAAAGTTATTGCAGTATTAAAGATAAGAATAGTGGTGCCAACATTTGTGTATAAATTGCGGAAGCAGAGAAGGGAAATTGGTGTTAGAGGCAGACTGAAGTTAAAGCTAAATAATTAAAGTAAGTTGAAGCTATGTAAGTTAGAATGGATAAGGTTAAGTCCATTGAAAAGTAATGGGGAATAGTAAAGTGGATTTTGAATGGATATTTGTGAATAAGTTGTAATAGTGAAAAGATTGTTGTATAAATGGCACCTGAAAATTAGTCAGTTAGCAGAATAGTTAAAAGAAATATTTTGCAGAAATGATGTTATGCTATTGTTAGTAAAGATAAAGTTTAGTATTAATGATCAGGTGGAGAAAAAGAATGTGTTAGATTATAGAATAGTGATAATTGAATGATTCAAGAATTGTGCAATAAGAATTTGTGTAATGATATGTAGTAAAGTGATTTGGATGAATAAATGAATTTTGTTATAAGAATATTTCTGGAATTTGAAGAAAGGTTATAATATTCGATTAAGGAATTGTGTGCAGATTATGGCATAAAGAAAGAAAGCAAGAAAGGTGAGGAGCAGTATAATTAGTTTAATGGTAAGGAAAATTTTGAGATTTCATATTAGATAGTTGAGCAAGCTTTGAATAAAGGAAAATGTGAATTTTTAGGTATGTGTATCAATGAGAATAGAAAATGTGAAAAATTGTGAATTAATTTGTTAAATTGATTAGAGAATATTGTTTGAAGCAAGAAGAATATATAAAGGGAAAAGTATATTAATATTGTTATATGCCAAGATTTAGAATCTAGTGTGAAGTAATTGAGGCAGCAGATAGAATATGAGTGGAGTCAATTAAGTGGTATTGATGTATAAAAAGAAAATTGTAAAGTTAGTTGGAAAGTATAATTTGAAGTGAGATAAGTTATTAATAAATTAAGGAAATCCAGAGTTTATGAAATATTTGATGAAAGGTTCAGTTTGATCAGAGTAGCGCAGCGGAAGCGTGGAAGATTTAATATTCATGATTATCTGAAGTTTAAGTAATTGAAGGAGAATTTAAAGATCTGGGTGCAATTGAGCCAAATGATGGTTGGTAGTGATAAATAAATGGTGGAATAATATCTGGAAATTTGAAAATTTAGAATATAAAATGGAATGATTTAAGCAAGGAAGTGGCCCAGAAAGAAATGTTGCAAGCATAACTAGGAGAAAATGTGGAAATAGGTCCGGTCCAAGGAGATAAAGCATTAATAGCAAGGTAGAATTGCTTATGATTGAAAGGTAAAGAATGGCAGAATAAATCCAGAAAATAAAGTAATTGCAGAATAAATTAAAGAGAAAGGGAAGGCAGAGTAAGTATGAGAATGAGTAAATAGTTGGAAAGAAAGAAGCAGAGCTTCTTTGCTTATGGCTTTGTTTCTTTTTAGGTGATAGTGTGGTTTATTGTCGCTCGTTTTGAATGTCGAGGACGACATTTCTTTTTACGTGATAGTAATGTAACGTAGCGCGTTTTCGGATCTTCGCGGATCGTAGATTAGTGGTAGTTCGGATCTGTGTTTATTGGTTTTGGTGTGGTGCTCATGGCCAGTATGAGGTCATTGGGCCTTGGTTGTGGTTTCCGCGTGTTGTGTGGAGCTTAGTGGGCCGGCAGGTTAGGTCTGTAGTGCCCGTTGGTTCACCGGATGTGAACGCGACGGTGGTGAAGGCCGCGTTCTGAACGCGTCGGTAGCGAGGGTCGCGTTCAGGTTGCTGTTGTTTGGAGCCGACGTCTGCATGTGCGCCGTGTGCCGCGCATGGAGTGGAGTTGCTGACGTCTGGGTATTAACGCGACGCCTGAAGCTGTCGCGATGATGTCGCGGTGGGTAGGTGTGTCGCGCTAGTAACCGTTGTTTGGTTTTTAAAAAGGGTTTGTCTGAACAAAGTTTCCCAAGCTCTGCTCGACCCAGGGGAGGAGCTGCTACGGCTCTGTTAGGCATTCGGCATTTCGGAGGAGTTCTCATCGTCCTCTCGACGCGAGGACGTTGCATGGAGCGGGGGAGACGTCGTGTCGTAGCCGGTTTGGGTGTTCTTCGTGAAGGTAGGGAGTTCTACCTTGATTTGATTGCGTGGATGGTATGTGATGTGTATTTGACAGGTTTAATGCTTTATAAACAATAGATGGCATGTTAGGTTATTCATTAAAGCATGAAACCGAGAACTAATGTGGTTTGTATGAAGAACCGGAGATGGTTTCTGGATTGGGGTTTTTACCTGGTAAGGCGACGGCCTAGGGTGTCGTGACAGCCTGATCTGTCGTCTTAGAGTTTCTGTCGCGGTAGGTTGACCGACCGCGACAGTGTTTCTTGTCGCGTCATATCATAGTGTCGCGACCAGAAGGCGGTCCTGGCCTCTGTCGCGACAGCAACCGAGGGTTCTGTTTTGTATGCTTTTGGTGTATTGGTTATCCGGTTAACGTTGTTTATAGTGTATGACTAAGAGAAGAGGTGCTTTGACACCTGTGAAACTCTGTGAACAGGTTACCTACATGGTTAGTAGGTAGTTTACATAATTGGTGTGGTGTTAATGTGGTGTGTGGTGCATTGGCATCTGTAACACCTTTAAAGTATGTTATTTGAGTAGTTGTGTGTATTATCGTGGTTTGAGGATGTGCATGGCACATACTTCGTTGTAGTGGTGCTTCGTGTGTGTGTGTGTGCATGGCACATGCACTGATTGTCGTGGTGGCTAGGCAATGATGGTTCAAGTGTGAACTTAGCCTAAGTCCTGTAATGTTCTATGTGGACTATTAGAGATGGTTTAATTAATATGATGTAAGTAAGGTTATAGGTTACCGTGTAATTAATGTATATGGTATGTATGTGGCAAGGAGGTCATCTGATGACCAATGATGAGCCAAGTGTGATTGACTATCGAGATCTAAGTGTATGCTTGTGTAGGACAGCTTGTGAGTCACGAGATGACTAAGTTAAGCTAGTCCTTACGTTTGTACTGTGATTTGTAATAAAGAATGCATAAGTATATATCGTGGATTGTGCATTGTTGAGTTTGGTGGTCCGGCGCCTATTCCGGAATGCCTCTTTAGTTGGGAGCCCCAGGTTCTGTGTGAGCCAGGCACGTGAGTGTGCTCGGGGTTTGTCCCGGTGCAGTGGTACCATCGAGGTTTTGTCGTCTTCCTGGACACCCTCACTCTCAGGGAGAGTTGTCGTCCGGCTGAGGAAAGACGGCAGTGGGACAGTGACTTGTGAGAGTTTGTGTTTAGTCACTTGTAGCGCGCTCGTAGCTGGAGGTTACGGACACCAGTAGACGTACTGGTCCCCAGCTAGTCCTGTTTACCAGTGCCTCACTTTAGAGAGCTTAGGCCAGAGTTTCTAAAGGTGTCAGGCATGGGCCTGCAGGGTGTGTGACCTGTAGGTTGTGGTGGTTTGGTTGGTCTCCACAGTTCTTTGGCTTTACTTGTGTTGTGGAGCTGCAGTTGGACCTTTCGTCCGTGACTGCGAGACTGAGAGGTTGTTCTTGTGTTGTGTTGTCCGGGTTGGATACTGGCGTCATGAACCAGTAGTCTCTCCCGTGTGGTGGCGTCGTGCTTTCCGGCTTGAGCTTTGCTATTGGCTATAGCGTGCTTTAGTTGTGGTTTCACCGGTTGAGGTGTGCCATGATGTTGGCACAGTTGTCGTTGTGCTTGGTGAGTAAAGACTCACTAGTTGTGATGTGCCCAGGTGGTGGCACAGTTGTGTTTGTGTTTCAGTGGTGGTACCTCGTGGTGGTGGGTACCTGTACCCTTTGTGGTTGTTGGTTTCTCGTGGTACCTTGTGTACCAATCTTTTCAGGTGTTGGGGTGGAGCTGTGCTACGTGGGGGTCGTGTGGTAAGACCTTCAACTTGTTGTGTTTTATCCCTTTATGGGTAAGCTTCCGATTATGGTTTAGTGTGTGATGGATTGGCATTGTGGTAGGTAGTCTTGTGATTTAGGTGTGATATTCAATACATCGTGGTTTAAGGGTATAAAGGAATAGCTCTTGGTTAGCAATCATGTTACCCATATGTGTGTAGAGGCTTGCCAGTGTAGCTAGTAGCTTAGGCAATGCTTTGTCTGGGTGGCTTACAGCTTAGGCGATCAGTTGTTGTGGTGGTGTGTCTGTGAGGTTTGTGGCCTAGGCTTTGTAGTTATTTAATGGATTAATGATGTTGTTGTCTCTTCATCTTTCCAAGTCTTGCAGCAATTGAGTTAGACATGTTTAGTATTGATAGTTATGCTTTGTGATGAGCATGAAATGGTTTGGCTTCCGGTGTTGCCAATGAGACCCATCCGGGTTGAGGTTCTCCTGCGTTGAGTGTGGTTTTGGGTGGTTCCCTGCTGAGCCAATGACTTGTTGAGGCTCACTCCCTTACAGTCTTTTTCAGGGTTTACCGTTGGTGTGGCTTGAGGTGGTGTTGTGCCAGACTGGTACCACCAGCAGTAGTGTTAGCAAGTTGTGTGAGCTTGTGCTCCCTCGGGGTATGCCCCAGGTAGTTGTACTCTTCTTAATTTGGACATGTAATAATGTAATGGGACAGATGTAAATTTGTATTTGCAGATATGAGCACATATCCTTTCTTGTGTCTCTTACTGTTGTGGTTTGTCTTTTATATTCTTCCTGGACACGTGTACGAGCTATCCCTTGCGAGACTTCGGTCCGTTCGCGGGAGACGGATCTGGATATGGACCCTTATTGGGTATAGATATCCAGGGCCGTCACAACAAGACTCTCCTTAGGCTAAACCCCCAGCTCTCTCTCTCCCAAATACACAAAGACACACAGAGAGAGATAAGGAAGAAGGAAGACGACTCGAATGCTTCAGTTTGAATGGGCTCGAGCTCTCTTCCTTTCTACTTGAGTGTGTATGGAGTTGGATGCTCACTGGATGTACACTCTTTGAATAATCTTCAGGTTCGCACTATTGTTCTTTTTTTCTTGCTTCTCCCTTTTATGGAGCAGCTTGAACAGATATGTTGACAGATGGTCATTGAAGTTTCTTGGCTCTCTTATTCTTCTTCTTACCCTCTTTTGAGTCTAATGGTTGTCTTCTTGAGTCTACTGGCTATTTGGAATGGAGGAAGATGTTTCAGCTGGTGCGCAATTCCAAGGATGCCAGCAGTAGGTCCAAGATGTTGAATGTGTGTAAAGGTGGACCTGCAAACATTAAATGCAAGGCCGATGATCAGACTTGTGAAATCTTTTGTCAAATGGCTCATACCTCTCTTTGTCTTCTGTTTGTATTTCCTGCAGATAGCTAAAAATAGAAGGTTAGGTGCTTTTCTTTTGTTGCAGGAAGGAGGAATTCTCTTTTGCCTTCTATCCATGTTTTCCTGCTGACAGCCTATTGTAAGAGCTTTTTATCTGTCAGAGAAATGACAATATAAGAGTTAGAAAGTCATTCGAATTTTCAATGGGCGCCAAAAGTATTTTGAAACCCAATCGGTGTTAGTCATAATAGCAATCGATATGAGATTGAGTTTATATAACACCAATCAGTAGAAATAGAGATGCAATCGATATTTGCTTAAAGGCAATCGATATGAAACAACTGTAATCAATGTATGAAGGTAATCGATATCTAAGGCAATCGATGTCCAAAGACAATCAATCTCTAAAGGTAATTGATGTCCAAAGACAGTCGATGTCTAAAGGCAATCGATGTCTAAGGGTAATCGATGTTTGAGTGCAATCTATGTTTATGCAATCGATGTGAAAGTATAATCGATGTTCATGCAGTCGATATTTATGCAATCAATGTTTAAGATATAATCGATATGAACGTATAATCGATGTTCAAGAAAAATCCATGAAGACAATCGATGTTTGAGTATAACTGTAATCAATGTTTAAGCAGGACAGTCGATGTTTGAGACAGTTGATGTTCAAAGAGTAATCAATGTTAAGACATAGTCTATGTTCAAAGAGTAATCGATGCTTTAAGAGAAAGGTAATCAATGTTTAAAGGAAATCGATGTCTATGAACATAATCGATGTTTAAGTGAACTGTAATCGATGTGTTTGTATAGTAATTGATGTGATATTAAAACAATAATTGATGTATAATGTTCAGTAATCTATGTGACATTAAAACAATAATTAATGTACCACTTCGACTGTTCAGGAGTCAGAGTTGGACTGGTTACTTCGACTTCTTGAGAGTCGAAGTAAGGGCTAGTTCGACTTTTCAGGAGTCGGAGTATGACATTCATACAAAGACTTTGGATATGAAAAATACAATAATTCTGTTAAAAAGGATATTAAACATATTAATGATATTTATGATAATCATGAGTTTTGTTATCACAAAAATAAAAGGATAGAATATGAGTGGTTCAACATGCTCATCTAAGAAAAAGGTAACAAATGCCTTGAAAGCAGCACCACCTTGTCTAACTGTGATGACAAAAGTTCATCGACTTCTGAAGGCACTAATGAAGAAGCATTGTTGTCAAGAAGGTTGTAGAGAATTATCGCCAAAAATAAAAAATATCAACCCTGGCAAGAGTACAAAAGGAATAAAAGTAAAACAAAAGAACCAATCTGCTAAGAATGCAAACAATCCGGACACTTCAAAATGAATTGTCCAAAATTGAAGAAGAAAGCATCAGAAGAGACTTCAAGAAAAGATAAAAAAGTACAGTCAACAAAAGTACAAGAAAGCTTCAAGAAAAGCAATGGCTACAGCATGGGAAAATGAATACTTAAGCTCTTGCTCATCAAGCTCTGAATCTAAAGCAGAAAAGGCAAACTGTGCCTTTATGGCACATCTTAAAGAAAAGGTAATATCTGAAACCTACTATAATTCTTGTTCAGAAACTGATGATGATTATTTAGAAAGTATTTTTAATGAATTATATGATAAATACAAAATAACCTCAAAAAATTGAAGAAAACAAATAAGAAACTAGAACAATCTGAAGAAGAGAATAAAAAAATTAATGGAAGAAATATTAACAAATGATAAAAAGATTAAAAAATTAGAAGATATAATTGAAGAACTAAATTAACATAAAATAATTTAAATAAAAATAAAACATAGAGAAGTAGAACTAATAGATGCGGTTAAATTGAATGAAGAATTACATGAACACATCTTGGACTTGCAAAGAGATATAGATCAAACTAAAAATACAAAACAATACAATAACAACCCTTAAAAATGAAAATGAATATCTAAAAACATCCCTAGGTAAACTGATAAATGGGAAAACATCTTTGATGCTATGCCTAAAAGGATGTAAAAAGGGAAAAGAAAATTATGGTCTTGCATATATACCTAAGAAAGATGAAAAATAAGTTAAAAATCCTAAGGAATATTCATTACCAAAATTTGTAAAAGAAACAAAAAGAATAGTGACTGAGTAAATAAACCTACCTAACAAACAAAAGAAAATTAATTAACTGTAAAACAAAAGATATCGACTATTGTTCACTCTGTAACAAGCTAGGTCACACCAATGTCACTTGCACCACTAAACACATGATATGGATACCTAAACAATGTTCAACTAACCCTTCAGGACCCAAAAGAACTTGGGTACCTAAAAACTCTCATTAATTCTACTTTTCAAGAAAGTCTTAATGCATCTGAATGGATTTTAGATAGCAGATGCACAAGGCACATGATAGAAGATAGGAAATTATTTTCATCAATCACATCTGATAAGGGGGAAGTAATTTTAGAAAATAATTAGAAGGGAAAAGTAATTGGTCAAGGAAATATTTCTACTAAATCAAAAAAAAAATAGTGAAGATGTATTATGCATTGAAGGGTTAAAGCACAATCTTCTAAGCATAAGCCAACTATGTGACAAAGGTCATCAAATACAATTTTTAGAAGACAAATGTATCATTGCCAAAGGAAGTCAGAAAATTTTTGAAGCAGTTAGACATAAAGGTTTGTATATACTACACTTTGAAGAGTTAAAAAGACAAGATGTCGGTATATCAGCTAAAGGTTCAGAAGACATTGATCTTTGGCATCGAAGATTGGGACATGCCAGTATCTCAGTAATAAAGAAACTTCAAAAGTATGATCTGGTCAATGGTCTTCCCAAAGTGAAGACCACCAACCCAAGAATCTGCTCCGTATGCATGAAAGGAAAGCAAGTTAAGACATCATTTCAGCAAAGAATGTAGTGACAACCTCCAAGCATTTGGAACTAATACACATAGATCTTTTTGGACCCATGCGAACAACAAGCCTTGGAGGAAAGTCATATGGATAGGTAGTAGTAGATGATTATTCAAGGTTTACGTGGGTCTCCTTCATACAATGCAAAAGTGATACATTCTCTGCATTTTTAAAGCTCAATAGAATTCTAGAAAAGGTTAAAGAGTATAGCAATATAAGCATTAGATCAGATCACGGTGGAGAATTTCAAAACAAAAAATTTGCTGATTATTGTGAAGAAAATGGAATACAACACAATTTCTCAGCTCCCAGAACACCTCAGCAAAATGGAGTAGCATAAAGAAAAAAAATAGAACATTACTTGACATGGCAAAGACTATGCTGTCAGATTACTATTTGCTGAAATATCTCTGGGCTAAAACTGTCAAACACTGCATGTTATATCATCAACCATGCCATGGTAAGACCCATGCTCAAGAAAACTCCTTCAAGCTATTTAAAGGTAAAAAACCCAGCTTATCTCATTTGAAACCTTTTGGCTGTAAATGTTATATCCTGAACAATGGAAAAGATAATCTTGATAAACTTGATGAACACAGTGGTGAAGGTATATTCTTAGGATATGTATGTCATCCAAGAGGATTTAGAGTCTTAAATAGACAAACTTTTACCATAGAACAAACTATTCATATTGTTTTCGATGAGACAAACCTCTCTAATAAGGAAGAAAAAGAGTATGATAGTGATGCAGAAAATCTAAGCAAAGAACTCGAAGGCACATCCCTGGACGATGAAGAAACAACACAACTAGAAGATTTACTATAGACAAGGACAACTCCTGATGATCTACCAAAAGAATGGAAATTTCTTAAAGATCATCCACAAGATAATATTCTAGGCCATCCAAACGACAAGTAAGAACAAGAGGTATGTTAAAATCTTATGAATACAACACATTGGTTTCTCAAATAGAGCCAAAATCAATCAATGAAGCCTTCGGTGATGCTTCTTGGATTATAGCCATGCAGGAAGAACTAAACCAGTTCAACCGCAACTAAGTCTGGACTTTGGTTCCTAAATCTCATGATCATCCAGTTATTGGTACCAAATGGGCATTGAAAAATAAATTGTATGAGTCTAAAAATATCATAAGGAATAAAGCCCGGCTTGTGGCTCAAGGTTACTTACAAGAAGAAGGAATTGATTATGATGAGACATATGCACCTATGGCTAGACTTGAGGCTATTAGAATACTACTTGCCTTTGCTGCATCCCGTAATATGAAGTTTTTTCAAATAGATGTCAAAAGCGCATTTTTAAATGGTGTTATCAAGGAAGAAGTTTATGTAAATCAACCTCCTAGTTTTGAAAATATAGAATACCCTAATCATGTTTTTAAATTAAATAAGGAACTATATGGTCTAAAATAAGCTCCACGAGCCTAGTATGAGAGACTAAGTGCCTACCTTCTATCACATGATCTTGTAAGAGGTAAAGTAGATAAAACATTATTTACTAAATCTATCAACAAAAATATAATTATCATTCAAATATATGTTGATGACATAATGTTTTGTGCTACTGATGAAGTACTTTGCAAAGATTTTGAAACATTAATGCAAAGTGAATTCGAAATGAGTATGATGGGTTAACTCACCTATTTCCTCGGCCATCAAGTAAGTCAAACTGAGGATGAAACTCATATTTGTCAAGCCAAATATACAAAAGAATTACTAAAAGAAATTTGGCTTTGATAAATGTAAGGCCTTAATCACACCCATGAGCTCATCCATTAAGATAGACAGTGATCCTCTTAGCAAACCTATTGATAAAAAATCCTTTAGAGGCATGATTGGGTCACTTCTCTATCTTACTGCCAGTAGACCTGATACTATATTTAGTGTATGTCTGTGTGCTAGATTTCAAGCAAATCCCAAATAATCTCATTTAAATGTAGTAAAACTTTTCTATATTTATCTCGTATATGTAACTTAGGTCTGTGGTTTCCTAAATATTTTGATATAAATTTAGTTGTCAATAATGATGCTGACTATAGTGGGTGTAAGCTGGATAGAAAGAGCACCAGTGGAACATGTCAATTTCTTGCAGGATGTCTAATCTCATTGTCTTCCAAAAAATAAAATTTAGTAGCTTTATCCACAACAGAAGTTGAGTATGTGGCAGCAGGAAGCTGTTATGCACAACTCTTGTAGATACAACATCAACTCAAAAACATCCCTTTGATGTGTGACAACACAAGCATAATCAACTTAACGAAAAATCCTATTCAGCATTCACGCACCAAACACATTGAGGTCAGACATCACTTCATCAGAGATCATGTAAGTTCTGGAAATATTGTTATTAATTTTGTTGATACTTTATGTCACGTCCCGACGTGGAATATCGGAATGTGAGGCAGTTGACAAGTAAGTGAGTACAAAGTGTATAATAGACATCAAACCATTGGACAAAGAATAAACGCTAAAAAAATGTATTTCATTAATAATTTCCCAATGTCTATTACAACCACTATGATCAGAGCTGTTTTATAGGGCCCAAAAGACTCTATTACATTGAATGAAAGTAAAAGACTAAACTAAGACTCTAACATAATACTAATGCTCCAGGGTACTCTTGATTCACTCCTGGTCGTTCCCATCCTCATGAGTGTAGGTATCTTCTTCGGTTTCACCTGAGAACACATCAAATAATGCAGGGTGAGCGATAATGCCCAGTAGGACTTAAATCTCATGATCAGGCATGCTTTAAATGATTAATGTATTAAAGAGTAGAGTATCTAGTGATAGAGAGCAAGAGTCAAGTATTGTCGAGTAGGTGATAGCACGATAACATGATTCATATAGCACAAGTATCAAGTATAGCCCAAAGAGTAGGATGGCCATAGCACAGATAGCACAAAATAGTTCACGATAGCACAACGAGTTGAGTATAGCATAGCACTTGATTGTCATTTAGATAGTCAAGATAGATAGCACTTGAATGTAATGCCAAACACTCTGGTCAATTAACTCCCGCGGGCACTAGCACTTTTGGGCGCACCTCCCAGGACTAGACCAGGCCCTTTATATTGCCAAGCATTAGTCATATTGTTTATCCTTAGACAATTAGTCAAATGGCCAATAGAGAGTACCAAGAATAGATGAGAGTACTTGATGAATAGACGAGAAGGTAGATAGAATGTAAATAGATGAGCGAGTAGAGTATAGATGAGAACTATAGGTCATTGCACATAAAGCGACAGTTAAACAGGCGATAGTAACAGTTGCTCAACACACATGACTGGTGTTGGCAGTCAGGTAGAATTCACTAACCAACCAATGGCCATGCTACAAGCATAGTTCAGAGATTCATCGTGACCTCATGGTAAGAGAGAGAGCATTCTAAGGCCGTTTGGATCTTACTGATCCCTAAAGGGTATCATAGGTATTGAGGGTACAACCAGCTCGTCGACCATGTGGGGAATCCATAGACAGATGAGACTTACAGAGGCCTTGAACAGGGATTCACTAGTCCGGTAGAAGGAATATCTGACGAAGAGTTTGTCCAAGCCAAGAGAAAGTGTATATAGAAACAAGGGCTCGACATTCAAGAGGAATTCTAGAACAGTGGAGCGTCGGTAACGGTATTCCAAAACATCACGAGAAATGAAGACAAGTCTATTAAAAAATAAGGCAATTTAAATACATTATTGAAGTAAATTACCAGATAGATTATGAGATATTTTATGCCAAGTCAAGTCATAATGGATGGTTACAAGTATGTGCATGTGATAAAGAGAATCATTGATATGAAAAGATCATGTGTATGGCTTTTAATTAGCTGTTACATATCCATGTTTAACATCATCTTTTACTGTGTTTAAGACAGATAACAGGGTATATGGTCACTGTAAAAGACAAGAATAGCAAAAATACGGGGTTTATGTACAAAAGTTTAGAAGGCGACGTACCCTTGTAAGGATCACGATGAGGTACATTCAGAATGCGACAGAACCGTTTGGGACAGACAGATAGAACGTGGCGCAAGGTCCAGTCACATTCATAACGCGACGGGTTCCTTATGGCGACAGCCCATGAGAACGCGACCTATCGGGCCGTCGCGTTCTCAAGGTCTATGCCTGAGCCCGAAAGGAAATAACATTGCCTTGGATTACGGTCCATGCTTTCCAAGGATTGACACAGGTGTATTTAAAAATCAAAATCTCGGTGTACAGTGTATGAAAAATCATGAAACAAGTTTTAAATGAAAGACATGCGAGGGTATGATCAGTAAGGAGTAATTAAAAACTTATCATGGTATTGATAGGCTTTAATCAGGTTCTTTCACGAAGAACATAGAACATGATGCAGTGATGGAAAAAGAATTAATTCGGGCAAGATACTCAATAGAAATTGGGGAAAAGATGGCAAACGATTCCTGACAACATGTAGTATCTACAGTAAAAAATGCATAGGATCAAGTGTGGAGAGAGATCTAAGGTGATTATAAGGGTTCGGGAGCATGATATTAACAGAACTTTCAACATAAAAATCTCAAGATAGGGTCGATGAAAATTAGGGAAAATAGAGGGCTTTTGTTTCTGATGCCAAGAACATCCTACAGACGAGAGTAATTTAGTTTTGCTTGTGAGAATGCCTACCTTTGGGTCGATTTGACTTCTAGGACTTAGAACTCGAAGAACTGTTGGTAGATCTTTGAGCAAGCTTTCTCCCCATGATTCTCTCCTCCTTTGGCCTCTCCTCCACGTCAAGCAAGTCTCAGCAACGCAATAGGGTCGGCCATGAAGAGGTTGGGGTGTATTTAAACATCTAATGAGCCAATTTCCTATTACAACTCTAACTCCTATTAAACTCCGAATTTCCTTATTTCCTCCAACCTTCTAGCTTTCCTTCTCCTAATTGGGTTAGGTTGGGTTCCAATTTCGTGGCTAGCTAATTAGGGTAGGGTTAGGAGTCCAATTCCTACACATATTAACTATTTTAATGATTTACAAGCTCTTTTCAATTTAAGAAACATTAAAGGTACGAACTTATGGTTTTTTTCTCTTATTTCAAATTTTCAAAATTTCTATTTTGGCCCAATAACTTTTATATGAACTATTTAGCAAAGCCCATTACTTCTTTTTATTTAATGTGTTTTAATTAAATCATTTTTCTTTAAATTTTTTGATTTATTTATTTATTAAAAATATCGGGTTACTACACTTTACATCAACTAGCAGATATTTTTACTAAACCATTAACTGAAGATAGATTTTCAACCATTCGTAGAGAAATTGGTATGTGTAATATATAATGAAAACATTTAAGTTTACACTACCCTTGTCACAACAGTTGAAGCTCTTTCTTGAACAATCTGAAGTCAATCCTCATTTACATAATAGCATTTTTTTATTAGCTTCGTTATATCCCTACTTATCCTAGTCGAAGCTAACAACTTCATCATTCCAGTCAAGACATCTGATATTGTTGAACAACTCCTATAATTTATTCCTTTATTTTGGTGATAACAAAAACTCATATTCATTTTAAATACATTTAATAATATTTTAAGAATAGTTTTGCACTAATCTGTAACGTAGTCATCCGAAGCTTCAACTTCGTCATGCATGTTTTTTATCATGTTTAGTCGAAGCTTACTTCATCATATACGAAGCTAGCTTCGTCATATCCGAAGTCCACTTCGTCATATCCAAAGATGGCACTTCGTCATGCATATTTTTTGTCGTGATCAGTCGAAGCTAACTTCGTTATATTTGAAGTAAGACTTCATCATATCCGAAGTCTTATACAAAGTTTTTCGACCGACAACGTTATGATATGTTTTATACGAAGTTCTACTTCATCATATATGAAGTTCACTTTGTCATATTCGAAGTTCTACTTCGACCGATAACGTTGTATTCTAGCCAATCGAAGCTTCACTTTGACTGTTTATGTTGTTTCCTTGACCAATCGATCATCTCATATCGATTGCTGAACATTTCTCATCGATTGTTGTCTTGCTTAAACATTGATTTCTGTTGTATGCAAACATCGATTGCTTCAGATATCAATTGCCTTAAATATCGATTGCTGACTATTTGAACATTGACTGCTGTTAAATTTGAACATTGATTGTCTTCATAAAACATAGATTGCCTTCATAAACATCGATTACCTTTATAAAACATCGATTGCCTTCATAAAACATCAATTGCCTTCATAAAACATTGATTGTCTTCATATACATAGATTGTCTTAAGACATCGATTGCCTTCATACATCGATTACAGTTGATTCACATCGATTATCTTAAGCAAACATTGATTGCCTCTATACTTCAAACATTTCAAAATATATATATATATACATATATATATATACAACATGCATACACTATATATATATATAATATGTAATGTATCACTTAAGCACCATATGTACAATGTAAGTAAAACAATATATACATAGCTATCAAGCATATACATAACTCTATACACAAGAGACTAAACACCATATGACAAAGTCTAAATAAAGAACGAAGTTTGCGGGCCTTACACCCTCTCCCCCTTAAAGAAACTTCATCCTCAAAGTTAGAACGACACTAATCAAACAATTGGGGATACTTCTTCTTCATAGCATCCTCAAGCTCTCAAGTAGCTTCTTCCCGTGAGAAGTTCCTCCATAGCACCTTCACGGATGCAATACTCTTGTTCTTGAGATGTTGAACCTTCCGATCAAGGATAGCTACTGGTTGCTCAACATACGACAGATCTAGCTAAATATCCACTGGCTCGTGACTAATGACATGAGACGGATCTCAGACATACCTCCTGAGCATAGATACATGGAAAACAGGATGAACACTAGCTAATGTTGGGGGTAAAGCTAGCTCATATGCCACATTGCCCATCCGCCTAAGAATCTCATATGGACCAATGAATCTAGGACTCAACTTACTATGCCTGCCAAACCTAACAATGCCTCGGGTAGGTGAAACCTTTAGAAAAATATGCTCACCCACCTCGAACTCCAAATCCTTCCTCTTGTTGTCGGCGTAACTCTTCTGCCTATCCTACGCCGCAACAAGCCTCTGCCTAATAAGTTGAATCTTATTCGAAGTCTCCTGCACTAACACCAGACCTATCAACTGCCTATCACCTGTTTCCTCCCAGCATAAAGGAGATCTACAGAGCCACTAACACAAACTCGGTGATGAAATCTAATCACACCATCCTCATCTCGAGTAATTCCCGCCTTGCCCACTAACTCTTGGAGTCTAGGGTCGGCCTTCTGCTGCTCAATCACATCATCCAAAACAGCGGACCGAATGGACAACTGTGTAGGATCGAATAGGTGGATGGATCAGATCTAGAAGGGGGGTTGAATAGATCTAACACTAATTAATGCGAAAGCTTAAGCAATTCAAAATTACTTCAAATCAAAGATCAATTTAAACAAACAATTTACTGATCGGAAGTGTGGGTGTGTGTAGATTACGTGTGAAACAATTAAACACTTAAAGTGAAAATGAAATCCTTTGCAAGCATCTAGCGCAGACAAGCAGATCAAACCATTACACAAAGGATTTTTAGGTGGTTCGGAAATCACACCAGTGATTTCTACATCCACCCCTCACATAGTGAGGCTTCACTACTCAAAAGAGTACAACTCACACCGGAGCACGACGACTCCAAACACCCTTGAGCTTGACGGCTCAAACACACAACCTGGAGCACGACGACTCCAAAAACTGAGCACACCGACTCAAACTACAACAGGAGCACAACAACTCCAAATTGAGCACGACGACTCAAACCACAAAAGAAGCACAAGGACTCCAAATTGAGCACGACGGCTCAAGCCACAAAAGGCTAGAACAAACACAAAAGAAATCAGATCCTCTAGCAATGATCTGATTCACAGACTCAATCGTACATAGAAATTTGCACAGATCTCATAGACAAAAGTGAGAAGAACAATCCAAGAAATGGGTAAAATAGATGTAGATTGGATGTTCCTTGGTGAAGAAGTCTTGCAGAAGCTCGAATTAAAGAGACTTGAAAGAATTCGATGAAGATCCCTTGCGATGCTCTACTCCAATGGCATCTGAATTGCCAGAGATTCTTCTTCTGCTGCTGCTCTTCAGTTGGATCTTCTCCCTTTCTCAGCACATCACACTTCTCTCTAGAGATTGGCCTTGATTCCCATGTCCTTCCTCTTGAAAGGATGGTCTGCAGCTTCTGGAGATGGAGCAAGATCTAGAAAACCCCTTTTGCCGCCAAAAAGCTTCTTCTGGAAATGGTATGGGCTTGGTTGCCTTTGGGGTACGAGGATCATGGGTATTTATAGCCTCATATGTCCATGAGGTGCCTTGGGGTGTGTGGGCAAAGAAATCTAGGTTAGATCCCTTGATTCCTATGCAGCCACGTGTCCAAAAAAATTCACGTTTTTGAGCTTCAGGCGAAGTGTGTCGACACACAGGCAGACTGTGTTGACACCACTAGCTACTGGCTTCAGAATAGGTTCTGGGAGGGACAGTGAGTGTCGACACACAGGCAGACTGTGTCCACACCACTGGCAGACTGTGTCGACACACAGGCAGACTGTGTCGACACCACTATGACAAAGTTATGTAAACCTGAAAATATGAAGTGTGAACCATTAACATAAGTCATTATCATCAACATATGAATATTAACATGTCATTTAGTCATCATTTTAATATGTACAAAATGTACAAAATGTCATCATCAAAATCAAATTATGAGTGATGTCAAATAGCCATGATTAAAATCATCATTAAAAGGTTTCAAATACACACTCAACACAACATTCTCCCCCTTTTTGATGATGACAAAATAAATGTGATTTTCTTCCATGTCTGTAATTTCTCCCTCTTAAGCCTTTGCAATTTCTCCCCCTTTTTGACAACATCAAAAAGATATTCATGAAAGAGAACAAAGAATGGTAGAAGATTAAGAAATGCAGTTGTAGAAATGATGGTTCAGGAATGATCAAAATAAGTGAGGCAAAGTGATATTGACATATGAGAGAAGTTATTATATTTTTGGTATTGTGCAATCAAGTGTAATCACAAAGACCCACTCAACACAAAGCAGAGTAAAACATAATGGTCTGAATGTAGTTAAAATGATGATGCAAATGTGAATTAATGTGACCTATATGAGTGAGCAGAAATATTTAACAGAGTTGTTATGAGCTTGAAGTTTAACACATTGTAGAATAATAGGTCTCAACTTAATATACATGAACTTTATTCAGGTCATAAGCTTTTCCATCCTGTCAAGTTGATTTCTTTCATTTTGAACTGGGAAAGAATATAAGAATAAATTAGTTAAATCTCAATGTTCAGTGCAAGAGATCACATTGATCAGATGTAAGACCTCATGATTACTCAGTGGTTTAACTTTCATTATCTTATACAGAGTTGAAAATTTTGATTTCCACTTTTTGACGTGAAGCAAATCACTTTTTAGGTGAAATGGCCCGGTTACTCAGTGGTTCAAGAATTTGCATTGCTCTGTTTGTATCTTTCCAGATTGTTGATCATTTTCTTTTGATGTTTTGCAGAAATATGTTTGCTTTGACTAGAAAAGTCATGACTACGAATTTAGAAAAGTATTCCTAACATGTGGTAAAAATGAAGCTTAAACATGCACATGTTAAATAATAAAGCTACTCATGTGCTTACAAGTGTTTTGCAAGTCATTTTAAAGACAATCAGTATTAAGATTGCTTAACCTTGAAATGATAATGAATCTTTGAAATTAAACTAAATGCACAAGGAGGTTAGTTTCAATGTCTTAATTCTCTCATAAGAAAATAGCACAAGGACTCAAAAATTCTGATAATTTTGGGGCTCAAAATAGAAAAGTAAGGTCAAGGAATGTGACAATGACTCCCCCTTTCATGTATCTCCCCCTCACAAGGTGAACATGAATATTATTGAAGAAATATGAATGGAATGAAGTGAAAATAGAATGAAAAAGAATGTTTTATTGAAAGACAAAGACTCCCCCTCAACAACTGCATACACGGCTCTTGATACTTGGCGGAGACATATACTCACGCATAGTGAAAGTGTCGAGACAAGCCTGACTTGTCTTTCTTCAAATCACCATTTGATATACCAAGAATGCCAATGCAATGTGAGAGTGAGGAATTTATTTGCAAGAACAGGAAGACTTTTATTTGTAAAAAGAGATAGAAGATATCAAGAATGTGGAAATTTGCACAAACCAAGCTCTCTTCTTAAAGATGAGAATTTGTTTTCTGGAAGAGGCTTAGTGAAAATATCTGCAATTTGTTTTTCAGTTTCAATGAAGTGAAGTTCAAAAGATTTCTTAGCGACCTCATCCATTTATTGCATTCAGAAAAGATGATCTAGTTCTAACTCTATCATGCACATTACCAACTACATTCTCAATTGGATGATCTCTTAAAAATCTGTTTTCAGGAATTACCTCTTGGGATGCATTCAGTTCTGGAACAATATTACCTGAACCACTTGTGGTAGGTGATTGATTGTCTAGATTTTCAGATGGTTCTTCATCCTCTTCAACAGTTAGTGAAGATTCGACAATGATGTCATCTTCTTCATTACTTTGAGGAACCCTACAAGATGTAGAGTCATCAGTTTGATGTGATTTTTCATCAAAAACTACATGTGGAGATTCTTCCACAGTTTTATTCTTGAGAATGTAAACTCTATAAGCTCTTGAAATCTCAGAATAACCAAGGAAAATGGCTTCAAGACTTTTGGCATCAAACTTATCAAGATTTTCTTTATTGTTGTTATGTACGCAACCAAAGATTTTAAAATAAGACAGAGTTGGCTTTTTGTTTTTCAAAAGTTCATAGGGGGTTTTTCTAATTTCTGGTCTGACCAATGCTCTGTTCAAGATGTGATTTGTTGTGTTCACGGCTTCAGCCCAGAAGGATTTAGACAATTTACTTTCCAGAAGCATGGATCTAGCCATTTCCACAAGGGTTCTATTCTTCCTTTCCACAACTCCATTTTGTTCTGGAGTTCTTGGAGAAGAGAATCTGTGAAAAATGTTCAGTTCAGCACATAAATCAGAAAACATTTGTTCTCAAATTCTCCCCCATGATCAGTCAAAATGAATTTGATTTTATATGAAAAACCCATTAAGGCAGTGTTGCAGAAATTCTTGAATTCTAAACAAGTATCACTTTCGTGGGATAGAAAGATGACCCAAGTGTATCTAGTAAAATCATCAATGATGATAAATCCATATCTTTTACCACTAAAAATAAAAATTCTTGTTGGCCCAAAAAGGTCCATATGAAGTAATTCTAGTGGCTTAGAAGTGAGTACATCATTGAAAATTTTAAAAGATTTTCTGGTTTGTTTTCCTTGAGCACATATCCCACAAAGTTGATTCTCTACATTGGGAAGAGATTCAGGAAGTCCTTTAACCAGATTTAGCCTTAAGAGTTTATTTATTGTGTTGAAACTTGCATGACCAAGTCTTTTGTGCCATGTCCATGCAATTTCATTTTTATTAGCAACCAAACAAATATTTTTAGCAAAGTTTTTATCAACATTGATCATGTAGACATTGTTTTCTCTTTTACTGAAGAATTTTATTTTTTCAGTTGAAGAATCAATTATTTTGCAGAAATCAGATTTAAAAACAACCTTGTGACCTTTGTCACACAATTGGCTTATACTCAAAAGATTGTAGTCTAAACCATCAACTAACAGAACATTTTCAATTGAGTTTGAGGACCTTTCCAGATCCAATGATTTTCCCTTTATTTTTACCTCCAAATGTGACAGATCCTCCTTCCATTTCAATCAAATATGAAAATTTTGTTCTGTCTCCTGTCAAGTGTCGTGAGCACCCACTATCAAGAAACCACACATTAGAGCTGGGTGCACAACCTTCCTGCATAAATCAGATCAGAGAAGAAAAGATGTTGGTACCCAAACATTGTTGGGACCATCAGTTTGTTTGAGCAAAAATAATAAGTCTTTTCTGATCCATATTTGAGTTGTTTTTGGTTTTTGTTTTGTTTCAGAAATGATTTCCCTTTTTGGCATTTTAACATTCTGATTTGGAATGAAAACACCAGTGTTCTTCCTTTCAAAAGCATGGAAATTATGCATTTTGGCATGATTGTTCATGTATGGAAATCCAAACCAAGAATTCTGTTGATATCTTGGAAATTTTGAATAAAAAGATTGTGAATGGTACTAATGAGAATTATGATACCATTGATTCCAAGAATTGATCCAATTAGATTGATATGATGTCTTGGATCTCCAATAATCATCATGAAAGTTTGTTTTTATGTTTTTATAATTTTTCATATTTCTATTTGAATTTTTGTGAAACATCTTTTTGTTGTTTAGAAATGGGTAGGTCGACCTGTGTTGAGGTAGTGTCGACTCAGCAGCCATAATTTTCAACTTGTGGTTATCTGGTGTCGACCTAACATCAATGTGTGTCGACCTATTTTGTTTCTTTTGATTGGAAACATTCTTTTCACTTTGATTTTTGATTATTTCAGATGTTTTCTTTGACACTTGTTTATTTTTGTTTTCTGGACTAGTGCTTTTGACAAATTTTATCAAAGAAATTTTGAAGGTTTTTCTTTCTTTTCACCAGATTTATTCTTCAATGATTTTTCTGTGGTGAATCCTAGTCCATGTTTTTCTACATTCATTCTAAGTCCTAACATTGCATCAAGATTTTCTTTTCCATTTGTGAAATTTTTTATAACTTGTTCCTTTTCACCCAACAACTTCTTAAGTTTCTAAATTTCATCAATAGCTTGTTGCTTTTCTTTTTGTTGCAACTCCATTCTTTCAGAAAGCTTTTCAAAATCATTGTTGGCCTTTTGAGATGCAATTTTAAATTCATCAATTTCATTTAGAAGGTCTTCCTTTTCTTCATTAAGTTTAGACATTTCATTTTCCAGTTCAGAAATTCTTCTATTTAAGGAAGTATCATGCATGAAATTTTTAATTTTCTTTTTCAGATGTTTATTTTCTTTTCATATTTCAAAATATTTTTCAACCAACTCAGCATATGCATCTTGCCAATCTTCAATAGTATATTGTTCAAAAGAAGAACTTACCTTTCCATCACTGCTATTGGCCATAAAGCATAACTCCTCATTTACTGAACTTGAGGAGTTCTCTTCTTCATCGTCACTTTGGTCTTCATCTGACAAAGTTGCTATCATAGCTTTTGGCTTCTTCAATTTGTTGTTCTTCTTGTATTTGTCCTTTTTCATCTCAGGACACTCACCCTTCATGTGTCCTGCCTTGTTGCACCTATAGCCCTTCATCAGTTTTTTTATTTCTACTAGTATTAAAATTTCAAGAAGAAGCATTCCTTTTACCAGAGGAATATTTTTTCTTTCCATTGAATTTTCCTCTTCTTGATTTTAAAAATTTTATGAATTGCCTAGTCATGAGGGCAAGTTCATCCTCATTGGACTCAGAGTCCTCAGAACTTGATTTTTCTTAATTTTTCTCTTTGTTGCTCGATGAAGCCTTAAGTGCTACTGGTTTAGCTTTAAGCAAATGTTCTTCACTTCTTTTCAGATTTATTTCATAAGTCATTAAAGATCCTATGAGTTCATCCAAGCAAATTTTGGACAAATCCTTAGAATCTTCAATCACTGTAGCCTTTGTGTTCCAGATAGATGGTAGAGAGTGCAGGATTTTTCTTACCAGATCAGCATCAGTGTATTCCTTACCTAGTGCCTTCAGTCCATTGACAATTATCATAAACCTAGCAAACATTTCAGAAATTGATTCGTCAGATTTCATCATAAACAATTCATATTCAGAGACAAGTATGTTTGCTTTGGTTTCCCTAACTTGAGATGTTCCTTCATACATTAATTCAAGTTTATCCCACATTTCTTTAGCTGATTTACACATGGATATTCTTGAATATTCTTTAGGGTGGACAGCACACTGAAGCATATTCATGGCACTGTAATTAAGAGTACCTTTCCTAATCTGCTCTCTAGTCCAATTCTCCTCATCTCCCTGATTTTCATAAGGACCCTTATCAACTATTTTCCAAATTTCATAGTTTTATGCCCTTAGAAAAACTTGCATGTGATTCTTCCAATAGGAGTAATCAAACCCATCAAAAAATGGAACCCATCAAAAATGGTGGTCTATTAATGGAATGGCCCTCAACTACAAATCCTCGAGAATCCATCAATCACAATGAGAGACAATGAAAGAGCAAGCAAACAATTCAAGCAATTAACACAGAGATCAAATAGAAGCAATCAAATCAGATTAGAAACAGATATTAACCCGCTTTGATACCAATCGTAGGATCGAATAGGAGGATGGATCAGATCTAGAAGGGAGGTTGAATAGATCTAACACCAACTAATGCGGAAGCTTAAGCAATTCAAAATTACTTCGAATCAGAGATCAATTTAGACAAACAATTTACTGATCTGAAGTGTGGGTGTGTGTAGATTATGTGTGAAACAATTAAACACTTGGTGTGAAAGCGAAATCCTATGCAAGCATCTAGCGCAGACAAGTAGATCAAACCATTGCACAAAGGATTTTTAGGTGGTTAGTGATTCCTACATCCACCCCTCACACAGTGAGGCTTCACTACTCAAAAGAGTACAACTCACACCAGAGCACGACGACTCTAAACACCCTTGAGCTCGACGGCTCAAACACACAACATGGAGCACAATGACTCCAAAAACTGAGCACACCAGCTCAAACCACAACAGTAGCACAACGACTCCAAATTGAGCATGACGGCTCAAACCACAAAAGGAGCACAACGACTCTAAATTGAGCATGACGGCTCAAACCACAAAAGGCTAGAACAAACACAAAAGAAATCAGATCCTCTAGTAATGATCTGATTCACACACTCAATCGTACATAGAAATCTACATAGAACTTCATGTATAGATCTCACAGACGAAAGTGAGAAGAACAATCCAAGAAATGGGTAAAATAGATGTAGATTGGATGTTCCTTAGTGAAGAAGTCTTACAGAAGCTCGAATTAAAGAGACTTGAAAGAATTCGATGAAGATCCCCTTCAATTTGCGATGCTCTGCTCCAATGGCATCTGAATTGCCAGAGATTCTTCTTCTGCTGCTGCTCTTCAGTTGGATCTTCTCCCTTTCTCAGCACATCACACTTCTCTCCAGAGATTGGCCTTGATTCCCACGTCCTTCCTCTTGAAACGATGGTCTGCAGCTTCTGGAGATGGAGCAAGTTCTGGAAAACCCCTTTTGCCGCCAAAAAGCTTCTTCTGGAAAAGGTATGGGCTTGGTTGCCTTTGGGGTACGAGGATCATGGGTATTTATAGCCCCATATGTCTATGAGGTGCCTTGGGGTGCATGGGCACAGAAATCTAGGTTAGATCCCTTGATTCCCATGCAGCCACGTGTCCAAAAAAATTCACATTTTTGAGCTTCAGACGAAGTGTGTCGACACACAGGCAGACTGTGTCGACACCACTGGCTACAGGCTTCAAAACAGGTTCTGGGAGGGACAGTGAGTGTTCGACACACAGGCAGACTGTGTCGACACCACTGGCAAACTGTGTTGACACACATGTAGACTGTGTCGACACCACTGGCAGACTATGTCGACACACATGCAGACTGTGTCGACACCACTGTGACAAAGTTATGTAAACCTGAAAATATGAAGTATGAACCATTAACATAAGTCATTATCATCAACATATGAAATATTAACATGTCATTTAGTCATCATTTTAATATGTACAAAATGTCATCATCAAAATCAAATTATGAGTGATGTCAAATAGTCATGATTAAAATCATCATTAAAATGTTTCAAATATACACTCAACACAACAAACTGAGCCACAAAAGCCTGACATAACAATGGCTCTAACTCAGTCATCGCACATGCAGCATCCTCCAACATCTTCCAATCCTGCTAGAGCAAAGGCCTCATCCTGCTAAGAGCATCTGCTATGACATTCGCCTTCCCTGGATGATATTGAAGATTGAAGTTGTAGTCATTGAGGAACTCAATCCATCTCCTCTGTCACAGGTTCAACTCCTTCTGCGAGAAGAGATACCTCAAACTCTTGTGATCAGTGAACACCTCAAATCTGACACCATAAAGATAGTGTCTCTAGATCTTTAGTGCATGAACCACTGCCGCAAGCTCCAAATCATGAGTCAGATAGTTACGCTCATGCTCCTTTAACTGACGAGAAGCATACGCCACTACCCTACCATGCTGCATCAACACACAGCCAAGATCAATCCGAGATGCATCCGAATAGATAGCAAAACCCTCTACACCACTCGGTAAAATCAACACGGTGCAGAAGTAAGCTTAGCCTTTAGCAACTAAAAGCTACTCTCGCAATCCTCGAACCAGACAAACTTCACACCCTTCCTGATTAGCTTAGTCAAATGTGCGTCTATAGATGTAAATCCCTCAATGAATCGCCTATAATAGCCCGCTAAACCAAGGAAACTACGAATCTCCGATGGGGTCCTAGGAATCTCCCAATCTAATACAGCCTGGACCTTCGCTGGATCAACTGCTACACCAGCGCCGGAGATAACATGCCCAAGGAAATGAACCTCGTGCGTCCAAAAATCGCACTTGTTGAACTTTGCATACAGCTTGTGCCCTCGGAGAATCTCCAAAACAACCCTTAAATGATCACGGTGTGTAGCCTCATCTGAAGAATAGAGTAGCACATCATCGATAAACACCACTACAAAGCTATCTAAATAAGGTCTAAACACCCTATTCATGAGATCCATGAATGCTGCAAGGCGTTGGTCAGACCAAATGGAAGCACTAAGAACTCATAATGTCCATAACAAGTCGTAAAGGCCATCTTGGACACATCCTCACTCCGAATCCTCAACTAATGATAGCCGGACCGCAGATCAATCTTAGAAAATAACGATGCATTCTGCAGTTGATCAAATAAGTCATCAATCCGCGGTAAGGGATACCTGTTCTTCATAGTCACCTGGTTGAGCTTCCTATAATCGATGCACAACCTGAGTGAACCATCCTTCTTCTTCACAAATAATACAGGTGCGCCCCATGGGGATACATTAGGGCGAATAAATCCCTTGTCCAGCAAATCTTGCAACTGCTTCCTTAACTCTGCTAACTCCACAAATGCCATCCGATATAGAGCTTTGAGATAGGAGAGGTGCCCGGAAGCAACTCTATAGTAAAATCTATCCCTCTAATCAGTGGCAAACCAGAAAAATCATCAGGAAATACGTCTGGAAACTCCTGCACAACATCAATCTCCTCAAGGGTAGGTGACTAATCAGCCTTCGGTACTAATACCACACTGGCAAGAAAAGCGTCACATCCCTTGCTCACCATTCTCATCGCCTTCATGGCGGAGATCACAAATCTTCCCGCAAAGTTCCTTGGCAATGGATGTGAAAACTCATCCTCACCAGGAATACGGAAAGTAATCTTCTTCCCACGATAATCTACTAAAGCATAGTGCTCCTCAAGCCAATCCAGACCTAGAATAGCATCATAGTCCTTCATCTTTAGCAAAAAGAAGCACCCATCTAAGCCTCGGTCTTCAATACACACCGGTAAGGACGGAATACACTTCCTAGTCGATACCGTTCCTGCTGGTGTGTGCACAGACAAAGGAACCTCTAACTCCTCAGCCTCTACTCCTGATTCTACAGCTAACTGCCTAGCAAACCGCTTGGAAATGAATGAGTGAGTGGCACCCGTATCAAACAAAACTCGAGCGTGCACACCCATGAAAAGAACCGTACCTTCTGTGACATTTTCCGCCTGTTCAGCATCCTCTCGCGCTAAGGCAAACACTCGAGCTTGGGCTCGAGGTCTTCTTGTAGCTGGCGCTGCTGCTGCTGCCGCTGCTGGGGCTGGCGCTCCACGTTGAACTCCCTACTGCAATCTGGGGCAATCTCTGATCTGATGCTCGCTGCTATCGCACTTTAAGCACTTCCCCACTAGCTTCCAGCACTCGGTACCACCATGTGTCCTTCCACAGTGAGGACACTCCTTCTTTCCACTGGGCCTGACGTCTGGAGACCGCGGTGCAACTGCCTGCTAACTGCTCGCTGCCACGAGATGCTGTGGTGACTGGTATGCCGCCTTCTTCCTGTCCTGCCGCTGGAATGGTGGCGCTGATCTCTTTTGTGCTGCCTTCTTCTCTTCCAGGTACTGCTCCATCTTTCTCTCCTGCCTGCACAAAGCGCTGAGAGCCTCGTCCAGTGTACGATGATCAAACGCTACAAGCCTCGATCTCAGTGATGGCTTAAGGCCCATCACAAATGTCTTTGCCTTCTTGTGCTCATCAGAAACTATATGAGGTGCATACTTAGATAATTAGGCAAACCTGACCTCATACTCAAGCACCATCATGGAGCCCTGGGTAAGAGTGAGGATGTGACGACCCTCATTATACCGGTACGGTTATACCAACCCACGTCGGTATAGCAAGCGTCATCACAGTGGGACATTTACCCAAACGATACAAACAACTGAGATACACGCGAATATACAACAGAGTAGCGGAAGTAAAAGACAACTGTCTTCATTCATTCATCATCCACATTTAACATACATGAAGTTGCAATAATATTAAAGAACTTAAAAGTTCACATAATTTAAATTGCTGAAAATTAAATATACAATGTCCACACTTATACAATTTTCTCATGATAGTTCTAGTACAATGTCACTTTTACATACTATGAAAACACAAAAGGGGTACACTGCTCCAACAATCTAAACTCCGCGCTCGGAGTCCGTCTCTATCGTCTCCTCCACGAGAGTCTCGTCACCGTCTATACCTGTACGCCGAAGCAAGAAGTGAGTCTTAACGACTCAGCAAGCAACACTACTCATAACCTACACGTATAAGTCATAGCGGTTTCTACATGCACATTCACAATTTTCAACATATGGCATGCTAGTCATTTGAAAGTTGCAACCTATCATGAAAGTTCTACAATTTAATACATGGATCATGCTTTCAGATTTCTAAGAATAAAACTTACCTATCACATGCTCTCTATTCAATTTACTCGTGAAATTTTGCCTTTAAAGAACCAAGACATGAGAGCTACCAACATGAACACTGTGCATATATGAAGGGAAAACACAACTAGCATGGATTTTTACATGTTCTTAAGCACATACATAGACATTTTCACACGCTTTAAGTTGCTGGTTCACATGGTTTAATGTCTGTAAACCTACACATGAGAGCTACAATGTTGTTTAAAACATACCATGTGAACAACCAATCATGCTATTTTGTACACGTGCTCATCAATTATCCCTAACATGGATTCTAGACATTTTCGCACATATAAACATGATGATAACAACATGAAATTACTTATTTCACATGGTTTCAGATTTGTCTCACATGAATGTCAATGTCATATTCTCACATTTTTAGTTTCACATTTTCTTTACACAAGTTTCCAATTCACATGGTTGCACTTTGCACATACACATTTCACATTGTTCACTTACACATGAACACATACACATTACACATTACACATTCACATTTTAGGTGCCGTGACACATAGTCCAAACCACCAAAGAAGGACATATACACATCACATTACACATAGACGCCATCTAGGCATTACAATGGCGACTCTTGGACTGCGCAGACCGGGAGAACAAGTCTCCACCCTAACCAATGGTACTTGTCCACCTCCAGGATTTCTCCCTAATACCCTTAGGGTCACTTACACATTGAACTTTCTCAGGGGGACTTTTCCATGATACAGTTCCACTGCCCTCTACGGAAGTAGTGTCACATTGTCACAGTTACACATTTACACATTTTACCGATTTTACACATGGTTTTACACATATCACTTTTCATCCCATTCACTTTCTCACTCACAGGCATATCTCTGTTTTCCTGACATGACACTCCAGATTTCAGGAGTTTAACACACAGTAAATTCACCAATCAGGTTGGGTTTAAACGATATCTAATCACTTTACGATGACATGCATAAACTTTTACATTTCACATGGAAAAAGTGCATAACTCCTTATATACTGGTCCAAATGACCTGGAAATTTAACCACATGCTATTTTCGGGTTCAAGATCATACCTTCAATTTTTCAGATTTTTCTGAAAATACCTATTTAGCATGCCATTCATAATTTAAGTTGACATGGAGTTTAACACCATCATATATTTTTGCCACTTACTGTCTGAACCCTAACATGCCCATAATCATAGAATTTCTTCAGAGTTTTCTGAGCAACATACCATTTTCTCAAGGTTTTATAACCCTACACATGCTTTTCTAAATTCAATTTCAGAAAGCGTAATAATTCAGATAAGCATGGAGAATTTTCCAAAATTTTCGAACAGAGACTAACTGTTATATGCATGATCTGAAAATACATAATTACCCTAAATCATACAACCATAGATCGATCACAACAATTCTTTCTTGCATGCCTTTTTATTTACCGAACCGAAATTAATAGCAATTTATGCAAGCATGGACAATTTATCAAAATTTGAGTACACATATACTGATCCACTAACTTCATGATCTGACAAAACTTAGGGCACTCAGACTAGTCCTAATCATAAAACATGGATTGGCAAGATCACCAACAAATCATGCTTGAAATTTCATGGGATAATAATCTCTAACATTCACCACCACACATCATGACTCATCCACACACCACATTTACCAGTATACATAGTGTATAGGGTTACCATATATCCTCATCACGAAAAACCCATCGAAAATAGTAGTATAGAAGGAGAGAACAGCTTCTGTTCTATCCTGAAGAACTAGACGTCAAGCTCTGGCCGTCAAAAGGAGGTTAACGGCATGATCGCTTGCCGTTAAGTTCAAGTCTGTGCAAAACACAAACCCGAGCTCTCAAGTTGGGGTGAATTTGGGGGTCAAGGACACGAAGAAAAATACACAAAAATGTTAAAACCATCCTAGACTCATACGGGAACCTTATGGTAGGGTCACTTGCCTCTAGAAAATTGCTCCAATGGATCTAAATGCTCGGAGAAGCTCTCCTTGGGCCGTCCCAAGAAGTGCAGAAATGTCCTCCAAGATCTCCTTCCTCCGGGCTCTTGGATGATCTCCACAGCAAAGAAATGTCGGGGAGGCCTTCCTCGATGATCCCTTTAGCCTCCAGTTGCAGTAGAATGCCGGACAAAGCTTCAGAAGTTTGGATTTTGGGCTGCAAAGATGGGGTTTTCTCACAGTCCAAAATAGGGTTTTCTCCTCTTGTTTCTCTCTTGCAAAAGGGTGAAGAGAGGGGTTGGGGAGCAGATTCGGGTTTAGACATATGGGAGAGGCTTCTCTCCCACTCACAGGGTGACAAGATGGCTCTCAGAGCCATTGGGGACAGCTCCCCAATGGGTGAGCTACCTTGTTTCCGTAATTTCTGGCTCTGCAATGCATGCAGGTCAGAGAAATCGGCGTCCACATCGTTAGACACCAGGATTAGTGTTGGCGTCCATGGGTGGACGCTGACACCTCATCGACGTCCTGATATTGACGCCAATCTGGCCTTCGGCCAGAACTCTAAAACATGCAGAAAACTATGCATGCCATGCATATATACATGCAATATGTATATGGTAGTGTATCCATACTATCACCATTCAATACATGCATTATTTACATCTAGTATAAACACATGCACATGTAATTGTACTAATTAATACGTACGTAAATATGTATATACATACACAAGCACAAATATACACACACAAATACAAATAATGCGACGGAAATTCGAGGGCCTTACAGAGGAACTCATGCTCCATCTTATCCTGGATATGCTTTGAGATAAACTTGGCCCGAAAGAGCCTCACGAACTCATCCCAAGACACCTCGATAGCACCATCCTCAAATCTAGTGCGCAGCAAAGAGGACCACCACACATTGGCTCTCTCCTGCAACAAACCACCTATAAGCACCAATCTAAAATAAATTCTAAACTTAACACAAGTACATGCATATAAATATTAATACCTATAGCATGTAGGTGGCCAAGCTGACCTTATCCTCCTCAGCACACCTAATAGCCTAGAAGATCTTTTCAATCTCCCTCATCCAACTCTTTGTCAGCAATGGCTGACTATCTCCCTTAAAAAAGGGTGGAGCCATCCTCTTGAATCGCTCCATGATGGAAGGACCACCATGGCCTTGCTTCTGGGGAACTGGAGCTGGAGCCTGAGCCTGCCACAACAAACAATTTAAGCAACATAATAGTAACACAACAATCATGTATTTAATAAAAACAGACTACTTCTATCTCCAATCTAACCTGAGCCTCCAACTGAGCCTGAAGTGCAGCCTGAGTGTGTGCCTGAGTCTGCATAGCCTGCACTAGGCCTTGCATGAACACACCATAATCCACAGGCGGTGGTGGAGGAAGAACTGTAGGACCCTGTGGTGCTGGGACCTGCTGCTCACCCCTGTCCTCATGTCCCTGCTCGTCATCTTGAGCATGAGCACCACTCCTACCACGAGAAGCCATAGCCTGTAAAACAAATTAATCTAGTTAGAAACTAAGTGATTAGCCCTAACCATTTTCTTAGCTATCTTTCATTCATTATTAAATATTTTCTACATATGTGGACAATTCTATAAAGACTTAGCATATTATGAAGATGATGGTATATTCATGTACAATCTCAACCTGGGTTGCTCTGATACCAATCTCTATAACGACCCTCTTTATACCGGTACGATTATACCAATCTACGTCGGTACAAAGAATGCCGTCACAGTGGGACATTTACCCAACACTTAACACTAGATTGAGATGTACACAAATATTACAAGGTTACGGCGGAATAAATAAATAATCTCACTTTCATTCCATCATCATCATCAAATATCCACAGTCTAGATAGTAATAAAAGAAATGCAAGTGTCCACATTATTACAACTTCAAATGAATTACATTGTCCACATGAATTATACAATTCCACTTATTACATACTATGAAAAAGAAATAACAACGTAGTAGAGTCCACAAGTGAAGCTACTCCTCGCACTCAGAGTCGCTCCAAACTAGGTCCTCCTCAGGAGTGGAGACACCTATCACACCTGTACGCCGAAGCAAGGATGAGTCTAAAAGACCCAGCAAGCAATCTAAGAACAACACCCTTGCACATATCATACGCACATGCTGTCTTTTACAATAAGGAAAACATATGGTTCATACTTATAACAAGTTACACTAAAACATGATCATCCTACACATGCTTTCTACACATAACATATAACATGTTTTTCCATTCAAATACTATTCATATCATGGCACAAGTCTACCAATTTAGTACATGGAATTATGTATAAGTTAAATAACAACCTAGCATGATGTTTAATCATTTTCCCATGTAAGCATAACAATTATCCACACATTTAGCTTGCTGTTTTACTAGGAATGAAACACAATGACACATGGTATCACATTTTCACATGTTAACACTTTCATTTTACACTAACACATGCTCACACTTCGCATTGCACAATTCTCTTGTTCACATTCACATTTTACACTTTATTGCCGTGACACATAGTCCAAACCACCACTAGAATGACACACTTACACATTCACATACCCATCACCTAGGCAACACAGTGACGGATCTTGGTTAACTGCGCAGAATCGGGAGAAGCACTCTCCACCCTAACCAGTGGTACTTGTCTACCTCCAAGATTTCATCCTAATGCCCATAGGATATCACACACATTGAACCTTCTCGTAGGGACTTTACTACAGTACGTTCCACATCCCTCTATGGTAGCAGTGTCACTAACGGCACCATTACACCTTAAACACTTTAGTATATTTACTTACATTATTCACATGCAATAATCATTTCATGCTCATGCACTTAAACACACACACATGATTCAGTTTTCTGAATTCAATCTTACTGTTCACATTGAAAAATGATCATAGCGAATCCCTAATCATGCTGCTAATCATTGAATTTCATACAATTAGAATTAACATAATTAACATGGATATTAGCACAACTTAAACTGGTTACAGTACTTTCTGATGTCTATTCAGTATGAAATTTTTATCATAGGTTGTTCACAGAACATATATCACATTCTCAAAATTTCACATTTTTCAGAATAGTAAACCAAATTTTACAATTTAAACTAGATTTTAGACATATCCATTAAGAACTTCACTGAACATGGTACATATCAACATGGTCGGTTCTAACAGTCCAAAAACCTGAGATTAGTCATCATATCATCATAGAAAATTTATGAAGCCCTAACATGCAATGGATCTAATTAATCAGGAATTATCAAATCAACTCATGCTCATTATCCCATTACAGAAATTTTAATAAATAAAACAATTTACAGAAATTCGACACATTATTCTCACATGATCTACTGACTGTTCCTAACTAAACATGATTTTTACAGTGTACACATATACCCAGAAATCTAGAAAATACATCACAGAGATCAAAACATACATTTTGTAAAACCTGATGAACTTGGTGGCACAAGGGTTGCCGCCAACAGGGGTTAACGGCACACATGTGGCCGTCAATCTCCTATCTGCAGAAACACAAATAGGGCGCACAAATACAAGAGAATAGGGGGTTCCAGGACACGAGAAAAATTTCGTAAAAATCTTGAGACCTACTAGACATGGGTAGGGATGAGATTCAAAGATCACTTGCCTCGGAAAAATTGCCAAAGAGGATTAAGTTTGCCGAAGATGCTCTCTTCGACCAAGCCAAGAAGCGCCCAAATCTCCTCCCGAACTGGTTTCTGTGTCGATGCAGGTTGCACACCGGAGTCGGGGAAGCCTCATCAAAGTCCAAAGTATCTTCTAGTCGTTGTAGATCGCCGGAAGATGCACCACAAAGCCAGATCCAAGCCTCCAAAGTTCAGCTTTTGCACAAAAAGTTTGAGGGTTTCTCAAAGAGTTAAAGGAACCTAATTCGGCCTAAAAGGGATGTTTTTATAAGCTAAGGGGGTCGGAATACGCATTAGGGTAGGAATCCTACCGTTGGAGGAGGGTTTCCAAAACTGGGACCGAAGGAAACGCTGTCGTTTCCAGATGTGAAACCACACAATTTCTGGAGAAATAGACGTCCACATCCCTTTCGTTTACTGGGAATCAACGTCCATCGATCTGGACGTCGACTCACCCATAAACGTCCATACATGTTGACGTTAACATGCCTCTCGGCCAGAACACAGAAATGCAGCACAACATGCATACACACACACTATATATATATATATATATATTGTATAACTTAAGCACCATATGTACAATGTAAGTAAAACAATATATACATAGCTATCAAGCATATACATATATACAACATCATGTAAACATTATATGTACTAGGACAAACATGTACATACATATACATAACTCTATACACAAGAGACTAAACACCATATGAAAAAGTCTAAATAAAGAACAAAGTTCGAGGGCCTTACAGCAATAGCTCCAGCAGCAACAACAGCAGCAGAAGAGAACAAGAACAAGAGCCAGCAGGAGCAAACATTGGAAAGGTTCATATGATGGTTGTTGGGGGGTTTTATAACTCTCCATGCATCCCATGTAGGTTGACACGCCGGCCCCCCATGTGTTGTTGTAAAAACCATTTGGTTTTTACAGCTTACACGTTTACCATGCAAGCCTCAAAGCTTACACATAAGCTATATACGTGTAAGTCTTCTATCCCATGTGAAGTGGCTTACTTAGCTCCTGACACGGGAGCAACAATTAATCCAAGAAAATTGTTATTGTAATTAGGTGATAATTCAGTTGGCCCATTTAACCCCTTGCTTGTGTGTCCAAATGATGTTCAATCAAGTTGAAATTTCAACCATAAGCTAATGGAAAGGTTTTACAAATTATTGTGATTTTTGTTTAATTTTTAGAATTTATTTTTTCACCCATCAAAAATTGCTCGAAAATAGTTGTATCAGCTTAATCTCGAAATCCGCACGTCAACCATTCCGGATATTTATATTTCTATTATCAGTATATTTTTTTCGAAATTATGGTGTTCTCAGATTTTATTTTCGTTACAGAATTCCGGTGTCGCCCTGTCGGAGCGTGCACCTCTAAGTACGACACTGAAATAGTATTAATTATTACCAATTAATCCTAAATTAAAGTTAATTACATCTCATGATAGTGGTTATGTTTAACAATCAAATTACTCAAATTTTTCTAACAATTAAAATTTTTCGGGGCATTACAACTCTCTCCCACTAAAGAAAATTTGGTCCTCCAAATTTAACAAATAATAAGAGTGTAACTACTGACCTATAAATAATTTTGGATACTTGGTTTTGATGGCATCTTCCAATTCCCACGTTGCTTCTTCTTGTCCTCACTTATTCCATTGAATCTTTAATAATGGGACTTCCTTGTTCCGGAGTTGCTTGATTTTTCAGTCAGGTCTTTCTTCATATGGCAAATTTTCTTGTACATCCAGATTCTGATATTCAATAATATGCTCTAGATTGTACACATATTTCCTCAACATTGACTCGTGAAAGATGTCATGTATATTGGATAACTGAGGTGGAAGTGCCAGTTGGTATGTCATCTCTCCAACTCTCTTCAATATATCGAACTGTCCAATGTATCTGGGACTTAATTTACCTTTGATTCCAAATCTCTTAATTCCCCTTCGGGGTGACACTTTAAGAAACACATGATCACCTTGTCGAAATTCCAGCTCTCTTCTTCGTTGATCAGCATAACTTTTCTGTCGGTCTTGGGCAGCTTTCATTCGATCTTGCACCAACTTTATAATCTTTGTGGTTTCTTGTATCATTTTAGGTCCGAGAATGTGTGTTTCCTTCAATTCAATCCAACATAGTGGTGATCTATACTTCCTGCCATATAATGCTTCAAATGGTGCAATTTGAATGGTAGACTGGTAGCTATTGTTATAAGCAAATTCCATAATTGCTAAGTGATTACTCCTGTCATTTCCAAATTCTAGAACACAAGCACGACACATATCCTCAATAATTTGATTTACTTGTTCCGTTTGTCTATCAGTTTGGGGATGAAATGCAGTACTAAGCTTCAGTTTAGTTCCCAATGCATCTTGTAGTTCTCTCCAGAAATGTGAAGTGAACCTTGCATCTCTATCAGAAATAATATCTTTTGGAATTCCATGTAACCGAACAATTTCCTTCAAATACAGCACTGCTAATATATAGACTGACCATCTTGTCTTAATATCCAAGAAGTGAGCTAACTTCGCAAGTCGATCTATTA
Organism: Colocasia esculenta; assembly: GCA_014218235.1. NCBI lineage: Eukaryota > Viridiplantae > Streptophyta > Magnoliopsida > Alismatales > Araceae > Colocasia > Colocasia esculenta. The sequence goes on from CM024763.1 coordinate 85,208,666, forward strand.
TTACCCATATTGCATCGTATCCACTACGAGTTCTGGGTAACCCCACAGTAAAATCCATACCAACACTATCCCATTTTCATTCCGGTACCTCAAGAGGTTTTAACTTTCCTATGGGTTTCTAGTGTTCAGCCTTAATTTTCTGACATGTTAAACATTTAGCTATGAAATCCACAATGTCTTTCTTCATGTTACACCACCAGAAATTTTTCTTTAAATCGTGGTACATTTTGACAGCTCCCGGATAGATAGTGTAATATGCTTGATGAGCTTCTTCTACTATTTGCTTCTTGATTTCTGGATTATCCGGTATACACAACCTGTTCCGAAACTGAAGATTTCCATGAACATCTACATTAATGTCTGGTCTGGAATTTAGTTTCTCTCTGATTTCTATCAACATAGGATCATTGTCTTGTTGTTCACCAATTGGTCTCAACAGATCTGATTGTATTGTCAGGTTATCCATCATAATCTTCTCTTCTTGTGGTTCAGCTTTCAGACTTAGTATAGAAAATTCCTCCAAAATATTTCCATTCCTTGACTTGCAATTGAAATAACTTGGCTATAGGATTTCTACTGAGAGCATCAGCCACAGTATTACCTTTCCCAGGATGGTATTCAATCTTAAAATCATAATCCTTAATATATTCCATCCATCTTCTCTGTCTCATGTTCAATTCCTTCTATGAAAATAAATATTTTAAACTTTTGTGATCAGAGTACACTATGAATTGATTATCATACAGGTAGTGTCTCAATAACTTTAAAGCAAAAACTACCGCTGTTAATTCCATATCATGTACTGGGTAATTTTTCTCGTGTCTTTAATTGTCTAGATGCATAAGTAATAACCCTTCCTTTGTGCATCGGTACACATCCCAGTCCAATGTTTGATGCATCAGTATACACTTCCAATGTTTTCCCTTCTACCGGCAAGGCTAAAACGGGTGCGGATGTTAAACATTCCTTCAATATTTGAAATACTTGCTCACAAATGTCATTCCATTCAAATGCAGTTCCTTTTCGAGTTAGTTGTGTGAGAGGTGAAGTGATCCTGGAAAAATCTTTAACAAACCGCCGGTAATAACTAGCCATACCCAGAAAACTTCTTATTTCAGTAAGGTTCTTAGGTTGTTCCCATTGCAGAATAGCTTCAATTTTTGAGGTATCCACTGATAATCCCTCTCTAGAAATAACATGTCCTAAGAACATCACTTGTTTCAACCAGAATTCACATTTACTGAACTTAGCATACAACTTATGATCTCTTAATAGTTGCAAGGTAATCCGTAAATGTGCTTCATGTTCTTCTACACTCTTAGAGTAGATCAATATGTCATCAATAAACACAACCACAAACTGATCCAAATATGATCTAAATACGTCATTCATTAAACGCATAAATGCAGCAGGTCCATTAGTCAATCCGAACGACATCACTACAAATTCGTAGTGCCCTTATCTAGTTCGAAAGACTGTCTTGTGGATATCCTCTTCTTGAATCCTCGATTGATGATACCCAGATCTAAGGTCAATTTTTGAGAAATACTGGGCTTCAGACGGTTGATCAAATAGATCATCAATTCCAGGGAGAGGATATTTGTTCTTAATGGTTAGCTGATTCAATTTTCTGTAGTCTATGCATAATCGCATAGTCCCATCCTTCTTTTAACAAATAACACTGGAGCACCCCAAGGTGATGTATTGGGTCTAATGATCCTTTCTCTATTAATTCCATCAGTTGCCTTTTTAATTCCTTCAACTCTTCCATTGACATTCTATAAGGCATTCTTGAAATTGGTGTGGCTCCTGGTACAAATTCAATTAAAAAGTTTACCTCTCTACTAGGTGGTAAACCAGGTAATTCTTTCGAAAAAACATCAAGGAATTCTTTTACTACCGGAATATCCTTCAACCCAGTGGTGTTCTGATTAATTAGTGTCACAGAAGCCAAATACCCTTGACAGTCTTTTTGTACTAGCTTACAAGCTTTAACTTCCGAGATTATGGGTATTCTTCTTGTACGGGGTTTATCAAAAGTCATAGAGTAAACTTCTTTACTCAGAAAAGTTACTTGTCTTAATTGGCAATCTAGATTTGCATGATGTTTAGATAGCCAATCTACCCTAAGAATTACATCATAATCCCACATCTCAAGACATATCAAATCACCTGGAAAATTATATCCTTTGACTAAAATTTGACTAGCAGGGTAATATTCCTTAAGTTTCTTACCCTCACTTAAAGGAGTGGCAACCTCTAACTGTGTAGGTAGTGAAACTGGTTGCATTCCCAAGGATCTAGCAAACTAATAGCTAATGAAAGAATGTGTAGCTCCTGAATCAAATAATACATATGTGGGTTTTGAGTTTACTAGTAGTGTACCTTCTATAAGTCCGCCCTCCTGTGGAGATTCAGGTTCCACTTCTTGAACGTCTTGCAAACGTCCTTGCTTGGCTCGGGGGTTCTAGTTTGCTGGTGCGTTCTTTATCATAGGACAGTCCGGAATTCGATGTTGAGTACTTCCACATCGGAGACATGCACCCAACCTACGCCAACAGTTCTCAGTCTTGTGTCCATTGAGGTGGCAATGCTTACACACATCCTTGTTTCCAACTGGAGCTTTCCCTGCTTTCTTAGTGAACTGTTGAACCTTAGGGGCATTCCCCAACTCAAATTTCCTTTTACGGTCAGAAGAACCCTCACCAGACCTTCCTCTAATCTTCTCCACGGTATCGTTGGCAGCTTCTAATGCCAATGCTTTCTTAACCATTTCAGAATATGTAGTGATCAAATTGGGTGTTAGCTACGTAATGAAATTTGGTCGCAGACCGTTCATAAATCTCTTCGCTTTCAATTTCTCTGTGGCTATTAAATGAGGAGCATACTTCGACAATCGGGCAAACTGTGCCTCGTACTCTAACACCGACATTCTGAGTTGCTTTAAGCTAGCAAACTCGTTAGCTTTCCTCTCCTGAACTACCTCGGAGAAATACTAATCATTGAATAATTCTACAAACTCCTCCCAACCAACCTGGTTCTGGTCCTCTAGAGTAGACCCACTGTTTCCCACCACGCTCGGGCATCACGATCTAACTAAAATGTTGCTAAGCATATCTTTTCTTCTTCTATACATCGAATCACTTTAAAGATTCTCTCAATATCTTTTAACCAATTCTCAGCCTCATCCGGATCCGTGCTACCTACAAATCTCGGAGGATCTAGACTTTGGAAATCTTTAAACAAACTTGTTCCATTGTGACTGTTGTTCTTAGCCACAGTCCTCATTACCCGTGTCAAATAATGCATCGAGCTTTTCATCTTCTTCCAATTTGCATCACTTCCATCCATGATTAATTTGAACAAGTATCTGAGACATCCAACAATGCATACAGTAATATCATAACCAAACCATGCTTACATTCATCTCATACAAACTTCAAGTTTCACATAACACACCACTTCTCATTAACTAGTCAAAATATTTACATTACATTAACATTCCTATTCATAAGTCGCATACTATTTACAACAGTCCTAATAAGCTGAAATAATTACAACATATTAACATCCTTTAACCTCTCTCTTCACATATACATGTAAGTTATGTATACAATTCCAACTCAACCAAAAAGAGAGGTTACAAAAGTGAGTTTCCCATTTTCTAACTAACTTCAAGTCTGAACACGGACTCCACATCCGGTTGTTGATCTCCCCTAGGCCTATGGTACAACTCCCTTGCTGCTTCAAAAAGCACTTCCCAATAACCTTCAACTTGGTGGAGCAACATGTCCTATCCCAGCTTCAGACTATCTAAATTATTCATGATCTGGGCCATGGTCTCTAAGGAGGCACGTGGATTTCCTGCCAGGAATGCGCCCGCAGTCAGGTTCAACACCTCTTCCTTGATCTTCACATGCGCCTCCCTTTGAGCCTGAGCATACAATTCCACATCTTGGCGGAGCATCTCCATTGCTGCCACTAGTCGTTCCTGAGCATTCATGTCCATGCTGTAGCAACAGCAAGTTAAGTAACAAGGTAATTACAAAATCACTATTACCTTTATAACTAATCCCAAGTTTCTACCCCATCTCATTGGTTATTCCCTAGGTTTATGGAACCTAAGGCTCTGATACCAAATTATCTGTCACGTCCTAATAAAAGTCTATTTATCAGAAATGACAGAAATCAGGCACAGGAAGTAGAACTTATGTTTTATTCATTCAATATTAATAGTGCGGAAGCGTCATTACATAACACTCCTCATTACAGTCTAAATGAGGAGCAAGGAAAAGAAAACCTTTTTATTACATTTCATATTCACAACACTAAAGAAAAGTAAAATGGTTGGACTTCTGAAGTTGGATGATCTACTCAGCACACTCCCCTTAAGCATCAAGTTCACCCTGATCACTTTAAAAAGTAGGATTATGTGAGCTAACTAGCCCAGTAGGATTCAATTCTTCTAATCCAAAAGGATTAAGTTAACCAAAGATAGGATAAGAAGTTAAACTTTTAGCAATGCTAGATATCAAGGATGGCTAAATGATCATGTCAAACCGACAACAATTGTAAAACAAAAATACTGAATCAAGATTACATGATCATGAATTCAGAAATACAACCATGCTCTGGTTCAATTGCACATTTCAATCATGATAAAAGAATATGATGACTAATCAATCTTGTATTGATGCAATGTCAAACATCCACAGATCCTTTATCATTCCGTATGGCCTGTAAACGAATTCAGGTGCTCCTCCCAAGACTGGACCAGTCCTATTTGCATAGGCATATATCTCAAATGAGTCCAGGGACCTAGTGATTGTCATCACAAGTCATTCATAAGCAAATGTGGTACTCAAGTACTCAAGCTCTCATATAACCAAAGTTTTATGAATTAAGGTCAACGAATACAAGAAATTGTAACCAACTAGGAACTAATTGCTCTTGGAGACTTCAAGGATAATCCAAAGTAGGATATGGAAAACAATTGGATGATCTCTCTAGTGACATAAAGGTAGAAACCCAATAGATTGAAGGAGGCAACTTGCTAGGCTAACAGCATGAATTATCAACAAGAGATTAGTCAAGAACAGGTGCTAGAAGACTGGACAAGACAGTGTATGTCGACAGCCAGAAGGTGGTTGTCGACAGGTGTAGGTTTCCAGAACCATATTTCTGGAATCTGGGCAGTACCTGTCGACAGGCCTGGTTTGGCTGTCGACAGGACAGGTCCATCTGTCGACAAGCAAGGGTTATCTGTCGACAGATGCTGGTTTTTCTGAACTTTTGGGTTCTGGAAACTTGAGGCCTGTCGACAGGTGATCCCCATATGTCGACAGCTGCAAGATCAACATCCAGAAGTAGATCTACAACCACTCTAAAGACCTTTTAAATAATTCCTATGAATCCAAATATAGACAACAACAACTAGAAGGATTTGTTTTAAGCTATAAATACTACTTTACATGATGGACAAAATAAAAACTTGAGGAAAACATAATCTAAACATGGGTGGCTAGAGACTTAGGAAAAATAATGTACTAGAAGAACAACTCATCCAAACAATGGTTACTTGCATTCAATAGGAAGACTTCTACAAATACACATGCTAGAACTTGTTTACGGGATAAACACACAGTTCTAAAGGTGTTTAGAGTCGAAACAAGTGTGTAAAGATTTAAACACCTAAACAGGAGACTCCTTAGCACGATTAGAAGATAAGAATGGGAAAAGAAGAAGGGGATCCTACCTGACTAGAAAGGAAATGATAGTTCTTCTTATCCCTAATGAAGAAGTCCACCACAACAAATGGAATCAGGTACAGCGGGTGTAAGTGAAGAAGTAGCAACCCCAAAGAAGAAGCAGCAGTGGCTAACGTGTATAGCAGCAACAATACCAACAACAAGCAGCTGCAATAGCTCCAGCAACAACAACAGCAGCAGAAGAGAACAAGAACAAGAGCCAGTAGGAGCAAACATTGGAAAGGTTCATACGATGGTTGTTGGGGGGGGGGGGTTATAACTCTCCATGCATCCCATGCAGGTTGACACGCCGGCCCCCCATGTGTTGCTATAAAAACCATTTGGTTTTTACAACTTACACATTTACCATGCAAGCCTCAAAGCTTACACATAAGGTATATACGTGTAAGTCTTCTATCCCATGTGAAGTGGCTTACTTAGCTCCTGACATGTGAGCAACAATTAATCCAAGAAAATAGTTACCGTAATTAGGTGATAATTCAGCTGGCCCATTTAATCCCTTGTTTGTGTGTCCAAATGATGTTCAATCAAGTTGAAATTTCAACCATAAGCTAATGGAAAGGTTTTACAAATTATGGTGATTTTTTTTTAGAATTTATTTTTTCACCCATCAAAAATTGCCCGAAAAATAGTTGCGTCAGCTTAATCTCGAAACCTGCACGTCAACCATTCCGGATATTTACATTTCTATTATCAATATATTTTTCTGAAAATTATGGTGCTCTTGGATTTTATTTTCATTACAGAATTCTGGTGTCGCCCTATCGGAGCACACACCTCTGAGTACGACACTGAAATAGTATTAATTATTACCAATTAATCTTAATTAAAGTTAATTACATCTAATGATAGTAGTTATGTTAACAATCAAATTATTCAAATTTTTCTAACAATTAAAATTTTTCGGGGTGTTACGGTAGCAGTGTCAATTTCAGCACATGATTCACTTAAACACATTTTCTCACCTAATCACATGATTTACATTATTTACATGCACCATTTGATCCATTCATATGCACATCTTTCAAACATATAAATCTCAGTTTACATAACTTAGCATGACTATTTCACAGTGATAATTAAATCATAACAGTACCTAAACATGCTGCATACTACTGAAATTACATGCTCTTAATCAATCATACTTAATGTGGCTTAATTACCCTTTATAAGAATAAATAGAATCTACTGATGTCAAAATAGTTCCAATTTTTAACCAAAAACCCTATGCATGGAATACAACATATGGCTAAATTTTCAGAATTTTTGTAATAGTAAAACTATTTTTAACATTTAATACTTATTTCATGCAATTTTAACAAGATATTTCCTTTAACATGATAGACAACAACACAGTCAATTCTCATAGGTTTAAATCATGCAAACAATAACCCTAAGTTCATGAAAATTCTCTATAAAAATAACATGTAGTAAAACTATTTGTTCAGAATTAAATACTGTCAAATCATGCATATTCTCTCATAACAAAAATTATATTAATTGATAGCATGATCAGAAATCCGATAGAAAATCATGGGTTGACCCTAAGACAGTACGTGAACATTCACAATTTTTACAGCATGATCCAACATCCAAAAATCTAAAAATCATAACACATATATGACAATCACAATTCTGTAAAACATGAAGAACTTGACGGCAAGGGTCTGGCCGTCAAGATGGGTTAACGGCACAGTCTGTTGCCGTCAACTCAGGAACTTGGCAGCAACAAGGTTGCCATCAACCTCCTGTCTCCAGAAAAGTGCAGACCGAACTCACAAACATAGAGAATTTGGGGGTCCAGGACACGAAAGAAAAATCTGTAAAAATACCTAGAACCTAGGGGACATGTCTAGGGATGATACCCCTAAGATACATGTCTGGAATAAAATCTTTGAAGATTAAATTTGGTGATGAAGCCCTCCTCAGCCAAGCCAAGAAGATGTTCTCTCCAACTTGAAATCCGATCTTCACGCTTGAATAGATAGCCTCTTGGAGTCGTGGAAGCTTCTTCAACTCCAGAAGCACCTTCTAGTCGAAGAAGATCGCCAGAGTAACCTCCCAAACGTCGGATCAAGCCTCACAAAGTTCTATTTTTCTCTCACCCGAACCCTAGATTTTTCCTCTAAACCAAAGGACCTAATCTAGCTGAAATACTTAGGTTATATAGGTTAAGACTCGGGGTACACCTAGCATTAGGAGTCATGACCGTTGGGATTGGGTTTCCTAATTAGATCCTAGAGAAAACGCAGTCGTTTCAGATCTGGAATCCCAAACACAGCTGGAGAAGTAAACGACCACTTTGCTGCCGTTAACAGGAAGTAGATGTCAATCGATCTGAACGTCTATATCCTCTGGCCAAGCAGTCAACGGCATAGAAGTTGTCGTCAACCTGTTGTTAACGTCAGGTGATGTTGACGTTAACCAAGGATTTCAGACAGAACTTAAATTCATCAAACCAGCATATATATACAGAAATAAATAAATACAACATGCACAAAAATAATTAAATACAATATGTACAAGATTAAATATAATACATGCAAAATGTGAGGGCCTTATACCCTCTCCCCCTAAAAGAAAACTTCATCCTCGAAGTTAGAATGGAAATACTAACCAAACAAATGGAGATACTTCTTCTTCATGGCGTCCTCAAGCTCCCATGTAGCCTCCTCCCGTGAGAAATTCTTCCATAACACCTTCACGGATGCAATACTCTTGTTCCTGAGGTGCTGAACCTTCCGATCCAGGATAGCTACTGGTCGCTCTACATACGACAAGTTTGGATGAATCTCCATTGGCTCGTGACTAATGACATCAGACGGATCTCGCATGTATCTCCTGAGCATAGACACGTGGAAAACTTGGTGCACACTCGCTAGCGCTGGGGTAAAGCTAGCTCATATGCCACACTATCCATCCGCCTGAGAATCTCAAATGGGCCAATGAATCTCAGACTCAATTTGCTATTCCTGCCAAACCTGACCACGTCTCAGGTAGGCGAAACATTGAGAAATACATGCTCGCCAACCTCGAACTCTAAATCCTTCCTTCTGTTGTCGGCGTAGCTCTTCTGCCTATCCTATGCCGCTACCAACCTCTTCCTGATAAGCTGAATCTTATCTGAAGTCTCTTGAACCAACTCTGAACCAACCAACTGCCTATCACCTGTCTCCTCCCAGCACAAAGGAGATCTACTGGGTCTCCCGTATAGAGCCTCGAATGGAGCCATGCCGATGCTCGCATGAAAACTGTTGCTATAGGCGAACTCCACAAGAGGTAGTTGACTCTCCCAATCTCCCTTCCAATCAAGCACGCACGCTCTCAACATATCCTCAAACATCTGGATCATCCTCTCAGACTGGCCATCTGTCTGAGGGTAAAACGCCGAACTAAGCTTCAGCTGAGAACCCAACGCCTCCTGAAGATGATCTGAGAAGATAAATGTGAGTGGAAAAGATCTAGAAGGGGGGGGATGAATAGATCTTAGCCACTTTCGCGGAAGCTTAAATAATTTTAAAACTATTTAGAATCAGAGGCAATAATATCAGTGAAAAGCTACTGATCTGATTAGATTGGAGTGAGTTAAAAAAACTTAGATGAGAGTCAAGTTGATTAAGTGAATTAGAAACGAGTCCTATGCAAGCATCTAGCGGATGAATCAGTCAAACCACAGAACACAAATGCACAAGGATTTTTAGGTGGTTCGGAAATCACCCATGTGATTCCTACATCCACCCCTCACAACCCGTGAGGATTCACTAACACAACTGGGTAACACACCCACTGGAGCCTGACAACTCCAACACTGAAGAGCTTACAACTCACACCACTTCTAGAGCAAGACTACTCTAGAACAACTGAGCAAGACTGCTCAACACACACTTGAGTTTGACAACTCAACACTGAGCACACCGGCTCACAACAATCTGAGCACAAGGCTCACACATAGACTTGCTAGACACCAACTTAAGACAAGATCTCCTAGCAACAGATCTAGTCGAAATTTGAGAACACTAATGAGAATTATGCAGAAGCACTTGCATAATCTCAAGAGATATCTCAGAAGAACAGAAGTAAAGTAAAATGTATTGAATGGCTTCGTTCTTCAAGTGTACTCCCTTGTAGAAGCTTGAATTGGGAAGAAGCTTGTAAACATGAAGTCCAAGACGATGCTCTGCAATCTGGGAGGTTGGACCTTCCTTGAATTCTTCTCCAACGATGGCTTCTACCTGATCTGCTTCCTTGAGATGCTTCAGAGGCTTCTTTGAAGATCAAACCACAATTCTCACACCTTGAATTGGTGAGAAGAGATGTTCAGGAGACTCCAGGAAGGCAGAGGAGGGAGACACGAACTCTTATGGCCGCCAGGAATTTTTCAGGAGACTCTCAGAGGTTAGTTGGGTCTCTCTTTTCGAAGGGAGGCCAAAAGGAGCCTTTTATACCCTTAGGATTCCAAAGATACCCTTTTGGGGTACAAGGGCACGCTTCCCAAGGAAGATTCTGATCGCCCTAGAAGGACACGTGGCAGCCATCAGCTCTTAGGATGAAAGGTTTCCGTAGTGTGTCGACCTGCCCTGGTGGTTGTGTCGACACACTGTCCCAAAGATAGAAAAATCTGTTCTGGGAGAAAGGTCCCGTGTCGACCTGCTCTTGAGTGTGTCGACCTGCTGTCCCAATTCTCAAACTGGCTGTTCTGGGAACTGGGTCTAGTGTCGACCTGCCCTGGGAGTGTGTCGACCTGCTGTCCCAATTCCTCAAACTGGCTGTTCTGGGAACTGGGTCTAGTGTCGACCTGCCCTGGGAGTGTGTCGACCTGGGTACCCTTGATCTCTGGAAAACTGCCACTCGTGTCGACACACTCTTGACATGTGTCGACACACTCTTGACATTTTTGCACAATTTCTCTTTGAGTCTGTGATGATGTGTCGACACCATTGATGGGTGTGTCGACACATCTTTTACATAAAAAGTTTGTACCTGAAAAATAAACACATATATCATTAGTTAAATGATTTATCATTACCACAAATGATAAATGTGGTTTGAAAAATGCTTTTTGAGCATGACTTTCAGGTATGATGCTTTTGACATGTTCCAATTAAATTGCTTTAAGAACACTTCTTGTCATCATCAAAATAGGAGGGAAATGATATGAATTAGACATTCAACCCAACAATCTCCCCCTTTTTGATGATGGCAACATTAAATCCATATTTGAATGTGGTTTTGATGAAGTGTGATTTTTTAAGCAATTTTTATTGATTAAGTTTTTGTTTTTCTTTTGTTCATACTTGTCAATGTCCTTTTGATATTGTTCAGTAACAATTGATGATATTTTTGTGAGATACAACGTTACTTGGAATTAGAAGATTTGTGCACACAAGTCAACAATTGAACAAGTATTCACACACAAAGACAGAAATTTGTATTGAAGCCAAACAACCATTTCATGTCATTCATTTCATTCAAAAGATCAAAAGATCATTACAATTCAACCATTTCATGTCATTCATTTCATTCAAAAGATCAAAAGATCATTACAATTCATTCAATCTTCTCCCCCTTTGACATTATCAAAAAAAAATGCACATTAGGTAGAAGATGGAGGAGGAGGAGGAATTGGAGCTAGAAGCATCTCAATATCTGACAATCTCTTGTCCATTGACTTCATGCTTGACTTTATCTGTTCATGGATAGTTGTCAGCCGAGTGTGAAGATAATGCTCCATTCTATCAGAATGTTCTATCAAGGTGCTCTGAGTTCTTTTCAATTCATCTGAAGCATGTTGAGAACTTGATGACCCAGCTGACCAACCAGGTCTTTGCATGATTTTGAACTCCTTGGTCAAATCTGTGAGCTGCTTGTCAATGTGCTCATTGAAATTTCTCATACTTTCCAAATCATCCACAAAATGAGCAAATGATAGTCTGGTGCTGGAAATCTCATGCAATGTTTGGTTGGTGTTGAAGACATCTGCTTGGGAATTGGCCAAAATTCCCTGAAGAACTTTCTCTAACTTGTCCTGATGTTCTTTTAGCTCAATATAGGAATCTCCCAGAGTTCCTATGAGTCTGTTAAATCGCTGAGCTGCATAATCAGAAGCTGCCTTCTGCTCAATAAATTTGGCAGAAACTGTGTTTTCCAGTCTTTGAATCCGTAGCTCAAAAGAGGAGGACATGGATTGAAGTGAGGAGTTGAAGGATTCAAATTTGTCATTTAGGAAAGATATCAATTCTGGTGGAACAGGAGGCCCACCAGAAGATGTGGATGGTTGGAATGAGGGTTGTGGAGAAAAATGAGGAAGCTGAGGTGAGAGAGGATCATGAAAAGGACTGACATTTTCATTAAGAGCTTGATCCTCATGCATAGGAGGCTGATCCTCTTGACTTAGGGGCTGGTCCCCTTCAGCTGGAGGCTGTTCCTCCTGTACTTGGGGCTGATCCCCTGGAGCCTGAGGCTGGTCCTCCTGAGGTTGGGGCTGTTCCCCTTGGTCTTGAGGCTGTTCCGCTTGAACTGGAGGAGCCTCAACCACAGCTGGTCCTCTTCTAATTTGATTTCCCTCTAATCTAAATCCCATGAACTTCTGGATATTCTTGAATGTATAGATATTTACTTGGGAATGGACTGGGATTTTTCAGATTCCAATGGCACACCAAAGTGCTTGAACACTGAGGTCAGATGTGCTCCATAAGGAAGTGATCTCTTCAAGTCTGTTCTTGTAGTTTCAGAAATGATTTGATAAAGAATCACATGAAGGTTGACCTTGATATCTTTGACCATGCAATAGAGTATGAATCTCTGGATATCTGTCAGTCTATCCCGCCCACCACCTTGAGGGGTAACTATGGTTGTCAAGATGTGGTGAATTACCCTTAACACAGGTGGAAATGAGTTGGCATTAAACCTTGTCACATAGGTTTGTTTGGCATCTGATGGATCTGCAGGATGGCCTGTCAAGATTGAGTAGGCTTCATGTAAGTCAAATTCAAATTCATGGTAGTCAGCCCCTTCATCTGGCACTTTGAAAATGGAGGCTGCTACGTCAGTTGGCATGTCTATCTCTATCCCCTTGACTTTGGATTTAAAACCTTCTTCTGTGCAGGAGAGGTTCTTGTAGAACTCTCTAACTAACCTTGGATAGCATACTTGAAATTCAGAAATAAAAGGTATCCAAGATTGAAAGGAGAAATAGGTTTGAATTTCAGGGAGAGAGTCTGCTAATTGGGTGTCAGAAAGGTCAAGAATTCTAGGCTTCAAAATCAGTTTGGCAGCACTGACGGATTCTGAGGGTATATCCTCTTGAGACTCAGTAGAGGAAGACGAAGATGATTCCTCAGGATGGTCAGAGGAATCGCCCGAAATATCTGATCTAGGGTTTGAACTTTGTCTACCTCTGCCAGCATTGGAGGTCCTACCTCTCTTTGAAGCTCTGAGAGGTGCAGAAGAGGATCTTGGAAGCTCTGCAGGATCATTTCTTCGCTTGGTTCTTCTTTCAATCTGTTCAACCGGAAACTGTGCCGGAACCTGCCTTGAAGAAGCCGGAGACCTTGCGCCACGGCGGGGACCAAGCTTGCGGACCATGGTGCAGGATGAGTGGAATTTCAGATAGGAGATGGAAGTGGAGGAGCAGAGAGATGATGGAAGGGGGGATGAGAGCTTGAGAGAAGCTGGAGAGGTTTTCTTGCCGGAAAGAAGTGGAAATGAGGCCATCGGGTCGACCTGACTCCCAAATAGAGAAGCAGTGGTACACTGCCCCGCAGGAACAACAAGGGTTTAAGGTGAACCCTAACGGGCTGAAAAAGAGTTCTGGCAAGGGGTGTGTCGACACAGGAAGAGGGTGTGTCGACCTGACCCAGAGAGTGTGTCGACACAGGACACATAGTGTGTCGACACAGCCTTGAAGAAAATTTGAATTTTGAAGAGGAAATTTTTGAGAAATTTGGGAATATCTTTAGAATGATTAGGAATGAGAGGAATTATCATTTCAAGGATTTTTAAGGGGCTTAAAAAATCATTTATTATATTTTGCAAAAATGCATCACAAATCCAGTTTTTCAAGCAATTTCCTAACAGGATATTAGCATTCCTAGACTTGGGTCAACAAAATGATAAATTGAGAGATATAATGTATTTAACAATCAACTCAGAACTACCATGTTTCTCAATTTTCAAGAATTAAAGATGTCATCTAGACCAAAGACAATTTTGTTGAAATTAAAACACAAACTTAAAGAACAACTTGATGAAGGAAGAAGATGATTCTTTCTAAACAAATCTCCAATAATTTTCATATTTTTGTTCTTTTAACGAACTATCAAATGATATGAATCTCTTTCACTCAAGTACTAGTGCTTTTTACACACCATAGTCCCTGGATACTTAAGATTTAGTCATTGTCAAGTCTCAAAGGGGTAAATGATGACCTTTTGACATGAAAATATACGTTTTGTAGACGCCAATATTTCCAGTTACTCAGTCATCATCAAAAAGCATAGCACATTTTGCTTAGAGTTGAATTTATTTTCAATTTTGATCCCCTTTGAACAGAGTTAGCAATAATGCCTCATGACATGCATGGCACTTCATTCATTGTGAAGGTGTGCAGTTTCTCAGCACAGATGCCATTGCTCTGTTGGATTTTTACAAGATTTTGGAGAGTTTGTGAGATAGAACCCAAATACATCCAGTCATCAGTTGCAAACAAGGAAATGTTTTAAGTTCAAGACACAAATTGTAATTTAGTTTAGGAAGAGATCTGAATTTCTGTGGATTGAGAGACATAGTGAAAAGTTGATTAGTAAAAATATAATGTATCACTCAAGGTTCATTTTGAGACTCTAGACTGTAGAATGAGGACATCATGCAAGGAATTGATGAAATGCAAGAAGGGTATTGAATTTTGCAAAAGCAATGACTTGAATTTTCTAGCTCCCCCTGAGATGATGATTACAACCATTTTTCATCAAAATAAAGACATGCAATTTTGAAATCAGTAAGAAATTTTCTTCTTGGACAACAAAGAGCTTCTCCTCAAAAATTGTATATCCATTTCTTGGTACTTGGCGGAGACACATACTCTCGCATAGTGAAAGTGTCCAGACAAGCATAACCTGTCCTTCTCCAAGTCACCATTTGATATACCAAGAAATTTCAATACAAGAAGAGTTGAAGACCTCATTATCAAAAAGAAATAGAAGTTAAAACTGTGCAAGTTTTAAAATCAGAAAAGAAATTCTCTTTGAACAATAAAAGCTCCCCCTCAACTATTGCATATCAACTTCTTAGTACTTGGCGGAGATATACTCTCGCATAGTGAAAGTGTCCAGACAAGCATAACTTGTCCTTCTCCAAATCACATTTGATATACCAAGAAGTTTTAACACAATCAGAAGTGGAGAATTTATTGTAAAAAGAAGGAATTAGAATTGAGAAAGAAAGAGATATGAACAATGTAACTTGAGGGGCAAAGATTTATGAAATGCACAGAACTCCCCCTTAGACAATGCATTACACTTAACCCAAACTTTGAGAGAAATCAAGAGGATGTCTACAAAGACCAAGTTCTCTCCTTAAGGATGAAAATCTGTTTTCAGGAAGGGGTTTAGTGAATATGTCTGTAATTTGTTTTTCAGTTTCAATAAAATGGAGTTCAAAAGATTTCTTTGCAACCTCATCTCTCAAGAAATGATGCCTAATTTCAATGTGTTTTGTTCTGGAGTGCTGAATGGGATTTTTAGAAAGGTTGATTGCACTTGTGTTATCACATAGGATGGGTACACACCCTAAATCTTGGTTGTAATCAAGAAGTTGATGTTTCACCCAGAGAATCTGAGTTCCACATCTACCTGCTGCAACATATTCAGCTTCTGCTGTTGACAGAGCCACTGAATGTTGCTTTTTAGAAGCCCAAGAGATAAGGCACCCACCTAGAAATAAACACAATCCACTTGTACTTTTTCTATCTAACTTACACCCAGCATAATCAGCATCACAATAGGCAAACAATTCTAACTTGCAACCAGCAGGATACCAAATTCCTAATTCACATGTTCCAATAAGATACTTAAAAATTCTTTTCACAGCAAGCATATGACTTTCTTTAGGATTAGATTGGAATCTAGCACATAAGCACACACAAAATTGAATGTCAGGTCTAGAAGTAGTAAGGTAGAGCAGAGAGCCAATCATACCTCTGTAGGTCTTTGGATCTACTGACTTACCAGATGGGTCTTCTTCTAGCTTAGCATTTATTGCAATGGGTGTACTTGAATGTTTTAGGTTCTGATAGTCAAACCTTTTCAGTAGCTCCTTGACATATTTGGTTTGACTGATGAAGATTCCTTCATTTGTTTGGTTAACCTGCAATCCCAACAAGAATGTTAAATCTCCCATTAAGCTCATTCAAATTCATTCTTCATTTGATTTGAAAATTCAGTGCAAAGGCCTTTATTGGTGGAGCCAAAAATTATGTCATCAACATAAATTTGGACCACAATTATTTGATTTTTTACTGTTTTAGTGAACAATGTTTGATCAACATTACCTCTAGAATATCCTTTTTCAAGTAAAAAGGAACTCAAACGATCATACCAAGCTCTTGGAGCTTGTTTAAGACCATAGAGTGCTTATTAAGCTTGAAAACATGGTTAGGATATTTTTCATTATC
The DNA here is from genome assembly GCA_014218235.1 of Colocasia esculenta. Lineage (NCBI taxonomy): Eukaryota > Viridiplantae > Streptophyta > Magnoliopsida > Alismatales > Araceae > Colocasia > Colocasia esculenta. Next base: position 85,225,103 of record CM024763.1, read on the forward strand.
AAATCCAGGAGGTTGTTCAACAAACACATTTTCCTTTATATATCCATTTAGAAATGCACTTTTAACATCCATTTGAAAGACTTTGAATTTCATGGAGGATGCAAAAGCAAGGAAAATTCTCACAGCTTCTAGTCTAGCTACAGGGGCATAAGATTCTTCAAAGTCAATTCCAAATTCTTGGTTATACCCCTTTGCAACTAGCCTAGCTTTGTTTCTTATTACTTGACCAGCTTCATTCAATTTATTTCTGAAAACCCATCTAGTGCCAATCACTGTTTGGTCACTAGGTCTAGGCACTAATTCCCACACTTGATTTCTTTCAAATTGATGAAGTTCATCATGCATAGCATTAATCCAATCAGAACTGGATAAAGCTTCATCAATTGACTTGGGTTCAATTTGGGAAATTAGAGCTAGTGAGTTTCTTCAATGTTTTGCAAAAAGGATGATCTGGTCCTAACTCTATCATTTAGATTGCCAACTACACTGTCTAATGGGTGATCTCTTAGAAATCGAGGTTCAGAAATTACCTGTTGAGAGGTACCCACTTCTGAATCAGTATTACCTGAACCATTTGGAGATTGTGAGTTGTTGTTCAGGTTTTCTTCAATGTTATTACTCTCCTCAACGGTTGGTGAAGAATCCACAATGAGGTCATCCTCTTCATTGTTTTGTTTTTCCCTGCAAGATTTAGAATCATTAGTGGAAAAGGAGTTTTCATTAAAAATAACATGTGGAGATTCTTCAACAGATTTGGTTTTCATTATGTACACTTTGAAGGCCCTTGACACTTCAGAATAGCCAAGGAAGATAGCTTCCTGACTCTTAGCATCAAACTTGTCAAGGTTTTCTTTGTTATTATTGTGTACATAGCATTTGCACCCAAAGACTTTAAAATAGGAAACAGTTGGCTTTTTGTTTTTCAATAATTCATAGGGGGTTTTCTTGATTTTTGGTCTGACCAATGCTCTATTGAGTATGTGATTTGCTGTGTTCACAGCTTCAGCCCAGAAGGATTTGGGCAAGTTACTCTCAAGAAGCATGGTTCTAGCCATTTCCACAAGAGTTCTGTTCTTTCTTTCCACAACTCCATTTTGTTCTGGAGTTCTTGGTGAAGAAAACTTGTGGAATATCTGAAATTCAGCACAAAAATCGGAAAAGGATGTGTTTTCAAATTCACCCCCATGATCAGTTAAGATGTTTTTGATTTTATATGGATAAGTGGTTAAGACAGTGGTACAAAAGTTCCTGAATTCAAGGCAAGCATCATTTTTGTGAGATAGAAAAATAACCCAGGTAAATCTAGTAAAGTCATCAATGATTACAAATCCATATCTTTTGCCACTCAAGCTTAGAACTCTTGTTGGCCCAAAGAGGTCCATGTGAAGAAGTTCTAGTGGCTTAGATGTGAGTACATCATTGAAGACTTTAAAGGATTTTCTAGTTTGTTTTCCTTTAGCACAGATCCCACAAATTTGACCTTCAACACTAGAAAAGGATTCAGGAAGACCTTTAACCAAATTCAATCTTAACAACTTATTCATTGTTCTGAAGCTTGCATGGCCAAGTCTTTTGTGCCAAGTCCATGCAATTTCATCTTTATTTGCAACAAAGCAAAGATTTTCAGAAAAGTTTTTATTAAGGTTGATCATGTAGACATTGTTTTCTCTTTTTCCAAAGAATTTGATTTTATCAGTTGATGAATCTATTATCTTGCAAAAATCAGATTCAAACACAACTTTGTGACCTTTGTCACATAGTTGGCTAATACTGAGCAAATTATAGTCAAGTCCATCAACTAACAAGACATTATCTACAGAGTTTGAAGAAGTTTGACCAACCTTACCAGATCCAATGATCTTTCCTTTATTTTTACCTCCAAAGGTGACTGACCCTCCCTCCTTTTCAAGCAGGAATGAGAATTTGGCTCTATCTCCAGTCATATGTCGTGAACACCCACTGTCAAGAAACCATACATTTGTGTTGGGTGCACGACTTCCCTGCAACAAGATCAGTGGAGAGAAGATTTTGGTACCCAACCAGAGTTGGGACCATCAGAATGATTTAACATAGACAGCAAATCCTTTCTCACCCAAATTTGATTTGTTTTAGATTTTTGTTTTGTTACTTTGGTGTTTTCAGCATTTTTCTGTTTGTTCTTTCTTTTAGGAATGAAAGCACCAAGATCTTTGTTTTTGGTAGGAGGGGAGTTTTTCATTTGAAAATTTGAGTTCATAGAAGGAGGTGGAATCCATGGATTGTGTTGGTATATCCAGAAATTTGGATAAGGGTATTGAGGATAATACCAACAGGGATTTTCATACCATTGGTTCCAAGGATTAATCCAATTTTCTTGAGGAGCTGTCTTGGAGGTCCAAGGTTTTTCATGGATCATTTCTTTTCCCTTTTTCTTATTTCTCAGATTTTTATTTGAATTTTTAGTTGAGTTGATTATGGTTTTTGGTGTTGAACAGGTCGACCTGTCAGGGGACTGTGTCGACCTGACAGTCTTCTTTTGTTTTTGAATTTTTGATTTGTTTTGAGTTTTGTTTGGGTTTTTGTTTGCTATTTGTTGGATTTCAGTGTTTTCCAGATTGGGACCTTTAACAAAGTTGATTAATGGTGCTTTTCCCTTTTTCTCACCAGATTTATCTTTTGTTGATTTCTTTTTGTTAAATCTCAATCCATGAGATGTGGTTGTCTTGTTGGATCCTAGCAATGCCTCTAGGTTATCTTGGCCTTTTGTGAAGGTTTGGATAACCTCCTCCTTTTCCTTTAGCTGGTTTTTAAGAATTTCAATTTCTTCGATTTTCTGTTGTTTTTCTTGTTTTTCAATTTCCAGCTTTTCATTTAAATTTCTGAAGTCTTGGGAGGCCTTCTGAGAAGCAAGCTTTAATTCATCAATTTGGTTCAGTAAATTTTCTTTTTCTTCAAGCAATTCTGTTACTTCAGATTCCAGTTCACAGGTTCTATTGTTTGAAGATTGGTTATGGTAAAGATTTTCAATTTTCTTTTTGATGTGTTTGTTTTCTTTTCTCATTTCAGAGTATCTTTCTACCAATTCAGCATACACATCCTGCCAATCTTCAACACTATAATCTTCAAAGGAAGTATTTACCTTTCCATCTGTGCTGTTGGCCATGAAGCAAACTTCCTCACTCTCTGAGCTGGAGGACTTCTTCTCTTCTTCTTCCTCACTTGTGTCTTCATCAGACCAAGTGGCTACCATGGCCTTGGGCTTCTTGTATTTCTGGAATCTTTTGTGCTTTTCCTTTTTGTTCTCAGGACACTCTCCTTTCATGTGTCCTGGCTTGTTGCACCTGTAACAGATAATATTCTCATCAGGTTTATGATTCTTATTGAAATTGGAAGAGGAAATATTCTTCTTACCTGGGGGAAATTTCTTTTTCCCAGTCATTTTCCCTTTCCTATATTTCAAGAATTTCCTGAATTGTCTGGTCATGAGGGCAATCTCATCCTCATTTGACTCAGACTCTTCAGAACTTGTTTTATCCTGATTTTTATCTTTGTTGCTTGAAGAGGCTTTGAGTGCCATAGGCTTGGTCTTAATGATAAGATCTTCATTTCTTCTTAAGTTTATTTCATACGTCATTAAAGATCCAATCAATTCATCCAAAGACATTTTGGATAAATCTTTTGAATCTTCAATAACAGTGGCCTTGGTATGCCAAATTGAAGAAAGTGAACGCAAAATTTTTCTTACCAAATCTGCATCAGTATACTCCTTACCCAAAGCCTTGAGTCCATTGACAATCACCATAAATCTGGCAAACATTTCAGAAATAGATTCATTAGATTTCATCATGAAAAGTTCATATTCTGAAACTAATATATTTGCCTTGGTCTCCTTGACCTGAGATGTTCCCTCATAGAGTAGTTCGAGTTTATCCCACATCTCTTTGGCAGATTTACACATAGAGATTCTCGAATACTCCTTGGGATGGACAGCACATTGAATCATGTTCATGGCACTGTAATTCAATGTAGCTCTCCTAATTTGCTCCCTCGTCCAGGTTTCTTCCTCACCCTGGTTTTCATAGGGACCAGCCTCAACTACTTTCCAGATCTCATAGTTCTGGGCCCTTAAGAATACTTGCATTCTATTCTTCCAATAAGAATAGTCCAAACCATTAAAGAATGGTGGCCTATTTATGGAATGGCCCTCAGCTATAAACCCTTTGAGTCCATGACACTTAAGTAAATGCAAGGAGAAGTAGTTGAGCAAGCAGGCAAACAACCAACCAGACAGACAGACAAACAAACACTCAATACTCAGAAACAAAAGCTGCTCAGTTCAAATCAGATCGATATAAACCCGCTCTGATACCAATTGTAGGATAGAAATAAGTGAGTGGAAAAGATCTAGAAGGGGGGGGATGAATAGATCTTAGCCACTTTCGCGGAAGCTTAAATAATTTTAAAACTATTTAGAATCAGAGGCAATAATATCAGTGAAAAGCTACTGATCTAATTAGATTGGAGTGAGTTAAAAAAACTTAGATGAGAGTCAAGTTGATTAAGTGAATTAGAAACGAGTTCTATGCAAGCATCTAGCGGATGAATCAGTCAAACCACAGAACACAAATGCACAAGGATTTTTAGGTGGTTCGGAAATCACCCATGTGATTCCTACATCCACCCCTCACAACCCGTGAGGATTCACTAACACAACTGGGTAACACACCCACTGGAGCCTGACAACTCCAACACTGAAGAGCTTACAACTCACACCACTTCTAGAGCAAGACTACTCTAGAACAACTGAGCAAGACTGCTCAACACACACTTGAGTTTGACAACTCAACACTGAGCACACCGGCTCACAACAATCTGAGCACAAGGCTCACACATAGACTTGCTAGACACCAACTTAAGACAAGATCTCCTAGCAACAGATCTAGTCGAAATTTGAGAACACTAATGAGAATTATGCAGAAGCACTTGCATAATCTCAAGAGATATCTCAGAAGAACAGAAGTAAAGTAAATGTATTGAATGGCTTCGTTCTTCAAGTGTACTCCCTTGTAGAAGCTTGAATTGGGAAGAAGCTTGTAAACATGAAGTCCAAGACAAGCTTCTTCCCAAATGTATTGAATGGTTTTGGTAAAGCTTCTTCCCACTTCCATACCAGTATCTCCATCTTCTGCATAAGGCCCGATGGTCTCTGATGCTCGGCCTTTACCTGCTGGCACACTAAGCATCTGGACATAAACTCGGCCACATCCTTCTTCATTCCAGGCCACCAAAAAGATCTCTTCAAATCTTGGTACATCTTGGTGTTTCCTGGATGAATGGAGAACATCGACCATTGAGCTTCTGCAAGTACTCGGTCACAAACATCTACAATATCAGGGACACAAACTCGGTGCTAGAATCTAATGTGTCACGCCCCGACGCGGAATATCGGAACGTGAGGCAGTTGCAAGTAAATGGGTATAGAGCAAGTACTAGACATCAAACCATTGCATAATGAATAATACTAAAGATAATTCTTCTCATTAATAACTTTCAAATGTCTAGTTACAACCACTAATATTAGAGCCATTCTATAGGGCCCAATTACATTGAACTTAATCCGCGGCACATCCTTCTTCGCTTTATGCATGAAGATGATTTTATCAAGGTACTTGTCCGGAAGAATCTATATGTTAAAGGTTATTTTTTTAGATTTTTCCGCTGGTCAAGTACTTTTGATTTTGACGCTGACCCTACGTTGCTGCCCATATGGATTGGTTTACCTAATCTTCCTGTTAACCTTTACAATGAGACTTTTCTTCGGAGTATTGCTGGAAATCTGGGCACGGTCCTTACTATTCATGATTCTACTCGAGCTTGGACTCAAACAGCGGAGGCGTTGGTATGTGTTGATATTAATATTGCAACCCCACTCCCTGAACGTATTTGGATTGGTTGTGGTGATGGTGAGGGCTTTTGGCAACCTATCCAGTATCATCGGCTGCCGGCTCTTTGCTCCTTTTGTAAAAGATTGGGACATCTTGTTGGTGCATGTAAGAAAAAGGAAAAATCTGTTGCTCGCGCTGAGGGAGTCAATCAGGAGGTTCCGGTCGTCCCTAAAGTAACTCAGGAACCACAAATTTGGCGCCAGGTGGTCAGAGCTGATGCCATGGTCGATGTGCATGGCACTGGTCATCCTATGCCTCCTGCGGGAGTTGATGGAGAGAGTGGTCAGCACATGGTCGACCCGTCTGCTGCACCAGAGGTTGTGCATGAGCCTGCGCTGGGGTCGCCCATCTATGCGGCGTCTGATGGCGGGACGCGGAAAGGCGAGTCGTGTGGAGTTATTGCGGGGCGTGATGGCGGGAAGGCATGCATGGCTGACGACGTACCCGGGTGCGTGGCCATGCACGCCGCGGAGGCTGTGGACGTTGTGGTTGAGGCCGCGGCAAGGTATATTGCATCCCCTTCTTCTGGACAGAATTTAAATGACTCTTGTTCCCCTTTGTCTGTTAAGGATGTTAAGGATGCATCTTATGCTGCCAAGCTAGATAATATATCTGTTGATATTGTGGACAACTCGCGACTTCTAGTTGAGGATATATCTCTGCGGTCCTGTGCTGAAAATATTTTTATGCCGAGGGCTCCTTTGGATCATGAAGGTAATTTAATGCTCTCTAAGGGTGTGGTGACACGATCAAAGGCTAAGGCCGACCAGATGACTGGGTATGGATCCTCTTGATGGATAACATACTATATTGGAATATCAGGGGGGTAGCTAATCGTGCCTCCAAACTTGCTCTGAAAAGAATCGTACAACAAAATATTCCTAATATTGTATGCATGTCAGAACCAAAAACATCACTTCGGAAAGCTTCCTCCTTGTGTCGATATTTGGGGATGGATCATTTTGCTGGTAATGATGGAGAATCCTCTAAGGTGTGGTTGTTCTGGCGATCTGCTCTTGATATTCAGGTTATTTTCAGCTCTGATCAGCTCATAACTATTTGTTGTGATCAACACATGGGGACTTCTCTATATTTCTCTTTTGTCTATGCTTCTTGTAATATCGGCGAGCGACGATTGATGTTTCGGGATTTACAGGATTTTATATCACATCATGATGTCCCTTGGTTGCTATGTGGTGACTTTAATTGTATTGCCCAGCCTTCTGAGAAATTGGGTGGTATCTTTGGTAATCCTACTGCTATGTTGGATTTTAACTCTTTCATTATGGAGGCTGGATTGTTTGATGCTGGTTTTGTTGGTTCTCCATTTACCTGGTCCAATAATAGATCTGGGCAAGCTTGTATTCGGGCTAGATTGGATCGTGCATTATTTAATGCTTCCTGGCATAGGCAGTTCTCAGATATTATAGTTCGTCACATGCCTCGGGGTGTTTCGGACCACTCTCCTTTGCTCCTGTCTCCTCCACCCACTCGTTTGGGTCCCAGCAGGTTTATTTATCAGTCTATGTGGGAGACTCATGATGGTTTTATTCCTTTGGTTCAGCAAGCTTGGCTCAGTGTGGCTCCATGTGTGAATCCTCTTGTGTCTTTTCATCTGCGGCTTAAGGCTGTTAAGTCTGCCTTAAAAACGTGGAATAAAGATGTCTTTGGTAACGTGCAACTGGCTATTCGTGGTGCTGAACGTGAAGTCACCATTGCGGAAAATAATTTTGACGGGTCGCCTTCAATTCCTAACAGGGAGGCACTTTACTTTGCACGGGCGAAACTTCGTCGAGCATTGCATAATGAGGAGCTTATGTGGTCTCAGAAGGCTAGAGTGGATTGGCTTTCGAATGGTGACAGAAATACTGCTTTTTACCAGGCCGTGGTAAAAAGTAATCGGAAAAGAAATTATATTCATAGGTTACAGGTTGAGGGCGATTGGTGTGAGGACCAGCACCTTCTGGGGGCCGCGGCTGCTGCTTTTTTGAGAATTTGATGCAGGCTGAGATTGTCTCCAGCAATGAGTCTCTTCTACAGACTATCCCTCCTGTCATTACACCTGACCAGAATGATTTGCTTTGCAGGAAGCCATGTATGGAGGAAGTTAAGAGGGCCGTTTGGGGGATGAATGGAAAGGGCGCTCCTGGCCCGGATGGATTCACTGGTTCTTTTTACACCGTTTGTTGGGATATTATCTGTCATGATTTACTGGTGGCGATTCATGCTTTTTTCAGTGGTTACCCTTTGCCTAAGGGTGTGTCCTCATCTTATATTGCTCTTATCCCGAAAAAACAGGAACCTAAGAATTTTGGGGATTTTAGGCCAATCAGTCTTTGCAATTTTTGCTACAAGATTATCTCTAAAATCTTGGTTGATCGCCTATCTCCCATCCTCCCAGATTTGATTTCGCAGGAACAAGGTGCTTTTGTTAAGGGCCGCTCTATCATTGATAATGTGGCACTATCCAAGCAGCTTATGAGGGACCTAAACAAAAAAGTTAGAGGGCATAATGTGGCTTTTAAACTGGATATGATGAAAGCTTATGACAAGGTAGAGTGGATCTTCCTGTTCAAGGTTCTTCAAAGCTTTGGGTTTTCTAACAGGTTTATCTCCTACATTGGTATGCTTGTTTCTAATTGCTGGTTCTCTGTCTTGTTCAATGGCTTGCCTTGTGGCTTTTTCAAGTCGACGCGTGGTCTACGACAGGGGGATCCAATTGCGCCAGCATTGTTTATTCTTATGGAGGAGGCTTTAAGCCGGGGTCTTTCTCAGCTGTTTGCCACGGGGAATATTAAGCCTTTCTCTGGTCCCCGCCGCTGTAGGATGGTTTCTCATCTTTTGTACGCGGATGATACTCTGGTTTTCTTAAATGGGCACCTAGCAAATGTCCGACGTCTTTTGGCGTTTCTCAAATTGTATGAGGAGTGTTCTGGCCAGAAAATAAATATCAGCAAGAGCAGCTTTATGATCTCTGAGAGAGCCCCTTCGTCCGTTGGTCAACGGCTTGCGTCTTTAACGGGGTTCAAGAAACATACTGGTCTGCTGTCCTATCTGGGTGTTCCTATCAGGCTGGGCCGTTGTCACCCACTTGATTACAAACCCCTCCTTGATAAGATCAATGTGCATCTGGCTGCTTGGAAACCCAAGCTTCTATCACAGGCTGGGAGGTTGGTCCTCATTAACTCCACGGTTAATTCTATCCCCGTTTACTTAGCATCTGCTACCTGCATTCCCAAGACGGTGATCAAGTATATTGAACGGGTGTATGCTTCTTTCTTCTGGGTGGTTCTGATGGTGGGCGGAGAAGGCACTGGGTCTCCTGGGAAGTGGTTCAGCGGCCTAGGATGGAGGGTGGCCTTGGTGTTCGTTCCCTTCGCCATGTTCAGCTTTCACTGATGGTCAAGCTCATTTGGAATATTCTGCATGGCTCTTCTCTTTGGTCTGTTTATGCTAGGGAACGTTTTTTGGCCAAACCTTTTTCTGAAACTCTCCGTCCTTTCCCCGACGGGATGCCGACAGATATTTATTTTCGTGTTAAAGAGGTTATTACAGAGGGTAGCAGATGGATTATTGGCAATGGAGAAAATGTGGATTTTTTACATGATACCTGGGTGGGGGACGCCCCCTTAAAATAGTTTTTAATGCCTCATGCGCTGCATGTGCATGGGCACACGCACAGCACGGTCAAGGACGTGCATGGCGAGTTGGCCCATCCGCTGCGCGCCTTCCCTTGGGCGCGGCGGGTCCTTCTTGGTTTGCATCTTACTCAAACCAGGGACATTTGTGTTTGGCGGGATTCTTCTAATGGTATTTTTTCATCCAAGGCGTGCTACAATTCCGTGCGGAACTATGGCGTAAAGCGACCCTGTCTGGCGCGTATTTGGCATTCCTCCTACCTCCCGAAGGCATCTCTTTTCTGCTAGAAGCTTCTGAACCGGGCTATACCGACGGATGACCGGGTTATGGATTGTGGTATCTCTTTGGCTTCCGCTTGCTCGTGCTGCAAGAACCCGGGTACGGAGGATCTTAACCATCTGTTTATTCATGGTGATATTGCTGATTTTATGTGGAGATGGTTAGCACCGTTCATTGGTGAGAAGGTTATTCTTCACCAGCAAATCACTCGTCGTGTTTGGAGTTATATTGCTCAGACCAATCCCGCACTGCTTTTGGTTTTGTGTCGTTATATGCACTAATTCTTAGCCTTTGGGAAATTTGGAAGGCGAGATGTGCTTGGAGATTTGATTGTAGGATGAAGTCACCCCAGCGTATTTGTTCTGATGTTGTTTTTGCCATACGTATTGCCCTTCAGTCAGCCTCTTTCAAAGGTATTCAGGATCAGAAACATGTGGATATTCTATCTATGTTCTCCTTTAAACCGATGCTTAGGCAGCCGGTGCCGGTCCTCGTTAAGTGGGAGCCGCCCCTGATCGGCTATGCACTCAATGTTGATGGCGCATGCAAGGGCCACGGAGGTGTTTGTGGTGGAGGTGGGGCGCTTCGCGACTCCAGGGGGAATGTTCGTTTGGCTTTTGCTTTCTATTACGGCTCAGGTTCGAGCCTTTTGGCGGAGACCAGAGCCTTGTGTGATGGGCTTAGGCTGGTGGTATCTCTTGGTTTATCTATTTCTGTTATCTATTCGGACTCCTTGCAGCTGGTAACTTCAGTGGTATCAAATGTGTGCCCCTCCTGGGAGGTTCTCTGGTGGTGGTCCGACTTGATCAATTTGTATAAAGTTTCCAAGGCGCATATTGTTCATACTTATAGAGAAGGGAACAGGTTGCTGATGGTCTAGCCTCTCACGCTTGTGATGTTCAGGCCAATAGTTTTTACTGGTCTTTGTCCTCTTTACCTACGATTTGTAAAGGGGCAGGGATTCTTGATAAATCAGGCCTCCCCTCCATTCGTTTATGCTAGTTTACTCAGTGGGGGGTTTCTTTTTTGGTTTGCCTATGGTATGGGTTCTTTGATAGGGGTATGCCCCGGTGGTCTTGTACTTATGGTTTATTTAATATGAATTTGATAGGCATAGGATTCGCACCAGGGGAGTGATAACATTATTCCCCTCTGGGGAGTAGTGCACTTAGCTTGTCCGCTGACCCTATGACCTCTTTCAGCTAAAAAAAAAAAAAAATAAGAGTAAAAGACTAAACTAAGACTCTAACATAACTCTAGGACACTAGGGTACTCGTGACGTCACTTCTGGTCATTCACATCCTCTTGAGTGTATAATTCATCCTCGGTCTCATCTGAGAACACAACGACAAATAACGCAGGGTGAGCGATAACGCCCAGTAGGACTTAAATCACAATAGTCAAGCAGGCTTTAAATGATTAATGTATTAAAGGTAGAGTAACTAATGATAGAGCGAGAGAGTCAAGTAATAGATAGCAGGATAGCACGTGAACGAAATAGCACAACTTTCCAAATATAGCACGAGAGTCGAGTATAGAAAGATGGCCATAGCACAAAATATAGCAATAGCACAACGAGCATAGTATAGCACTTTTTGTCAATAGACAACGAGAGAATATAGCACTTTTTTATTGTCATTTAGGTAGTCGAGATAGATATCACTCGAGTGTAATGCCGAACACTCTGATCATTTAACTCCCATGGGCACTAGCACTTTCGGGCGCACATCCCAGGACCAGATCGGGCCCTTTATGTATTGCCAGGCATTGGTTATATTGTTTATGTTTAGACAATAAGTCAATGGCCAATATAGAGTACCATGAAAAAGATAAGAGCACTAGATGAATAGACGAGATAGTAGAGTGAACGTGAAAAGATGAGCGAGTAGAGCATAGATGAGAGCTAGTGGACATTGCATGTAACACATCGAGTAACCAGGCGATAGTAACAGTTGCACAACACCCGCACTTGGTGTTGGCAGTCAAGTGGAACTCACAACTCTACCACTAGCCATGTTAAGCACAGGTCCAGAGGTCCGGCATGACTCAAGATAAGAGCGAACTTCTAATAGCCGTTTAGATCGGGTGTCATAGGGGTTAGGGTACAACCGGCTCATCGACCATGTGGGAATCCATGGGCAGAGGAGACTTACGGAGGCCTTGAACAAAGACTCACTAGTCCGGAAGAAGGAGTATCCGACGGAGAGTTCGTCTAAGTCAAGAGAGTGTCTAAATAGAAACAAGTGCTTGACATTCTAGAGGAATTCTAGAATAGTGGAGCGTTAGTATCGGTGTTCCAAAACATCGTGAGAAACGTACACAAGTATAATTAAGAATGAGGTAATTTACTGACATAAATTACCAGATAAATTATGTAACATGTTCATGCCAATTAAGCCATATTTGGTTGGTTCAAAGTGTGTGTAAGTGTCATGAAATTGTAGATAGAAAAGATCGTGTGCATGTATTTTAATCACACATAAATGTTTAATTTATAACAAGTGTAATCTTCTGTGTGTATGACTGTTAAACAAGAGTACAAGCATTATGGAGAGACGGAACATCAAAATTTGAGGTTTTTATGCAAAAAGGCCAGAAGGCGACGTACCCTTGTAAGGGTCGTGACGGGGTTCGGGCAGATCGCGACAAAGTCTTGTACAGGTCGCGACGGGCTTGACTTTTTGGACAGGCAGGTCGCGACGGGGTCATGTGAGGGTCGCGACGGGCTCAACAGACCGGGCAGCCAGATCGCGACGACAGGGCCTATCGCGATCAGATCGTGATGGGACGCTCTGTGGCGACGCCCCTATGAACGCGGCCTATCGGGCCGTCGTGTTCACAAGATCTATGCCCGAGTCCAATAGGGAGAGTACAGTGCATTGGATTGCGGACCAGACTTTCCAGGTTTTGACACAGGGTTTTTCTAAAATTAAGAACAAATTGTACAATACATGAAAAATTGTGAAACTAGTTTTAAACAGATCCAGACATATATGGGTACTCCAGTAAATAGGAATTGGAAAAGAAAACAGGGTTTTGACATGCTTTGGTCATGGTATTCATGAAGTACTTAGAATAGTACACAGATGAGATCAACGAATTAATTTGCATGATAGGATGGATGGAAATTAGGGCTTTCAGGGGCAAAGAAGCCTAACATCCATCAGTTCTTACAGTAAAAATCTCATGGCATGAGGACGAGTATGCATGAAGATATGAATTTGTAAAGAGGGTTCGAGGTCATGGAGTTCACAGAACTTTGAAAATTAAAAATAGAAGATTTGCTCGATGGAAAAATATGAAACTAAAGGACTTTGGTTCCTGATGGACGAAACAACCCACAGATAAATTTTCATGGTTTATGCTCGTGAGAATGCCTACCTTTGACTCGTTTTGTCTTCTAGGGTTAAGAACTTGAAGAACTCGGGGAAGACTTGAGGGTTTCTCCTTCTCCACAAATTCTCATTTCCCTTGGCTCCTTCCCACGTCCAGCAACCCCTTGGCACGAGCTAGGGCCGGCCATGAGGGTTTTAGAGGAGTATTTAAGCATCTCCCCATTCTATTTCCTATTATGACTCTAATTCCTATTTATTCCGAATTTCCTATTTCCCTCTCCTCTTTTTAGGCAAGAGATCTCCTAATTGGGCTAGGATGGGAGCTAATTTCGTGGGCAACCTATTTGGGTAGGTTTAGGAATCCAAATATAACTCATATTGCTAATTTAATGCATTAAATACCTGTTTTATAATTAGGCATTATTTTAGTTACGAATTTAGGATATTTTTCCATTATTCCCCTTTTAAAAATTCCTATTTTGGCCCACTAAATTCTATTGGGTCAATTTAATAAAGTCCATCACTTCTTTTCTTTTAATGGGTTTTAGTAAATTCTCTTTCCATTAATTTCCTATTTAATTTATTTTCTTTTATTTGATTTACTAATAAATTAATTAGTTTTATTTTTTATATTATTAAATTTTTGTTCTCTGAAAAATCCAGGTTGCTACATCCTCCCCCTCTTAAAAAGAATTTGGTCCCCAAATTCATATGATCATTCAGGGGAGAATGTCTTACCGAAAAGATCGGGGTAGTTCCGTCTGATGATTCCTTCTAGTTCACATGTGGCTTCTTCCATTCCACGTTATTCCATAAGACTTTAACCACGTGGATGGGACGGTTCCTGAACTGTTGTACCTTCCGTTCCAGTATCTTGACTGGCTTCTCTTCGTATGTCACATCTTTGTTTAACACCAACTTCTCGTGGCGAATAATGTGGGTAGGGTCATAGACATATTTCCTGAGCATGGAGACATGGAACACATTGTGTAACGTCGCGTGCCTTTCGGATCCATGCGGATCATGTGTGTGTTGGTTGTGTAGGCCGTTGTGAGGCCAATGTGAGCTAGTTGTGTGGAATGTGTGATGTGAATGTGTGGCATGAGCAGGTGAAGAGCAGGGTTGGTCCTGAAATGAAACAGGACCTGCTGCTGTTCAGTTGGAGTTGGCGGCCAGGGGTGGCCGTTGACTAGTTGGCGTCCAGGTTAGTGGACGTTGACTGCTTGAACTTGGCGGCAGTAGATGTGGACGCTAAGGGTGGCGGTTGCTGTTGGCGGCATAGGGGTTGACGCCAACCTGAGAATTCTGCAGGTTATAGGCTCACCCGAGAGCAGTTCTCTCAGCTCACTCTCTTTCCCTCTTGCCCCAGCTTGCTGCCCCCGTGTCTCTGAAGCTTCTAATAGGTTCCGAAGAGTGGTTGGACGATCGTAGAACGCGTGGCGTTGCCGAATTGCGCGAGGAAACGTCGCGGCGTGGTGCAATTCCCGTGGGAGCTCGCGGAGGGCTCGGCGTGAACCGGGAGATTGCGGGAGGTTCTAGCGTGTTCTGAGGTAGGGGACGAACCCGTTTAACTCCGTAGAAACATTAAAACATATCGTAACCATCTGAATCAGCATGATAATGCATTTTCGGATAAAGTTGCACCATACGGGGATAATGGGTGGTTTGAGTAGTTTAATGTATGAAGCATGTTGTAATGGATTGTATTGGGTTCTGGCATGCTAAAGGAACTGCATTTGTATGTTTTTTCTGTAGTTAGAACGGTTAGAAAACCCGCAGAGCCAAATTAGGGTTTCTGCAGGGTATAAGGCCGGAGAACTTGGCGTCAACATCGTTTGTCGCCAAGCTCCTCAGCCAAGATGTTAACGGCCAAGTCCCTTGCCGTTGACTTGTTGTAAGCGGCAGTCGATGTTGCCGCCTACTGATTATGAACAGAAATGACTAATTACAGCATTTATCGATAATGCATGTGTGTTGACACATGAGGTGCACTGAGTGCACTTGGTTCTCGTGTTTAGCATACAAGGTATGCAGTTAGTTGCTTACTTCAGTGACTGCGTGTTGTTTACGCGAGTCAGTTGGGTTCACGTGTAGTGGACCATGGTTACTTGTGGTTTACGTGAGGTTTCACGTGGTTTGTGTGTGACGTGCACGTGGTTTTGTGTACGTGGCGAGTAGTACGACGCCTACCGTGGTTACCTCTCCAGTTGGGTGCCCCAGGTTCTTTGTGAGCCAGGCTGTTAGCTCGGGGCTTTGTCCCGGTACTTGTGTTGTACCGTCGAGGTCTGTGTCGTCTGACCTGGACACCCTCACTCTTGTGTTTGAGTTGTACGTCCGGCTGAGGGAAAGACGACAGTGGGACAGTGACACTTGTGTTTGTTTTTAGTCACTTGTAGCGCGCTCGTAGTTGGGGGTACGGACACCAGTAGTCGACACTGGTCCCCAGCTAGTCCTTTTCCAGTGCCTCACTCTAGCGAGCCCAGGCCAGGGTCTCTGGAGGTGCCAGGCATGGGCCTGTGACCGTGTGGTCTGCAGGTGGTGGTGTTTAGTTGGTCTCCACAGTTGCTTGACCTTTTACGTGGAGCGGCAGCTGGACCTTTCGTCCGTGGCTGCGAGACTGAGAGGTAGACCTGTGTTAGTTTGTCCGAGTCAGTTTCTGGTGTCGCGAACCAGTTCACGTGGCTCGTGTTGGCTGTCTCTACTTTAGCTTGTACACCTGTACTGGTTTGCCGTTTAATTATTACTGTTGTTTCTCGTAGTCGGCAGACGGTGAGTACTTTTACAGCTTTACTTACCTGCTTAGCTGTTCTATAAATTGTTGGTGTTGTTTACTATTCGTACTTGTGTGTTGGTTTGCTCGGTTTTGGGGGAGTTCCCTACTGAGCCAGTGACTAGAGAGGCTCACCCCTACCCCCACAGGTGAGAGCGAGGAGGACGTTTCTCGTCCGACGTCCAGTTCTAGGCCGCGTCGTAGCGGTGCAGGGTCAGTACCTCCAGCGGAGTAGTTCCAGCAGTGTAGTTTAGTTAGTTGTTTACTTTCTTCAGTTGTACCTCGGGGTATGCCCCAGGCTCTTGTACCTCTTTATAGTTTTTGTGGAAATTTGGCTATGTAAAACTGTGAAATATATATGAAATGTGGTGTGTTCCTTTATGTTTACACGGACTGTGGTTTGGTATCCCTTGCGAGGCTTCGGCCCGTTCGCGGGAGGCGGACTCGGATCAAGTACGTTATCGATTTAACGGGCTTGGCCGAGGTGTTCTGTCACACATTGTGTACACATTCCAGATCCGGTGGCAATGCCAGTTGGTATACAACCTCACCAATCCTTTCGAGTGCTTCAAAAGGACCAATGAATCTAGGACTGAGCTTTCCTTTCACGCCAAATCTTTGGATGCCACGAGTAGGTGACACCTTCAAGAACACATGATCACCGACTTGAAATTCTAAGTCTCGCCTTCTTTTATCAGCATAGCTCTTTTGTCTAGACTGAGAAGTCTTAAGCCGGTCTCTAATCACTTGTATGTCCTTTGTGGTACGTTGCACCATGTCTAGGCCTAGCCATTGTTGTTCTCCAACCTCATTCCAGAATGCAGGAGATCTACAATTCCTTCCGTAGAGTGCTTCGAACGGTGCCATCTTGATGCTCGCCTGGTAACTGTTGTTATAGGCGAACTCGATAAGAGATAGGTGTTCATTCCAATATCCTTGTAAGTCTATAGTGCAAACTCTCAACATGTCTTCCACTATTTGGTTGGTTCTTTCAGTTTGCCCATCAGTTTGTGGATGGAACACGGTACTAAAGTTGAGTTTAGTACCCAGTGCACCTTGCAGTCCTTTCCAAAAATGAGATGTGAATCTCGGATCTCGATCCGAGACTATGGATGATGGAACTCCATACAGTCTCACTATCTCCTTAACATATAGGGCATCTAGTACCTCTACCGACCACTTACTCTTTATAGGCAGAAAATGGGCGAATTTGGTTAGCCAGTCCACAATGACCCATATGGCGTCGAGTCCACCACGATCTTGGTAAACCCATGATGAAGTCCATGCCAATGCTTTCCCATTTCCATTCTAGAATATCTATCGGTTTTGAGTACACCAACAGGGCGCAGATGTTCCGCTTTTACTTGTTGGCAAGTAAGGCAGTGAGCGGCATGTTCAGCTACTCTCTCTTCATGTTCGGCCACCAAAATTTCTTTTCATGTCTTGATACTTTTGGTACCTCCTGGATGAATAGTGTACTTTGTCTTGTGAGCTTCATCCATTAGCTTCCTCTTCAGTTCTTCATTGTCGAGAACGCATGTCCTCCCTTGAAAGACGAGCCTTCCATCTTCGGTCATAGCAAAGTCTGATCTTTCGGCTAGAGTTTCCTTGACGCGAACTAAGAATGGATCATCATCTTGTTGAGCTTTGATCTCCTCTAGTAGATCAGATTGAATCTTGATATTGACAACCAAGACTCGATCATCCCTATGTTCAATATTTAAGTCTAACCTTGCGAATTGTTCCAGTAGTTGCATCTCGCCAAGGACTAGACTTGAAACAGACGCCATTGGCTTCCTACTAAGGGCATCAGCCATGGTATTACCCTTGCCTGGATGGTATTGGATGTTGTAGTCGAAATCCTTCAGATATTCTAGCCATCTTCTCCGTCTCATGTTGAATTCTTTCTGGGAGAATAAATATTTCAGACTTTTATGGTCTGAGTAGACAGTGAACTTTTCTCCGTAGAGGTAATGTCTCCAGATTTTCAAGGCGAAGACTATGGCAGCCAACTCAAGATCATGCACGGGGTAGTTGACTTCATGAGTCTTCAGTTGTCGAGAAGAGTAGGCGATGACTTTTTCCTTTTTACATCAGTACACCTACCCTTCCCAATCCCTGAGGCATCGGTGTAGACAGAGAAACCTTCTCCCTCTATTGGCAGAGCGAGAACAGGTGCGGAGGTCAGGCAATCTTAAGAGTTTGAAAACTTTTCTCACACTCTTTACTCCAGGAGTATGGACTCTCCTTTCGTGTCAGACGCGTGAGAGGAACGGTGATCTTGGAGAAGTCCTTGATAAACCGCCTGTAGTAGCCAGCCAATCCTAAGAAGCTTCTTATCTCTGTGACATTGGTTAGTCTATCCCAGTTGAGTACAGCTTCGACTTTGGAGGGATCAACGGAGATGTCGTCCTTTGAGATGACATGGCCCAAGAAGGACACTTCTTCGAGCCAAAATTCACACTTGCTAAGCTTTGCGTATAGTCTTCTGTCTCGCAAGACTTGCAGTGCTATCTTCAGATGTTCTTCATGCTCTTATTTGGTCTTTGAATATATGAGGATATCGTCGATGAAGACGACCACGAACTTGTCAAGGTATGGCCGATACATGTTATTCATGAGTTGCATAAAGGCTGTAGGAGCATTGGTTAGACCAAAAGACATAACGACGAATTCATAATGTTCATACCTGCTCCTGAAAGCCGTTTTGAAGATATCGTCATCCTTGATCCTCATTTGATGATAGCCAGATCGAAGATCGATCTTAGAGAAATATTGAGCTCCGGATATTTGGTCGAATAGTTCATCGACCCTGGGCAATGGGTATTTGTTCTTGATGGTGAGCTGATTGAGCTGACAATAGTCGATGCATAGCCTCATCGATCCATCTTTCTTCTTGACAAATAGTACTGGTGCTTCCCATGGGGAAGTACTCGGTCTAATGAACCCCTTCTCTAATAGCTCCATCAGCTGCGTCTTCAGTTCTTTGAGCTCGGCAGGTGACATTCGGTACGATTGACGCGACACCGAGGTAGCTCCAAGGATCAACTCTATGGCGAAGTTGACCTCTCGTTCCGGGGGAATCCCTGGCAGATCTTCAGGAAACACATCGGGGTGATCCTAGACTATGTGGATGTCTTCTATCTTAGAACCCTTCTTCTCAACAACTACGGCTGCTAGGAAAGCAATGCCTCCTTTCCTTATCATGTTGTGGGCTTTTATGGTGGAGATTAGAGACATCCGTCTCTTATGTCTAATCCTGTAGAATGCCAATTTAGGAAAGCCACTAAAGGTCTGTCACGTCCTAATAAAATAATCTATTTATCGGGAGTGACAGAATATCACACGGAAAAGAAACTATATTCATTCATTCCTTAGATAGCCTCAAAAGTACATTATTACATAGATTTCCTCATAATTGTTCTCATGAGGAATTAGTCAAAAGAAACTTATTACATCACACTTGTCATTCATAATATTACAGAAAAGTAACATAACTAGCTCCTTGTTGATACGTGGTTCACTCAGCACACATTTCCCCTTAATCATTCGTTCCATCTTGATTACCTGAAAAGTAGAATTCTGTGAGCTAACTAGCTCAGTAGGATCCAAATCTTTTAATCAAGGGATCAAGATACACAAAGTATGTGACAAGGAATTATACATGTAATCTTGCTTTTGCATGCCAAACTGAGATTGCTTTATGACACTAGATAGCAGAGTTATTGGACAATGAACTCAAGATTCAGGAATTCATAGCAACATTCACGATCTGTGTTGAACATATAAACACACAATACGATGATATGATGACCAATCAAACACTTAATGATGTTATGCCAAACATCCACTCATCCTTTATCGTTCCGCGCGGCCACTTAAACGAATTTGGGTGCTCCTCCCAGGACTGGACTAGCCCTTATTTGCCAAGCATAATTCTTAGATTGAGTCCAAGACTCTCAATTTGTCATCACTACACTCTTACCTTTGTAATGAATCAAGGAAATACAAAGGTTTTACTCAAAGTTACTCAAGGTTTGCACAAAAGAATCAAGGACTTGATTCTGTCACTGATTTCAGAAATTAACAATCTCACGAGGACAATTTTGTTCGGAACTTGTAGAAATAACTTAAGGTAACAAAAAAGTTAACATGACTGATCTAAATAGGTGTTTTGGTAGTAAAATATATATGATAAAGGTAGACCAAGAGTTGGAACAATGGGTAGGATTTATAGAGAAGAACGGAGTCATAACGAAGCTGGAAACATGACTTTAACCAGACCTATCGACAGGCATGGGTCTGCTATCGACAGGGACTGGTTTCCAGAATAGATATGAAGTTCTGTGTGCATCTGTCGACAGCCAGTGAGGGGGCTGTCGACAAATACACACAGGTCTGATTTCCAGAGTTCTGGAATCATGCTCCTGTCGACAGCAAAAGGGTCGCCTGTCGACAGGGGCTGTGTGAACTGTCTATAAGTCATGGAAAACAATTTCAAATGGTTCTATAAAGTTTCTCTAACATTCCTAACATAAATAGGACCCTAAACAAGTATGATTTCAGATGTAATACTCATTGAAACATGATCCGAAAAAGGAAGATCATGGAACATAGTTTGCAAAGATGTTTTAGCAAAAGGTTAACTCAAAGAAGATAATGGGGAGTACTTCTTCTTAGAACTCTTTTTCTCATCTTTTTACATGATCTTATATCAAATGTACCAATTTAAGAGTCTTATCACTTCTCAACACATCAGGTTAGCTAAAAGTAGAAAACCATTGAGGTTCTATCCAGTCTAGATAATATAATCAACACTCTAAATTCAGTCAACTGGATCAAAGCTAGTAACATGTGGTTACTTCTAACTTAAGAATCAACTAAAACATGATGTAATGTTGATTTCCTATCATGGACATGTTTTCTAAACTTTGACAACAACATGATCAATAATATGACTTTTCAGATTTCACAATAGTCTAAGTTTTCAAACTAAAAGAATGGCATGCTTATCAAAGAAAGGTAACAGGAGATCCTAGAAAGAATAAGAAAAGAATCCTACCTGATTGAAGAGTGTAAGCTTCCTAAACTTGAAGGTCCACCGAACAAGAGAAATATTACACACGTGAATTGGATGATGGCCTCAATAGTTGCACCAATGCACAGAAGATACCCAGAACAGCCGATGCAACTTCTCCAAGGAGAGTTGATAGCTCAACTCAGTAGCACTGAGGTGTAGTGATCTCAGTAGCAAGACACACATACCAGCAAGAATGAAAGAGAAAGAGAGAGAAAGAGAGCAGTTTCCCCTCCGAAAAGGTTTCCTCATAAAGCTTAGCACTCAGAAACCTCTCAACATGAGGTTACCCACGTAATAGCAGCAGCATAACAGTGGAATAGGTGAAGGAACTAGCTACAATGGTTGGGGATGGGTTTTTATAAACCTAAGCTAATGGCATGCACAAGGACACGTAGGGGGACATGTGTTAAGGTAAAAATCACCTTTTACCTCTTTCAAACACCTAGCAATGCATGCTTAGAGTGTTACACATGGTAACTGAGGTGTTACCATGTCTCCCTTGGGTGCTGGCCTCACCAGAAGCCACCACGTGACCCATTGAAAAATCCCAGAAAACCCATTACGTAATCCCAATAATTCACTGGACACTTTCTCCTTAAATAAACCTATCCAAATCATGTCTAATTGCATTGAAATTTTGAGCATAGACCAATATGATAGTTTTACTAATTGTGGTGATTTTTAATTAATTTTTAGATTTTATTTTGCACTAGGTGAAAAATCACCCAAAAAATGGGCGCGTCGACTGTACCTTGAAATCCGTATGTCGGAAAATTCAGATAATTACATATTTAATTTCTCCACATTTTTCTGGAAATTATGATGTTCTCAAATTTTTATTTCGATGTCGTTTTCCGGTATTGCCTGTGGAGGCACGCACTTCGAGGTACGACACTGGGATAATGTTCATTACCACTAATTAAGTCTATCATCTAATTATCACAATTTAATAAAAACCCTAAGGTATTTTAATCAAATTACTTCTATTTTCTTAATATTTTAAATTTCTGGGGCGTTACAAGGTCACCCTTCCTTTCTTACAATCGACACTTGCCCCATAAGTCGGCTCCCAAAATTACATCGTAGTCTTCTATGGGCATACACACCAGGTCGGCTTTTAGGTTATGGTCTCCGATCATTACATCAGCAGATGGAAAGTAATGTTCAGTTTCTTCTTTTCTCCTAGTGGCATTGTGACAGAGAACTCGCAACCCATGGATATAGGTGTTGCAGTTAGGGTATCAGCAAAGTTTTGAGATATAAAGGAATGAGTTGCTCCAGTATCAAATAAGACAAATGCTGATAAGGAGAAAACTTGTAGAGTACCTTCTACCACGCCACTGTCCGTAGCGGGTTCCTCATCCTGCAAGGCTTGCAGTCGGCCCTATTTCTTAGGCACATTAGGGTGCCTCTCATGTTCTTTCAGCAGTGGGCACTCGGGAATGCAGTGCTCACGACTTCCGTAGCGCAGGCATGTGCCGACTTTCCTCCAGCACTCATCCGCGGTGTGACCGGGCTTGTCACAGTGCTTGCAGTTGCTCTTGGCTGGAGTGTTGGGTACGAAGACCTTCGGTTTCCTTTCTTGGCTGGATCCCTCCATGATGTTGAAGGGATGCTTCTTGCAGTTGTTCGGCTTAGCAGATGATTGACCCGAGGTCATTTCCTTTTTCACGAACTTCCCTTTTATACGGTCGGTGAAGTCCGTAGCATCTTCCAGCAGCTGTGCTTTCTTCACCATCTCGGCGTAGGTCTGGATGTCAAGAGGTGCGAGGTGAGTAATGTATTGAGGCTTAAGGCCGTTGAGAAAGTTCTTAGCCTTCATCCTCTCAGTGTTCACTAGGTGTTCAACATATCGTGCCAGTCTTGAAACCTGGGCTTCATACTCGGCCACAGTCGAGCTCCGCTGTTTAAGAGCAGCGAATTCCGCAGCCTTCCTTTCTTGCACATGCTCTGAGAAGTATTTGGAATTGAAGGCTT
The DNA here is from genome assembly GCA_014218235.1 of Colocasia esculenta. Taxonomy (NCBI): domain Eukaryota; kingdom Viridiplantae; phylum Streptophyta; class Magnoliopsida; order Alismatales; family Araceae; genus Colocasia; species Colocasia esculenta. The sequence goes on from CM024763.1 coordinate 85,248,107, forward strand.
CTTTGAACTCGGTCCAGGTGAACTGACCATTAGCTCTGGTCACTTCGACAGACTCCCACCAAGCGCAGGCGTCCTTTTCCAGTTGGAATGTGGCTAGCAGCATGTGACGACCATCCTTATACCAGTACAGTTATACCAACCCACATCGATATAGAGAGCGTTGCCACAGTGGGACATTTACCCAACATATTCAATAGACTGAGACGTACACAAATATGAACACATAACAGCGGAATAAAAGAACTAATTGTAAAATTATTATTCCATCATCCACATTTATCCACAGTCTATATAATATAAGAAAGAACTAAAGTTCTCATAACTGAAATTTAAATCAAATACATTGTCCACAACTGAATTACATAGTGCTCTCAATTACATACTATAAAAAAAAGAAGTACAATAAGGCAATCTCCATGAAGGTGCTACTCCTCACGCTCAGAGTCACTCCTAACTGTCACCTCCAAGGAAGTAGAGACACCTGCACCTGTACTCCGAAGCAAAAGTGAGTCTAAAAGACTCAGCAAGTAATTCCATTCACATTAAGCTTTCATACATCGCATAGACATTTTTACCCCTTTTAAACAAAGTAACTAATACACATAACATGGATTGGACAACCTTTAAAAGAAATCCTAAACATGATATTTCTACAATTTATGATTCATGTTTTCATAGTTTATGTTTATTTCACAATAAAGTAAACCTATCACATGCTTTCTACACATTCTTTAACATGCTATTTTAAGTCAACACTTGTTCCATTCATGCTACATTATAAAAATAAGTTAAGCATGGTATTGCACATTTGGAAGAGGTATTCCTAGCATGGATTCTATGTACATTCTCACATTCATAACACATTTATAACATGAATAGCTTGCTGTTTTGACATGTATAACACATTCATAAATTGGTTCACAATTTCATATATTATCGCATTAGTTCACATTTTCACATGATCATTTACACATTTTACACGTACATTTCACATATATATAAAAATCACATTATTCTCATTACATGTTGTGACACATAGTCCAAACCACCTCTAGAAGGACACACACTTATCTCATTCACACACATACCTATCACCTAGGCAATATAGTGATAGATCTAATTAGTTACTGCGCAGAACTAGGAGAAGCACTCTCCACCCTAACCAGTGGTACTTGTCCACCTCCAGGATTTAATCCCAATGCCCATGGGATCTCATACTCATATGAACCTTCCCGTAGAGACTTTACTACGGTACAGTTCTTCAGCCCTCTAAGGTAGCAGTGTCACCCATGGCACATTTACAAAATTTCCATTTTTAAACACACACTAATTTCATATTCACATACATGTGCATGGTTCAGATTTCCTAACATGGTACTACTATTTACAATGTTAAACAGTTATAAATTTATTCTATATCATGTTGCAATTATCTAATTTATCACTAATTACACTAAACATACTTTAATTGGTCATTTCATCATGCAATAAACAAATCAGTACTTACTTTTGTCCAATTCTCATGAAATTTTTACCACGGACTGATTATAGGTTAAACATCATGCATGCCAAATTTCATATTTTTCAGAACTACACACTGATTATAAAAATTATAATAGTTATATTATAAAATTGGTCAACAATCAAACTTGCATGGTTCACAGTGCTATAGGTACATTAACCATCCTACAACATGCATCTAACAGTCATGATTTCACATGAAATTTCTAGAAATTTAACTAATTCCATACAATTTATTTGTGAATTTAAACTGATATTGCATGCTCACCGTTTTACAGTTCAGAAAATATAATTATTACACAAACATTAGAAATTTGCCTAATTTCCATAGCATGACCTGATACTGGTGCACATATTACAGAAATTTCACAGTATCCAAATTCAACACGGATCCATATCAACAGTATTTTTACAAGATTTAAACCTGTCTAACAGATAATTCAGGGATTTTAATAAATAACACATTCAACGAAAAATTCATAAAAATTGCTCAACATGATCCACTAAAGGTATTACATAAATATAATTTTTACAGTATATCCTCATGCATAGAAATCCAGAAAATAGATTATTAAGGGTAGACAGACGAACTGTCCCCGCCTGCAGAACTCAGTGGCAAGGGGGTGGTCGCCTATGGGTTTATGGGTTACTTGTCTTCAGAAAAATCTACAAATGAAGGATTAAGTCGGAGAAGCCCTCCTCGGCCTGAGCCAAAGAGTCCTCTAATCTCCCCCGATCCGGCTTCTGTGTTGATGCAGACAGCCACCCAATGTCGAAGAAGCTTTCCCCAATGGTCCAAAGTTCAGTTTTTGCACAGAAGAGAACAAGGGTTTTTGACAAATGCCAAAAGGGATCTTTCGGCCGGAGATTGGGTATCTTATAGGGCTAAGGGTCAGAGACGCGCTTAGGAAAGGTATAGGACCGTTGGATAATGGTTTCTTAAACAAGAGGCGACATTTTCGTGGCCGTTTCCAGATCTGAAGACGCAACAGATTTGGGAGGTTAACGTCAACATCACTGGCCGCCAATCTAGAGTTGGCGTCCATCGATGTGGCCGCTGACTCCCTATGAACGTCAACTCATGTTAACGCCAACAGGTCGTTTGGCCAGAACTTAAAACTGCAGAAACTACACTTACTCAATGCATGTACATGAACTACACAGTGTATACTTTAGAATATTACTACTACTCATGCAATGTAAGTAAATAATATATACAATATATATATATATATATATATATATAGTTACAACAATACATCGATTTGTTATATATGCATATCTACACACACACAAGCATAAGTTCCTCACACAATCAAACACCTACATAAGAGGATAAAATTCAAGGGCCTTACACAGCAGCTTATCCCCCGCTGCGCATTGCATGACACGAAAAATCCTTTCCGTTTCTTTTAGCCAGTGTTCTACTTCATCCGGATCCGTGGATCCACTGAACCTAGGTGGGTTCAGGCTCCTGAAGTTGTGATGCAGGTCGCCTGTACCACGATTTCCACCACCTTGGGTAGCTTGCACAATGGCGCGCGTCAGTTCTTGGATGGTTTGTTGCATGCCCCTCATTTGAGCACGTTCAGCAATCATCTTGATTGCTTAGTTCCTACAAAAGAATATTTATTGTCATGATATCGATGTGAGATTTAATTCGTGCGTGTGCGAGTTTATTTTAGCTAGTTACCCTTGGCGCTAACCACAACTCACATAGGTAGGATAATTGACTCTAGTCGAGGCAGGTTAACCAAGATCATCCTATACTTAAGAACAACCTAGGCTCTGATACCACAAAACTGTCACGCCCCGACGCGGAATATCGGAACGCGAGGCAGTTGCAAGTAAACGGGTACAGAGCAAGTACTAGACATCAAACCATTGCACAATGAATAATACTAAAGATAATTCTTCTCAATAATAACTTTCAAATGTCTAGTTACAACCACTAATATTAGAGCCATTCTATAGGGCCCAATTACATTGAAATAAGAGTAAAAGACTAAACTAAGACTCTAACATAACTCTAGGACACTAGGGTACTCGTGACATCACTCCTGGTCGTTCCTGTCCTCTTGAGAGTACTCGGTCTCTCCTGAGAACACAACGACAAATAACGCAAGGTGAGTGACAACACCCAGTAGGACTTAAATCTCAATAGTCAAGTAGGCTTTAAATGATTAATGTATTAAAGGCAGAGTAACTAATGATAGAGCGAGAGAGTCAAGTAATAGATAGCAGGATAGCACGTGAACGAAATAGCACAACTTTCCAAATATAGCACGAGAGTCGAGTATAGCAAGATGGCCATAGCACAAATAGCACAAAATATAGCAATAGCACAACGAGCATAGTATAGCACTTTTTGTCAAAAGACAACGAGAGAATATAGCACTTTTTTATTGTCATTTAGGTAGTCGAGATAGATATCACTCGAGTGTAACGCCGAACACTCTGATCATTTAACTCCCATGGGCACTAGCACTTTCGGACGCACATCCCAGGACCAGATCGGGCCCTTTATATATTGCCAGGCATTGGTTATATTGTTTATCTTTAGACAATCAGTCAATGGCCAATATAGAGTACCATGAAAAAGATAAGAGCACTAGATGAATAGACGAGATAGTAGAGTGAACGTGAAAAGATGAGCGAGTAGAGCATAGATGAGAGCTAGTGGACATTGCACGTAACGCATCGAGTAACCAGGCGATAGTAACAGTTGCACAACACGCGCACTTGGTGTTGGCAGTCATATGGAACTCACGACTCTACCACTGGCCATGTTAAGCACAGGTCTAGAGGTCCGGCATGACTCAAGATAAGAGCGAACTTCTAATAGTCGTTTGGATCATGCTGATCCCTAAAGGGTGTCATAGGGGTTAGGGTACAACCGGTTCGTTGACCATGTGGGAATCCATGGGCAGAGGAGACTTACGGAGGCCTTGAACAAAGACTCACTAGTCCGGCAGAAGGAGTATCTGACAGAGAGTTCGTCCAAGTCAAAAGAGTGTGTAAATAGAAACAAGTGCTCGACGTTCTAGAGGAATTCTAGAATAGTGGAGCGTGGGTATCGGTGTTCCAAAACATCGCGAGAAACATACACAAGTATAATTAAGAATGAGGCAATTTTCTGACATAAATTACCAAATAAATTATGTAACATGTTCATGCCAATTAAGCCATATTTGGTTGGTTCAAAGTGTGTGTAAGTGTCATGAAATTGTAGAGAGAAAAGATCGTGTGCATGTATTTTAATCACACATAAATGTTTAATTTATAACAAGTGTAATCTTCTGTGTGTATGACGGTTAAACAAGAGTACAAGCATTATGGAGAGACGGAACATCAAAATTTGAGGTTTTTATGCAAAAAGGCCAGAACGCGACGCACCCTTGTAAGGGCCGCGATGGGGTTCGGGCAGATCGCGACGAAGTCTTGTACAGGTCGCGACGGGCTTGACTTTTCAGGCAGGCAGGTCGCGACAGGGTCATTTGAGGGTCGCGACAGGCTCAACAGACCGGGCAGCCAGATCGCGACGACCGGGCCTGTCGCGATCAGATCGTGACGGGACGCTCTGTCGCGACACCCCTGTGAACACGGCCTATCGGGTCGTCGCGTTCACAAGATTTGTGCCCGACTCCGACAGGGAGAGTACAGTGCATTGGATTACAGACCAGACTTTCCAGGTTTTGACACATGGTTGTTCTAAAATTAAGAACAAATTGTATAGTACATGAAAAATCACGAAACCAGTTTTAAACAGATCCAAACAGATATAGGTACTTAGAGTAAATAGGAATTGGAAAAGTAAACAGGGTTTCAACATGCTTTGGTCATGGCATTAATGAAGCACTTAGAACAGTACACAGATGAGATCAACGAATTAATTCGCATGATAGGATGGATGGAAATTAGGGCTTTTAGGGGCAAAAGAAGCCTAACATCCATCAGTTCTTACAGTAAAAATCTCATGGCATGAGGACGAGTATGCATGAAGATATGAATTTGTAAAGAGGGTTCGGGGTCATGGAGTTCACAGAACTTTGAAAATTAAAAATAGAAGATTTGCTCAATGGAAAAATATGAAACCAAAGGGCTTTGGTTCCTGATGGACGAAACAACCTACAGATAAATTTTCATGGTTTATGCTCGTGAGAATGCCTACCTTTGACTCGTTTTGTCTTCTACGGTTAAGAACTTGAAGAACTCGGGGATGACTTGAGGGTTCCTCCTTCTCCACAAATTCTCCTTTCCCTTGGCTCCTTCCCATGTCCAGCAACCCCTTGGCATGAGCTAGGGCCGGCAATGAGGGTTTTAGAGGAGTATTTAAGCATCTCCCCATTCTATTTCCTATTATGACTCTAATTCCTATTTATTCTGAATTTCCTATTTCCCTCTCCTCTTTTTAGGTAAGAGATCTCCTAATTGGGCTAGGATGGGAGCTAATTTCATGGGCAACCTATTTGGGTAGGTTTAGGAATCCAAATATAACTCATATTGCTAATTTAATGCATTAAATACCTCTTTTATAATTAGACATTATTTTAGTTACGAATTTAGGGTATTTTTCCATTATTCTCCTTTTAAAAATTCCTATTTTGGCCCACTAAATTCTATTGGGTCAATTTAATAAAGCCCATCACTTCTTTTCTTTTAATGGGTTTTAGTAAATTCTCTTTCCATTAATTTCCTATTTAATTTATTTTCTTTTATTTAATTTGCTAATAAATTAATTAGTTTTATTTTTTATATATTATTAAAAAAAATCCGAAAAATTCAGGTTGCTACATAATGACACCGTCCTCATCTCAAGTAATGCCTACCTTGCCCACCATCTCCTGAAGCCTAGGATCAGCTCTCTGCTACTCAATCACCTCGTCCAGAATCATAGATCAGATAGACAACTAAGCCACGAAAGCTTGACGCAACTGTGGCTCTAACTCGATCATAGCACTTGCCGCATCCTCAAGCATCTTCCAATCCTTCTGAAGTAGTGACCTCTTCCTGCTGTGCGCATCCGTCACGACATTCGCCTTCCCTGGATGGTACTGAAGCTCGAAGTCGTAGTCCTTGAGAAACTCAATCCATCTTCTCTGTCGCAAGTTCAACTCCTTCTGAGAGAAAAGATACCTCAGACTCTTGTGGTCAGTGAACACCTCGAACTTGACACCATAAAGATAGTGTCTCCAGATCTTCAGTGCATGAACCACGGCCACTAACTTCAAATCATGGGTCGGATAGTTACGCTCATGCTTCTTTAGCTAGAGAGAAGCATAGGCAACTACCTTACCATGCTGCATCAACACACAACCAAGGCCTATCTGAGAAGCATCATAATAGATAGCAAAACCCTCTGCACCACTAGGCAAAATCAACATGGGTACAGATGTAAGCCTCATCTTCAGCAATTGGAAACTGGTCTCGCAATCCTTAGACCACACATACTTAACTCCTTTCCTAGTTAGCTTAGTCAAAGGTGAGTGATAGAGGCAAAGCCTTCAATAAATCGCCTGTAATAGCCTGCTAAGCCAAGAAAACTTCTGATCTCCGATGGTGTCCTTGGAGTCTCCCACTCTAATACCACCTGAACCTTCGCCAGATCAACAGCAACTCCAACGCCTGAGATAGCATGCCTAAGGAAATGAACCTCGCGCATCCAGAAGTTGCACTTGCTAAACTTAGCATACAGCTTGTGCTCTCAGAGAACCTCCAGAACAATCCTCAGATGTTCATGGTGTGTAGCCTCATCAGGAATAGACTAACATATTGTCTATGAACACCACAACAAGCTATCCAAATATGGCCTAAACACCCTGTTCATGAGATCCATGAATGATGCAGGGGCATTAGTCAGACCAAATGGAAGCACAAAAAAACTCATAGTGTCCATAACGAGTCCTGAAAGCAATCTTGGACACATCTTCTCCCTTAATTCTCAACTGGTGGTAGTCGGACCGTAGATCTATCTTGGAAAACACATATGCATTCTGCAGTTGATCGAACAAATCATCTATCCGTGGCAAGGGGTACCTGTTCTTCACTGTCACCTGGTTGAGCTTCCTGTAGTCGATGCATAGCCTGAGGGAACCATCTTTCTTCTTCACGAATAGTACAGGTGCGCCCCATGGTGACACACTAGGGTGAATGAATCCCTTATCCAGCAAATCCTGCAACTACTTTCTTAGCTCGGCTAACTCCACAGGTGCCATCCGATATGGAGCCTTAGAGATAGGAGAGGTGCCTGGAAGCAACTCTATGGTGAACTCTATCTCCCTTGCTGGTGGCAATCCAGACAAATCATCAGGGAACACATTTGGAAACTCCTGCACAACCTCAATCTCCTCAAGGGTAGGTGACTGATCGGCCTTTGGGACTAAGACCACACTGGCAAGAAATGCGTCACAACCCTTGTTCACCATCTTCATTACCTTCATGGTGGAGATCACAAACCTTCCCACTAAGTTCATTGGTAACAGATGTGAGAACTCATCCTCTCCAGGAATACGGAAAGTAATCTTCTTCCCTCTACAATCCACCAACGCATAGTGCTCCTCAAGACAATCCAGACCAAGTATGGCATCATAATCCTTCATCTTGAGCAAGTAGAAGTACCTAAACAAGCCTCAGTCTTCAATGCACACAGGTAAGGATGGAATGCACTTCTGATCACTGTCATACCTACTGGTGTGTGCACAGACAAAGGGACTTCCAACTCCTCTGCCTCAACTCCAGACTCTGCTGCTAACTGCTTGGCAAACTGCTCGAAAATGAACGAGTGTGTAGCACCCGTATCAACAACACTCGAGCATGCACACCCATGACTAGAACCGTACCTTCTGTGACGTTCACAGCCTGCCCTGCGTCCTCTCGAGCTAGTGCAAACACTCAGGCTTGGGCCCGAGGCCTTCCTGGTCTCCCTGTCACTGGTGCTACTGCTCTCGGATCTGGTGCTCCGTGCTGCCACACTTCAGACACTTCCGTGCTAGCTTCCAACACTCAGTACCACCGTGTGCCCTTCCACAGTGAGGACACGCCTTCTTGTCGCTGGGCCTGAAGCTGGGTGACTGTGTTGTAACCGCCTGCAAACTCGAAGCCGCTACTGGACGCTAAGGCGACTGGTACACTGCCTTCTTCCTGTCCTACCTCTGGAAAGGTGGAGCTGACCTCTTCTGAGCTGCCCTCTTCTCCTCAATATACTGCTCCATCTCACTCTCCTACCTGCATGCTGCGCTGAGAGCCTCATCCAAAGTGCGGTGGTCAAAAGCAACGAGCTTCGACCTAAGTGATGGCTTGAGCCCCATCACAAACTTCTTGGCCTTCATGTGTTCATTAGCCACAATATGAGGAGCATACTTGGAAAGCTCGGCAAACTTGGCATCATACTCCAAGACAGTCATGGAGCATTGAGTAAGAGAGAGAAACTTCTACTCCATCTTGTCCTGGATGTGCTCGGGGATAAACTTGGCCCGAAATAGCCTCATGAACCCATCTCAAGTCACCTCAATGGCACCATCCTTGTACTTGGTACGTAGTACGGAGGCCCACCAAACATCGGCTCTCTCCTGCAAAACACAACGCTTAAGCACCATCTAAATAAAACCTTAACCTTACACAAGTACATATACTCTAAGTACCTGTAACATGTAAGTAGCCAGGATGACTTTGTCTTCTTCCGCACACCTGATGGCCTGGAAGATCTTCTCCACCTCTCTCATCTAGCTCTTTGCCAAGAGGGGCTGACTCTCCCCCTTAAAAGAAGGCAGAGCCATTGTAAGGTCTCGGGTCTTAGCGGATCCTTATTGGGTCTTGTAGAGGTTCGGGTGTGGTTGACGACTGGGGATATTGTCATTGACTTGTGGTTGGCGGCAGGGGGCTAGCCGTTGACTAGGAGTTAGCGTCCTGAGATGTGGATGTTTGTTGTTGAACTCGACGACAAACGGTCCGGACGTCAACCCAGTGGCGGTTCAGTAGGCATGTGGACGTCTATTGGTCGCGCCAGTAGAAATAGGGCAACCCGAGAGCAGAATCCTTTTCTTCTCCTTTCCTTCCTTTCCCTCCACTTCTACCTTTGTCTGTTTCCACCACTTCTGATTGTTGATAGGAGTTCGTGGGAAGGCCCTGGTACGTGTGGCGGTGATAGATCGAGCGGGAAATGCGAAGATTTGGTGTAATTCGCGCAGAGACTTCGAGGGGTTCCGGCGCGATTGGTGATCGTTTAGGAGTTTTTGGGGCATTCTGAGGTAGGGATTTAACCCCTTTAACCTTCCTTAACAGATTAGCATGCTTATTTTGTGAAATAGTATGCTAATTGCATTTTAGGGTTGGGTTATACCATGCCGGATTTTGGGTGTTTTGGGCAATCCAAGTGTTGGATTGTTTATTTTTGAAGTTCTGGTAGTGTTAAAAGATGTAAGGAAGTATTTCCCTCCATCAGTAGGCGTTCTGGTTGGGTGATTTTACCCAATTAGACTGACCGGCGCTGTTCTGGTCTAGGGGACTGAAGAACTTAATGTCCACATCTGTTGACGCTGAGATCTTCAGAGTTGATATAAACGACAAGGTCATTGCCGTTGATTAAGTGTTAACGGCATTGTGAGTGCCATCTACATTATTATTGGCGACAATCGATGTTGCCGTTAATATCCTGTGTCCCAGCAGGCTTTGGTCCTGTTTTGTGTTTCAAGGTGTTGACGTGTGATGTCCGCCCTGTTAACACATTCTGCCCGGCTTAGAGTGTGACTCCACCTATGATTATGCGTAATTAACTGGGTCGTGATGTGACAAGAGGTGTCCATCTATTGTACGGTGTTTCAGACGTTGAGAGTGTTACCGTCTGTATTCGCGTTGAGTTACCGTGCTTCTGTTTCTGTTTGTCACTTGGACATAGAGCGACGCTCTGTCTAGATGACCGGCGTGTGGGGGTCCTCCGTCGGTGAGCCAGGATGTTGAGAGCATCTCTGTCCTGTGCGTACTCCTTGTGGTGGTTTCGAGCCGGTCTCCGTGGAGCCCCTTCTCTACTTCTAGGGTCAGGCGTAGGGGGAGAACCGGTCGTGGATCAGACGCGAGAGAGAGCGTCTGTAGTGTGCACACGTGGCTAGGGTTGAGAGCCTCTGTGGTGATGGGACGCCGAGCCACAGACCCTAGCTGAGTCCTACTTACTGTGTGTGTGTGTGAGTGTGTGTTACTGAGCTGCGAGGTTTACAGTTTTGGGTTGTGATGCGACGTGTATTTACTTTCTGTTTTTACTTTCCGCACTTTAGTTCTGTTGTCGGTGGGGGTTACTTTTCCCTACTGGGTCTCTTTTCTTGAGACTCACTCCCCTCCCTTTCAGGTGGGTCGTCGTCGACTCCCGTTCCAGGCGAGTCTAGCCACTCCGGTGTTGGTGCACCCTAGCTACAGTGAGTAGTACTTTTTGTTGTACTTCTGTACTCTGTACTTAGCTCGGACTCTGAGTTGTACATGTTATGTTCATGTATAGTGAAATTTTACAGCTTTACATGGTGTGTATCTTCTTATATATAGTCTCCTCAGACGTTCACTTTTTACCCTTCCGAGCTTGTCTCGTGGTTAGCGGGTCAGAATTCGGGTTACTGGTTGGTTACTGGTAATGCGGATTCTGGGTCGTTACAGTTTGGTATCAGAGCCTGGTCTGATGAGATATATAATAAAATACCCATCATGTTAACTCAGAGTACAAAGGGTACAGTTGCAGCTATTTAGTCCGGAGTTAGTTAGTGTATTTATGAGTGTATGTTTTTCTCTGTGTATAGTACTATGGCACCTAGGCGACGTCCTAGAGAGGGAGTGGCCGAGCAGGCGACTCGTCAGGAGGCTGGAGACGCTCCGCCACCTCAGCAGACGCAGCCTTTGCCACAGGACGCACACAGTGGCATTGTTCCGCCACCGCCGCCACCTCCTCCTCAGGTAGCTCAGGGATTAGACTTGACTCGATTTCTTGAGGGGATGGCTCAGTTTGTAGCTCAACACCGTGATGCGCCGGTACCCCAGGGTGGTACTGGGAAGGTGTTGAGGGAGTTCTTACAGTTTCAGCCTCCCCAGTTTTTGGGCCAGCCTGATCCAGACATTGCGCAGGCGTGGTTGGATGCTGTGGAGCGGACTTTCCGTTCCATGGAGTGTGTTCCCGAGGAGCGAGTGTTGCTAGCTAGTTACCAGTTGCAGGCGCAGGGGTTGACTTGGTGGTCCTCTGAGTGGGAGACTACTTTTCAGTCTCGCTCACTTAGACAGATTCTGTGGCAGGAGTTTGTCGTTTCTTTTGAGAGAGCCTTCTGTCCTACTTACGTCCGGACAGAGAGGTTGTACCAGTTTCTGGACTTGCAGCAGAGGGACTCTACTGTAGTGCAGTACAGGGCTAGATTTGTAGAGCTAGGGCGTTATGCTCCGCAGATTATGGCAGATGAGAGTCTGAGGCAGGCGCTGATAGTTGCACGTGTCACAGACTTAGACGCGGCCTATCAGACAGTGGCAGCATTGGAGGCTGACACTTTACGGACCCGTGCTCGGAGTGCAGAGGTTCAGACACAAGTAGTTCCGACTCAGCCTCGACAGCAGCAGGGTAGTGTGCAGATGACTCCGAGGACTACGACTTCCTACGCGTCCACTTCTACTGGGACGACGGTGAAGTCAGGATCTCGGAGGAAGTTTCGGCGTGATAGGAAGCAGGCAGTGCAGAGACAACAGTCTGTTGGGAGTGTTCAGCAGTCGGTAGGGCAGCCTTTGCAGTAGGTACCACGTTCTTTTGCTGGTCAGTGTTACCGTGTGACCAGACGGGTCACATGGCGCGAGATTGCCCTTTGTTACCTCGTGTGCCGCAGCAGCAGACTCGTCACGCCCCGAGTGCAGCAGCAAGCAGCAGCAGGCACCCGTGCAGCAGCATCAGCAGACCGGAGGTTCTGGTGGGTCGAGAGGTAGAGGTCGTGTTACTCACTTGACCGTGCAGACGCGGAGGCAGCTCAACTAGTGGAAGGTACTGTTACAGTTTTTGGTTATACAGCTAGAGTTTTGTTTGATTCGGTGCCTCTCACTCTTTTGTGTCTGAGGAGTTTTTAGACTCCCTTGGAGAGTTGAGTTCGGGAGAGTCTATTGAGCTAGCAGTAGAGTTGCCGACAGGGGACTTTGTCCTTACGTCCTACTATCTTGAGGAGGTACCTGTGCAGTTGCAGGATCAGTGGTTGTCAGCTCGCTTGTTTGCTTTGCAGTTGCAAGGACTATGATGTGATTTTGGTATGGACTGGTTAGAGCGGTATGGTGCAGTGATGAGGATTGCCAGAAGAAGAGGGTGCACTTGCGGATACCTGGGGAAGCGGCGTTCTACTTCCAGGGTATCGTACCTCTTACTTCTCACTTTTTAGTTTCTGCTTTGAGGAAGGGAGGTTGCTTGCCTCTGGTTGTCAGGGTTTTCTAGTTTCTGCTATTACCCTTGACCAGGTTACCTCGAGAGTGGGGGACATTCCGTAGTGTGTGAGTTTCCGGATTTTTCCGGAAGAGTTACCTGGTTTACCGCTAGAGAGAGAGATTGAGTTTACTGTTGAGTTGGTTCCTGTACTGTACCATTTGCACAGGCACCGTACCGTATGGCACCAGCAGAGTTGAGGGAGCTGAAGAGGCAGCTTGAGGAGTTGTTAGAGAAGGGCTATATTCGTCCTAGCTTTTCTCTTTGGGGGTCACCTGTTTTGTTTGTGAGGAAGAAGGATGGTAGCCTGAGATTGTGTATTGATTATAGGAAGTTGAACCAAGTGACCATCAAGAATAGGTATCCATTGCCTAGGATTGACGATCTCTTTGATCAGCTTCAGTCTGCTCATGTCTTTTCGAAGATCGACCTGAGGTCGGGCTACTATCAGTTGCGGATTAGAGATTCTGACATTGAGAGGACTGCTTTTCGGACCAGATATGGACATTTTGAGTTTTTGGTGATGTCGTTTGGGCTCACCAATGCTCCAGCGGCCTTCATGGATCTGATGCATCGGGTGTCCCACCAGTTCTTGGACCGGTTTGTCGTAGTGTTTGTTGACGACATTCTGGTGTACTCCGCTTCGGAGGAGGAACACGCCGAGCACCTGAGGATCGTGTTGCAGACTTTGCGAGAGCACCAGTTGCATGCCAAACTTAGTAAGTGTGAGTTTTGGCTACAACAGGTTCACTTTTTGGGGCACGTGATCTCAGGTGAGGGAGTTTCTGTGGATCCAGCGAAGGTCGAGGCAGTTTTCAGTGGGAGAGTCCCAGATCTCTGTCTGAGATTCGTAGCATTTTGGGCTTGGCAGGTTACTACCGCAGGTTTGTTCGGGACTTTTCTCAGGTTGCTGCACCCTTGACTCGGTTGACGAGAAAGGGAGTTCCATTTTTGTGGTCGGAGCAGTGTGAGCAAAGCTTCATAGAGTTGAAGCGACTGCTTACGTCAGTGCCAGTCCTTGCGTTACCTTCAGGTGAGGAGGGTTTTGAGGTTTGCACATACGCTTCAGGTGTTGGTCTGGGTGCGGTTTTGATGCAGCAAGGCCGGATGGTGGCTTATGCGTCTCGCCAGCTTAAGCCCCACGAGGAGAGTTACCCGACCCATGACCTAGAGCTTGCAGCTGTGGTGTTTGCTTTGAGGATTGGCGTCTTTACCTGTACGAGTGAGTTTTGTAGTCCGTACCGACCACCAGAGCTTGAGGTATGTGTTTTCTCAGAGGGATCTGAATATGAGGCAACGTCGATGGATGGAATATCTGAAAGACTATGATTTTAGCATTGAGTACAAGCCTGGAAAAGCGAATGTAGTTGCAGATGCTTTGAGTAGGAAAGCACAGATGAGTCATCTAATGCTTAGGGAGTGGCAGTTGTGGCAGTCTGCAGTAGAAGGGTCTTTCAGAGTTTCGTCCAGTCGTCGACTGTGTGTGTTGGGCAGTTTGTTGGCGGCTCCCGCCGTTGTGAGATAGGTTGTTGAGGCTCAGCAGGCAGATCCCGAGTTGCACAGTGTGTTGCTTCTCCCAGAGGTTGAGCTTCGCGAGGACGGGACTGTTAGGTTCCGAGATAGACTCTATGTTCCTGTTGAGGAGTCTGTCAGGAGAGTTGTGTTGCTGGAGGCACATGGTTCCAGGTACTCGATTCATCCAGGGTCGACCAAGATGTATCACCAGTTGAGACGTCAGTTTTGGTGGCCTGGGATGAAGAGAGATATAGCGGCTTTTGTTGCTAGGTGTTTGGTCTGTCAGCAGGTGATGGCCGAACATCAGCGTCCAGGAGGACTTGTGCAGCCGTTAGAGATTCCGATGTGGAAGTGGGACCATGTGACGACTGACTTTGTTTGTGGTTTGCCAAGGACAGCTGGAGGTTTTGACAGCATTTGGGTTCTTGTGGACAGATTGACGAAGACTGCTAGATCTTGCCTGTCAGGACTAGTTGGGGGTGTGAGTAGGTGGGCGCGTTGTACGTAGAGCGGATTGTTCCTTTGCACGGAGTGCCGATCTCTATTGTGTCTGATAGGGATCCTCGCTTCACTTCTGGATTCTGGCGCAGTTTCCAGAGAGCTTTGGGGACAGAGTGGCTTTTAGTTCCGCCTACCACCCTCAGTCAGATGGTCAGTCAGAGCGGACTATCCAGACTTTGGAAGACATGCTTAGAGCTTGTTGTCTGGAGTGGCAGGGATCGTGGACAGCTCACTTGCCGTTGGTCGAGTTCGCATATAATAATAGCTATCACTCCAGTATCGGTTTGGCACCATATGAGGCTTTGTATGGACGACCGTGTCGCACTCCTCTAGACTAGTTCGAGGTTGGCGAACGGATTGTCACGGGGCCAGAGTTAGTTCAGCAGGCAGTTGAGGTAGTTCAGCTTGTGAGGCAGAGGCTTCAGTCAGCTTAGAGTTGGCAGAAGAGTTATGCAGATCAGCGCAGACGACCGCTCGAGTTCAGGTAGGAGACCAGGTGTTTGTTCGTGGTCTCCTATGAAGGGAGTGGTGAGGTTCGGTAGGCGTTGAAAGTTGAGTCCTCGCTTTATGGACCTTTCACCATTTCTGAGTGTGTCGGAGGTTGGCGTACAGACTTGAGCTCCGTCAGAGTTGGCAGCAGTCCACGATGTGTCACGTATCGATGCTTCGAGGTACCTTTCTGAAGAGTCTCACGTTCTCCAGAGCACAGAGTGGTCTGAGGGACTCCAGTGTTGACTGTACCAGAGTTTCCGTTGCTATTGAGGATCGCCGAGTTAGAGGTTGAGGAACAAGGCTATCCCCTTAGTTCGTGTTGCGTGGCAGCGACATTCAGGTGGTGAGTCGACATGGGAGCGAGAGGACGAAATGCGCGAGTAGTTTCCGTACCTCTTTGGTGAGTCTTCCTTCTTTATGTTGTTTAAATTTTGAGGGCAAAATTCCTTAAGGGGGGAGGGTTGTAAGGTCTCGGGTCTTAGCGGATCCTTATTGGGTCTTGTAGAGGTTCGGGTGTGGTTGACGACAGGGGATATTGTCGTTGACTTGTGGTTGGCGGCAGGGGGCTAGCCGTTGACTAGGAGTTAGCGTCCAGAGATGTGGACATTTGTTGTTGAACTCGACGGCAAACGGTCCGGACGTCAACCCAGTGGCGGTTCAGTAGGCGGCGAGGCATGTGGACGTCTATTGGTCGGGCCTGTAGAAATAGGGCAACCCAAGAGCAGAATCCTTTTCTTCTCCTTTCCTTCCTTTCCCTCCACTTCTACCTTTGTCTGTTTCCACCACTTCTGATTGTTGATGGGAGTTCGTGGGAAGGCCCTGGTACGTGTGGCGGTGATAGATCGAGCGGGAAACGTGAAGATTTGGTGTAATTCGCGCAGAGACTTCGAGGGGTTCCGGCACGATTGGTGATCATTTAGGAGTTTTTGGGGCATTCTGAGGTAGGGATTTAACCCCTTTAACCTTCCTTAACAGATTAGCATGCTTATTTGTGTAGAATAGTATGCTAGTTGCATTTTAGGGTTGGGTTATACCATGCCAGGATTTTGGGTGTTTTGGGCAATCCAAGTGTTGGATTGTTTATTTTTGAAGTTCTGGTAGTGTTAAAAGATGTGAGGAAGTATTTCCCTCCATCAGTAGGCGTTCTGGTTGGGTGATTTTACCCAATTAGACTGACCCGATGCTGTTCTGGGTCTAGGGGACTGAAGAACTTAACGTCCACATCTGTTGACGCTGAGATCTTCAAAGTTGATATAAACGACAAGGTCGATTGCCGTTGATTAAGTGTTAACGGCATTGTGAGTGCCGTCTACATTATTATTGGCGACAATCGATGTTGCCATTAATATCCTGTGTCCTAGCAGGCTTTGGTCCTATTTTGTGTTTCAAGGTGTTGACGTGTGTTGTCCGCCTTGTTAACACATTCTGCCAGGCTTAGAGTGTGACTCCGCCTGTGCTTATGCGTAATTAACTGGGTCGTGATGTGACAGGAGGTGTCCATCTATTGTATGGTGTTTCAGACGTTGAGAGTGTTACCGTCTGTATTCGTGTTGAGTTACCGTGCTTCTGTTTCTGTTTGTCACCTGGACATAGAGCGATGCTCTGTCTAGATGACAGGCGTGTGGGGGTCCTCCGTCGGTGAGCCAGGACGTTGAGAGCGTCTTTGTCCTGTGCGTACTCCTTGTGGTGATTTCGATCCGGTCTCCGTGGAGCCCCTACCGCTAGGGTCAGGCGTAGGGGGAAAACCGGTCGTGGACCAGACGTGAGAGAGAGCGTCTATAGTGTGCACACGTGGCTGGGGTTGAGAGCCTCTGTGGTGACGAGACGCCGAGCCACAGACCCTAGCTGAGTCCTACTTACTGTGTGTGTGTGTGAGTGTGTGTTACTGAGCCGCGAGGTTTATAGTTTTGGGTTGTGATGCGACGTGTATTTACTTTCTGTTTTTACTTTCCGCACTTTAGTTCTGTTGCCGGTGGGGGTTACTTTTCCCTACTGGGTCTCTTTTCTTGAGACTTACTCCCCTCCCTTTCAGGTGGGTTGTCGTCGACTCCCGTTCCAGGCGAGTCTAGCCACTCCGGTGTTGGTGCACCCTAGCTGCAGTGAGTAGTACTTTTTGTTGTACTTCTGTACTCTGTACTTAGCTCGGACTCTGAGTTGTACATGTTATGTTCATGTATAATGAAATTTTACAGCTTTACATGGTGTGTATCTTCTTATATATAGTCTCCTCGGACGTTCACTTTTTACCCTTCCGAGCTTGTCTCGTGGGTTAGCGGGTCAGAATTTGGGTTACTGATTGGTTACTGGTAATGCAGATTTTGGGTCGTTACAGCCACCCTCTTAAACCTCTCCATGATGGACGGACCACCATGGCCATGCTCCTAAGGAACTGGAGCTGGAGCATGAGCCTGAGACAACAAGCAATATATAAGCAACACATAAACAATCATGCATTCAACAAAACAGACTACTCCTTATTTAACGACTCTAACCTGTGCCCGCAACTGAGTCTACAGTGCCGCCTAAGTCTAAGCCTGTGTCTATATCGCCTGGACCAGGACTTGCATGAACACGCCATAATCCACATGTGGTGGTGGAGGGAGTACCGTAGGAACCTGGGGTACTGGGGCCTACTGCTCACCCCTCTCCTTATGCCTCTGCTCGTCATCCCAAGCATGAGCACCAGGTCTACCACAGCTCTCCATAGCCTGAAAAATAATTAACTTAGTTAGAATCTAAGTTACTTAGTCCTAACCTTTTCTTGGCTATCTTTAATTCATTATTAGATATTTTCCACAAATATGGACTAATTCTATAAAGACTTCAAAATATTGTGTAGATGATGGCATATTCACGTACAATCTCAACCTGTTGCTCTAATACCATTTGTGACAACCCAACCAGCAAACTGGCCCAACAACTGTGCTAGTTGGTAGACATCCCAGGAAGGTCGCCCATCCTGGGACTACTCCCATATGAGCACGCTTAACTTCAGAGTTCTTTTCCTGCTCGAACTCTGAAAATGACTAGTCTGAGTTGTTAGTAGTCTACTGATTTCGTCCATTTAACATATTCTTGTATGGGGTGCAACAATCTACCCCTCTTATATAAGCGACGTCTTCGTCACTGCTCACATATAGCACACAATCAAACCCCAGGCAGACAGGATTCTAGAGGTGGCCCCACAGGCTCAAGAGGTGGCTCCCACTATGTAGCACTTTGCGCCATTATGGCCTCAAGAGGTGGCTCCCATAGCGTAGCACTTTGCCCTGTGTGGCACTTAGTTCCTGCACTTCTGGCTGGGTAAGGCTCTGATACCAATTTCTGTAATGACTCTCTTCATATCGGTATGATTATACAAATCCAAATCGATACAAAGGGCAACGTCACAGTGGGACATTTACCCAATACAACACAGTAAGTCGAGATGTACATAAATAACAAAAGAGAATACAGCGGAAATATAAGACATTCTTATTCCATCATCATTCACACATTCCACAGTCTATATAGTAACAATGAAAATAAACTCAATGTCCACAATTATACAAGTCCATAACATAATGTCATTGTCCATATACTAGTAAATGAAATGTAGTCTAAACAGAAAATCTCCATGAGTGCAGCTACTCCTCTCGCTCGGAGTCGCTCCTCACTATGTCCTCCTCTAGCACGGGGACACCTGTCTCACCTGTATGTTAAAGCAAGTATGAGTCTTCAAAAAAGACGCAGCAAGCAACCTATTGGAACATCCTTATATATATCACATACATGCTATTCTCTTAAACAATAAGATAAGTATGGCACATGCTTCATGTCAATTAAGCAAATATACATGAATAACCTAGACATGCTTTCTACACACGATAATTAACGTGATTCATTTTGTCAATTTCAATTCGTATCATTTCATAATTCTACACAATTAGATCATGGAATTATGCACATAGTAACTAACAATCCTAGCAAGATATCTAACATTTTCACATGCTCTTATAACACATATCCACATCATTTACTTGCTGTTTTAACATAATTAAATCTCATTCACATGGTTTCACATCTTTTCACATGATATCACATTAACATAACACTATCACATAATCACATTGCACATATACACTTTTCACACTTTTACACTTTAATTGTCATGACACATAGTCCGAACCACCATAAAGAAGGACACACATTCACATAACACATACCCGTCAACTAGGCAATACAGTGACGAATCTTGGTAACTACGCAGAATCGGGAGAAGCCATCTCCACCCTAACTAGTGGTACTTGTCCACCTCCAGGATTTCATCCTGATGCCCACAGGATATCATATACACAATGAGCCTTCCCATAGGGACTTTTCTACAGTACAGCTTCACAGCCTTCTATGGTAGCAGTGTCAATTTCGGCACATGATTCACTTAAACACATTTTCTCACCTAATCACATGATTTACATTATTTACATGCACCATTTAATCCATTCATATACACATCTTTCAAACATATAAACCTCAATTTACAAAACTTAACATGATTGTTTCATAGTGAAAATTAAATCATAACAGTACCTAAACATGCTGCATACTACTGAAATTACATGCTCTTAATCAATCATACTTAATGTGGCTTAATTACCCTTTATAAGAACAAAAAGAATCTACTGATGTCAAAACAGTTCGAATTTTTAACCACAAACCCTACGCATAGAATACAACATATGGCTAAATTTTCAGAATTTTTGCAATAGTAAAACTATTTTTAACATTTAATACTTATTTCATGCAATTTTAACAAGATATTTCATTTAACATGATAGACAACAACACAATCAATTCTCATACGGTTTAAATCATGAAAACAGTAACCCTAAGTTCATGAAAATTCTTTGTAACAATAACATGCAGTAAAACTATTTGTTCAAAATGAAATACTGTCAAATCATACATATTCTCTCATAACGTAAATTATATTAATTGATAGCATGATCAAAAATCTGACAGAAAATCATGGGTTGACCCTAAGATAGTAGCTGAACATTCACAATTTTTACAGCATGATCCAACATCCAAAAATCCAAAAATCATAACACAGATATGACAATCACAGTTCTGTAAAACATGAAGAACTTGACGGCAAGGGTCTGGCCATCAAGATAGGTTAACGGCACAGTCTGTTGCCGTCAACTTAGGAACTTGGCAGCAACAAGGTTGCTGTCAACCTCTTGTCTGCAGAAAAGTGCAGACCAAACTTACAAAAAGAGAGAATTTGGGGGTCCAAGACACGAAAGAAAAATCCATTAAAATACCTAGAACCTAGGGGACATGTCTAGGGATGATACCCCTAAGATACTTGCCTGGAATAAAATCTCTAAAGATTAAATTTGGCGATGAAGCCCTCCTCGGCCAAGCCAAGAAGATGTTCTCTCTAACTCCAAATCCTGTCTTCACGCTTGAATAGATGACCTCTTGGAGTCGGGGAAGCTTCTTCAACTCCAGAAGCACCTTCTAATCGAAGAAGATCGTCGGAGTAACCTCCCAAATGCCAGATCAAGCCTTATAAAGTTCTATTTTTCTCTCACCCAAACCCTAGATTTTTTCTCTAAACTAAAGGACCTAACCTAGCCGAAATACTTAGGTTATATAGGTTAAGAGTCGAGGTACGCCTAGCATTAGGAGTCCTGACCGTTGGATTGGGTTTCCTAATTAGATCTCGGAGAA
The DNA here is from genome assembly GCA_014218235.1 of Colocasia esculenta. NCBI lineage: Eukaryota > Viridiplantae > Streptophyta > Magnoliopsida > Alismatales > Araceae > Colocasia > Colocasia esculenta. Next base: position 85,269,270 of record CM024763.1, read on the forward strand.
AATGCAGTCGTTTCAGATCTGGAATTCCAAACATAGCCAGAGAAGTAAATGGCCACTTTGCTGCCGTTAACAGGAAGTAGACGTCAATCGATCTGGACGTCTATATCCTCTGGCCATGCAGTCAACGGCACAGAAGTTGCCGTCAACCTATTGTTAACGTCTGGTGATGTTGACGTTAACCAGGGATTTCAGATAGAACTTAAATACATCAAACCAGCATATATATAGAGAAATAAATAAATACAACATGCACAGAAATAATTAAATACAATATGTACAGGATTAAATATAATACATGCAAAATGTGAGGGCCTTACATTTATACCCAGGAAGAATGCTACTTATGGGCTATGACCTCTACTTTCTTCTTCCTTCAGTCCAAAAGACAACAATTTCTATTCATCAAATTTCATCTCCAACATCAAACTCACGCCACTATCCAAACCCTTTATCAAAGGCATCTTGCATTTCTCAAACGCACTCTCGGTCCAAATGCTCATATGGACTTCTCCCTCTTTAAACGATGCCTGCAAAGTACTGAACTTAACCTTCACAAATTCCTCCTTCCCTATTATCAGTCTTTTCCATCCACCTTATACCTAACTGATGATGAGTTGTCGCTCCCTTTTCATTGATCTGACAAATAGGGGGAGAGATGTAAATGCAACTCTGTAAAGTGAAAGGGGGAGACAAATTATATATGAAAGGGGGAGATAACTTATGAAACTCCATGTCTCTTATGTGTGATTGAATTTATTCTGTTATTGCATTTACCTTAATATCTGGTATTTAGTCATCAACAAAAAAGGGGGAGTTTGTTGAACCACTGCTCAATTATAACTTGCATATTCACAATTCAAACCATAACATATATCAGTTTTGAAGATGACAAAATAAATAAATAAATTATCAAATATTACATTCTCTCTCCTACATATCACATAGTAAAAATCTCAAAGGCATATTTCATCATACAAGTTATTCTTCTAAGATATTATAAATATAACTTTAACTGACTATGGAATATACGAAGCTAGCTTCATCATACACGAAATTCACTTTGTCATATACAAAGTTCACTTCGTCATATGCGAAGTAAAACACAAACGTCTCACTTCAACTGATCATGTTGAAATCATCATATATGAAATTCACTTCATCATATCCAAAATTCACTTCGTCATATCTGAAATTCACTTCATCATATCCAAAATTCACTTCGTCATATCATCATATCCGAAGTTTACTTCATCATATACGAAAGCCACTTTGTCATATACGAAATCTACTTCGTCATATATGAAGTATCATTTCAACAAACATCTTAAATAGATGTAATGAACACATATAATATGTATGATATCTTCTCATCATTAACATTTGTTTATCACATTCATAACATTTTTTCACAAATAGAAAATTTTAATGTATGATTGAATGTCTGCTTATGATATAATTCATGTTTGATATGATATCTTGAGAAATGAATTTTTCATACAAATACATAGATGATTAAACTCAAACCACTCTCTGAGAACATTACCTTCAATCTTTTGCAAAGCTCTCATAAAAATAATATCATCTAAGCTTTGCCTCATGAACTTCTGACACCTGCCACAAAACACCCACTTTATCTTCTGTTAGAACAACACAGCATGATCTCTACCTACTACATATTCTATGATATCTATGTGAACTTGTGCAAAACTTTGTCCACAAATCATTAATTGTTAGCACATAAAAGATAGACGCCAATATTTGAAACATCTCACAAGTACCTATGATCATATCCTTAGCTAATGTATTGGACCCAGTCTAGTATATATCTTGGAACTTGTCTCATTCAGGAAAAAGATAAAAGTTATCAATGCAAGACTGTTTGACTATGTGAACGTAAAAGACATGCACTTCGGTCTCTAAAGGAGACATGCAATGACTATCCCTCCAATGGATATATTCAAACGGGCCGGAGCAACGGCTACAAATATGCAACATGTAAAAGGAAGACATTCTTGAAGAACAAAAGACACAAATGTGGGAGATAACTGGCTAAAGACAATAAAGCAAGAGAGATAGAAGCATACACAAGAGAAAAGGTGAAAGAGTGCAAGTGTGCTACGCCAAGCTTCCTCTCCATAGATTCTACCTAAGTTGCTATGTTGGACTCTTGCATGTGCATGCATTGGTGCAACGGTTGAAATCTCACCCTATAAAGGTTCTCTCCTCAGACTTAGGAAGTCTCTCTTCAGACTAGAATCCATCTATTGCATATTTCTAAGTCTGGAGTCACTCTGAGTCTAGTATTCCACACAAAAAAGCTTATCACAAGTAAGTGTACCCCTTGAAAAGGGAAGACCTACTGAGCAGGGTGTTTTTCCCCTCTAGAAGAGGGAAGGCCAAAGTAATCTTGGCGATTAGTTCCCCTCTTAAAAAGGGAAGGATAGTTGTAGCTAGTGGGTTGTCTTTCTCCTTATGTAGAAGGGAAGACCGGTGAAAACTGGGGTGTTGTATCTTTGGAAAAGATAGTAAAATCCTAAGCCATTGGCTTGGGGACTGGACGTAGGACTTTCATTGGAAGGAAGGTCCAAACCAAGATAAAATTTCTCTGTCTTTTATGGTTTACTAACATAACTAACGTGCATTAGTAAGCTCTTGTTAAATTAACTTCCGAGACGAAAAACACCTATTCACCCCCTCTAGGTGAAAAGCTTTACTTCCATCGATCCAACAATATGTATAATTTATAAAAGTTAAGGTTAAGTAAATCTTAACCTCTGATCACACTAAGATCCCAGATGGACTTGACCTTAACCTTGTTAACATGAACCCTTAAGATAATAATTCAAAAAATTAGACAAAGTATAAATACAAATAAAAATAGTTTGGGGAAATTTATATCTCTAATAATCAAAAGTTTAGGGCCTAAATTGTAATTCATAATTTTTTTAGGACTATAATGTAACTTCTAGAAATCCCCAGAGACATCTTTAGAGTCTTAATCGAAGACCATTTGAGGCAAGAATTGCCGAATCAAGAAGTGGAGTGGACAGATGTGCAATTTTTAAAACTTAGGGTTAACATTTAAAAGGCTAAAACTATGAGGACTTAATTCTAATTTTTAAGGAAAATCCTAGAAATCTCATAAAATCCTAGAAATATCTGGAAAGTGATGAGGTGGCATCTTAGGATGAGGTTGAAAGGGATGGTGACAAGTGTCACCATCCTGGCCACAAGAAATTTCTAGAAGATGATGAGATGTACTTATCTGGAAACCCTAGGAGGCTTCCACCTCCCTGGGTTCCCCTCTCCCTCCTCCTATAAATACCCTCCCCCCCCCCCCCCCCCCAAAAAAAAAAAAAAAAAAAAATCTCCTCCACCTCCATCCATCCATCATCCAAGTGAAGGTTAGGAGGAAGGTTAGGGTGTTGGAGGAGAGGAAAAAGAGAGAGAGCCAGTGCATGATACAACCTATAATTCGTTCGTTTGTGTCTTCTTCATTCCATCTCGGAGTTCTACTTGTCGTTTCGATCTCCGTTCTATCCCCAAACTCTGTCGGATCATTTACTCGAATTCTATCTTATGTCGAAACTCTGCCAAAGTGAAGTCTGATGCATCTACTTTGAAGCTTCTGCAGCCTTCAAAGTTCATGTAGGTTCCTCTAGTCTCCTTTAAGTCTTTAGTTAGTGAGTTAGTGAGTTTTCCTCTACAACGAGATACTACCAGAATGTTTTCTTGAATTCCCCTTCCATGCCAGAATGTTGTCGAATTGATTACCCGAACCCCTCTCTTATGTCAAAATACTTCTAGATTGTTTATTTGAAATCCTATATCATACCGAACTCTGTAGCTCATTTATTCAAGATCCTATCCTATACTGGAACTCTGTCAGTTTGAATTCTTGATATTGTAACTCTCTTGTGTCGGAACTCTACCGGATTTAATCCTCATCATTGTAACTCTTCTATCCTAGAATTCTACTTATCTTCAAACTATGGAACAACTATGTGCTTGAACAGATTATCAGCAAGCATGTTAAGTTGACCAATAGTAGCTGAAAAGATTTGGTCTAGTCTCGAAAAGATCTCAAACACTTGTTTTGTGTTCCAACTGGTACCCGCTGGCAGGTGATAGCTTGGTGTGTGGCATAAACCTTACGTGATACCACGTGCATTCTAGATTTTCTTGCATGACAATTCCATTTCGTGTATCTAAGTGCATATTATTCGTGACAAAACATTCTCGTGTTATTACATGCGTGCTATCATGATAATTCATTCTCGTGATATTACTTGCGTGTTATTCGAGATAAGTGTTCAGTGGCCATGTTCTTAAGTTAGTTTCCTAGTTTCACTTTGATTATTTGTGATATCGTGACCATCTCGTACAATCCTGTTTAGAGAACTCTTGTGCTCACCACTCAAGTGACATGTACACTTCTATTACTAAACTCTCTTATACCCATTTTATCATTATTTACCTTTCCTTGTTCATTAATTAATTCTCATTAACCTCTAGCTCTTGATTTAGAGTAATTAGGGTAACCTACTGGGCAATTTTATGTTCATTATTTTTATTAACTTATTTTAGGTAACTTTAAAATGTAAAATAATGTAGTCAGAAAGTGAGCTGAGAGAACCCCCCGTGATAAAAGTGAATTTCTCTTTTACCTTCCTATCTATTGCATCTCGATATTTCCGCTGTCGTTGGAGTGTGATAGATAAAGTGGTAATAGAGTCTTGTTTGAGGACTCAATAACTTGAGAGTTATTGGTCTTCAAGATCCTATAATTGACCTGTGAGGATTGGGTAGTAGACCTTGGGATAAGCTCAAATTGTCCAGTCTGTCAATATTTTCTAAGCAACTAATAATGACCAACATGTAAACACATAGATGATAATAAAGAAATCAGAGTTCATAGTGAAAGAGTGGTTAATCTTATATTAACCAATAGTATTATGACTACAAGAAATAATCATAGAACTTTCTAAGAATTGAGGCCATTCCTAAGCGGGGGAGACCTCAAGTGTAGCAAGTTATTATTAGAACTTCGTTAAAGACTCGATTTCTATATTAACCAAAATGGAGGATCTACTAAAAGTTGCATTTAATTGAACCCAAGATCGCAACCTGACTCCTTGAGATTTAAAGAGTAACATCAATATTTAATTCCCCATCAACCAATGATGTCAAGATTATGAGATATATAGTGGGTGCACACACTGTATGACTTGATAATTATGATTGTGTTGGTGTCATTAGTTGGTGAATGTGGAGGACCACATTCTTCTTAAGTGGGGGAGGGTTTAATATCCCAGGTAATGAATAAAGTAAATACAAATTTCAAAAGGTTCAAGAAAGGGTATATGTATAATTTTGAAAAGCTAATAGGGTGTTTGGGAGCAACTTAAAAAAAACTATTTCTATCTAAAAATTAATGATGTGATTTATTTGATTTAAATTTTAAAATTAAAAAAAATAGTACTTAGTTGTTTGGCAGGAAGTATCAAAATTTAAAAATTATGTAAAATGGAGGGTGCACATGGGGGGTGGGTCCGGGGGGTGAGAGGGGGGAGGAGGAGGGCGCGCAGGGGGGCGGGTCCGGCGGGTGGGAGGGAGGGGGGAGGAGGAGGGCCCGCAGGGGGGCGGGGAGGGCAGGGAGGGCGCCGGCGCGGGGGGACGGGGAGGGGGAGGAGGGAGGCGAGCGCAGGGGTGTGAGGGATGGGGACGGTGGGGGGGGGGGGGAGGAGGAGGCGCGTAGGGGGGGCGGGTCCGGCGGTGGGAAGGAGGGGGGAGGAGGAGGGCCCGCAGGGGGGCGGGGAGGGAGTCGGCAGGGGGGTGGGGAGGGGGAGGAGGGAGGCGAGCGCAGGGGGGTGGGGGGGAGGAGGAGGGGGAGGCGCCGACGGGGGGGAGGTCGTCGGGCGGGAGGAGGAGGTGCAGGGGGGTGGGGGAGGGGGGCTGTCGGCGCAAGGGGGGTGCAGCCGGGGTGGGGGTGGGTGGGGGGGGTGGGTGGGGCCGGAGGGAGGGGGGAGCCGCTGGCATAGGGGGGAGGGGGCAGGGCGGGGGGGGGGGTTTCAGCGGGGGTGGGGTGTCGTCGGGGTGAGGGAGGGGGTTCTGAGAGAGAGATGTGTGTTTTAAAATGAAAATAGGTTCGTACTGTTTTTTTTTTGGAGACATTTGCATAGGGTAAAATTCTTCCCTAAAAAAAACTACTTACCAAACGTGTCTTTGTGTCTGTCCTCTCTCTTCTTTAAATTTTAGAGAAAAAAGAGGTAAAAAACTGCAACCAAACACCCTATAAGGTTAAGTAAAATCTAACCCTTGTTCACACTGAGATCATAAAGGGACTTGACCCTAACCCTTGTTTACACTAAACCCTTAAGCTAATAATTCAAAAAATTGGACAGTATAAACATAAATAAAAATAGTTATGGAGGGCATATCTGAATTATTAAAAGTTTAGGATCTAAATTGTAATGATAGTTTTTTGGGGGAATATAGTGTAACTTCTAGAAATCCCCAGAGACATCTTCAGAGTCCCAATTGAAGACCATTTGAGGCAAGATCGATCAAATTGAGAAGTGGAGTGGACATATGTGTAATTTCCAAAATTTTAGGGTTAAAAAGCTAAACTATGAGTACTTAATTCTAATTTTTAAAGAAAATCTTAGAAATCTGTGGAAAGTGATGAGGTGGCATCTTAGGATTAGGGGTGTAAACGAGCCGATACGTTCGACGAGTAGTTCAAAACTTGACTCGATAAAAGTTCAGTCCGGCTCATTTATTTAATTAACGAGCCGAGCTTGAACAAAAAAAAAAGTTCGATTCATAAATGAGCCGAGTCTGAGCACATGTGAGCTCGGCTCGATTATACTCGTGAACAGCTCGTTTTCGTTAAGAGCTCGATTAAATACTCGTTAAGAGCTTATCTAAGTACTCGTTAACACTTCGTTTAAATATTTCTTTAAATATAATAAGTATATATTGATATAAAAATATTTATTTGTTTTATACATTATTATTACAATATAAAATATTTTTTAGGACTTAAATATTATAGACTAAATCTACAGTGTATATACACAAATTATGCAAATGAGGGTATATACACAGATCATGTAAATAGGGGCATGAACATAAAATTTAGTGTTGCAAGGTCCCCCAGCATATCAAGTATCTTCTTCCTTCCGAGACCAACCTGCGCAGTAGGTGAGTCCCTACCTTGTCGCGCACCAACCCCCTCCCTTGCTGTGTCTATCTATTAATCTCATATTGCTTGTAACAAATTATGAATATATTTCAAACATTATATTAAAATAGTTAAATTAAGTAACTTATCAAAACTATTGAGATATGAGCTTGAAATAAGATAAATTTAGGTCTTATGAACGATCAATTTTTTACTTACAGATTGGATTGGACTTACTTGTATATATGAACTCGCAAATTCAATTAAGCTCGTTAAGATACTCGTTAAGGACTCGAGCTCGAGAGTATTTAAACGAGCCGATTTTGAACAGGCATTTTCAATACTCGATATAGCTCGAGCTCGACTCGAACTCGATTAAAAATTAATGAACAGAGTTTGAGCAGCATACTACTCGGCTTGACTCGGCTCGTTTACACCCCTACTTAGGATGAGGTTGAAAAAGATGGTGAAAAATGTCACCATCCTGGCCACAAGAAATTTCTAGAAGATGATGAGGTGTCCTCATCTAGAAACCCTAGGAGGCTTCCACCTCCTTGGGTGCCCCTCTCTTACACCCCCCCCCCCCCCCCCAAATCTCCTCCACCTCCATCCAAGTGAAGGGTAGGAGGGAAGGTTAGGGTTTTGAGGAGAGAGAAAAGGAAAGAAAGAGAGAGCCAGTGCAGGATACAACCTATAGTTTGTTCGTTTGTGCCTTCTCTATTCTATCCCGGAGCTCTACCGAATTGTCGTTTCGATCTCCGTTCTATCTCGAACTCTACCGGATCACTTACTTGAATTCTATCTTATGCCAAGACTTTGCCAAAGTGAAGTCTGATTCATCTACTTTGAAGCTTCTACAGCCTTCAGAGTTCATGTAGGTACCTCTAGTCTCCTATAAGTCTTTAGTTAGTTAGTTAGTGAGTGTTCCTCTATACCGAGATACTACCATAATGTTTTCTTGAATTCTCATTCCATGCCTGAACATTGTCGGATTGATTACTCGAACCCCTCTCTTATGCTAGAATATTGCTAGATTGTTTAGTTGAAATTCTATATCATACCAAACTCTGTCAGTTAGTTTATTCAAGATCCTATCCTATACTAGAACTCTATCAGTTTGAATTCTTGATATTATAACCCTCCTATGTCAGAACTCCGTCGAATTGAATCCTCGCCAGTGTACCAAACGATCAAAATTCCCAGTACACCTGGTTGTTTTTAGGAGCGCCCAACCAATCGATCGATTTGATTGGGCTGGTCGACTTTCGTTTTCTTTCATGAGTCTTGTTTTGGCAAGTGAGAGTCATGTAGGGGCGAGGACTCTATCCCATTCTCGACCCAAGGAGCTATATAAAAAGGTTAATCTCATTTCTGGAGGCACCTTTTTGCTTCCTAAGGTTGATCATTCCGTTGAGATAGAAATTCCAATAGAGTGGACTTCTTTGGCTTGTGCGACCAAGGCATGTTTCTATAGAAAGAGAGGAGATCTTGCTGGTCATGGGAATGGCCTTGATCGTGCTGCTCGACCAGGAGGTGCTATAGTGTCATTTCGACCAAGGTGAAAGGACCATGAGCATCACTGGTTTAGATTCACGATATATAGAGAAGTTCTTAGGCAAGTGATTGAGGGTTTCAGACTGTGATCTTATCCTATTTGATAATTTATTTTATTGATCTCTCCATGCTTGCTTAGGGTTTGATTTCCAGAGAGAAAGTCTTGCAATTTCATTTTTTTATGATAATCTGATAATTTAATACATGTATAGGGTTTTGATAGTTCTAATATGATGAAAGTAACTTTTTCCATTCTACAAACAATCCTAGGTGATACGATATGCCTTAACTATGTATTTTAAATTTTCTACTAATATGAAAATATGTTAGTTAATGCATGGAAATTCTTGTACAACATGTATGAATGTTTGGATCGTCAAGATATTGCATGTGTTTTATTTACAAGTTATCGTGACAATTTTGCAATTCTGTAGTAAGCATAATCCTCTATGAATCGACTTACTGTATGACCTTCGGAATTTTTCCCACTATAAGCATGCATGTTATAGTAATTTGACCTTGTTCTAATTCCATAAAATTAATTATGAATTCTAAACCCTGTTATTCCATGTTTTTACAAAACAAGCAGATTTGTGTATGATCTACATAACATGGGTTAATATCATGTTCATGTTCCAAAATTTTCCGAGTATCATTTGATTGTCGTAGGCCATAAGTCTGAATGCTATAAGATCATGTCATTGAATTGTGCATCTAGTGTTAAATTGGGAAAATTAGTATTTATGCATGTGCATTTAAATGTATAACAATAAACCACATGAATCCATGTTTCATTACATGGAAATGTTATTGCTACATGAGCCATATAAGACATTGCCACCATAAGGGATCACTAGAATCGGACCATAGTAAAGTCCCTATGGAATGGTTCACTACTATATACTAACCTCGAGGGCAATGGGGAGAAATATTAGAGATGGAGAAGTACTACCAATTAAGGTGGGAGACCTTCCCCCAGTTCTACGTAGTTAACTAAGACTTACTTGCCAGTTGCCTAGGTGATGACTACTGACTGAATGAATGGCTTCTAGTGATGGTTAGGGTTATGTCTTTGGCATATTGTATTACTGTTACTACTATTGTTAAATTGAATGTGACACTGATATTGGAACTAAAAAGTGAATGAACCAATGGTATTGTTACTGAATCTGAAATGTCATCCATGTAGATAATGTTAATCGATCATGTTAACGTCATTGTTGCCTCATAGCCTAGGTTATAGTTTTCTTGATGTATTGACTTATGAACTGCATGATAAGCTTATGATTTAATGAATAAGTAGCGTGTTAGGTCTATAGTTGTAATCTACATGATAAGTGGTATATATGTTTATTGATTTCATGTTGTAAGGTTACCCATGATCATTGTCCTATGATATTGCATGTAATTCCATGTTAAAGAAATGTAGTAGTAACATGAATGATATTAGAAAAGATCATCATGCATTAGATTGTATGCATTGAAATTAATGTATAAGGTATCATGAATGTGAATGTGATCTTATGTATACTAGCATTTTTAAAGCTAAGATATATGTAGGTTGTGGTTTATTATCTTTAGTTACTTGATAGATCTATATGGTAGACTCTCCCTTGTTAGATGTGCGAATTAACTATAACAGTAATCTAGAAGGGGGGTTGAATAGATTACTACCAATTAAAAGCAAACATATCTTCTTTTCGAGATTAAGACAAACTGTAGAAAAGCTTACAAGGATATGAATCATGTTTGGACTTAAATGTGTGTGTAGAATGTGTTTAGAGAATTAACAGTATGGAGGATGTGTGAACAAGTTATCGTGACTAGCATACATCTAACGATGGATCAATGCAAACCATAGGACACGAAGATTTAAGGTGGTTCGAACTACACAACTTGTGTATCCTACATCCACCGTCCACACACACACACGCCAAATTGCTTATAAAGCAAGTTCAACACAAATCACCACACACACACAAGGTCTGAGATAAGCAAGATCTCAGATCAACACACACATGTGGAATGAGCACAAGGACTGCTCACACCAACAACACACACTTGAAATAAGAGGATAAAGTACAGGAAGAGTTCATAGTGGAGAAAACAAATTGAATAGGTGAACTCTTTGAATCCTCCGTCCTGATGATCTTCAGACTGCAAGTCGTAGATGATCCGATGTTGCTGCTTGAAGCCTTGAGGACGAATCTACTTCAACCTTGTCCTCTTAGAAAGATCTTCTTGTTGTTAAGGGTTGAAGCTTGAAGCAGAGCTTTGGAAATCTTCTTCTGGTTCTCTTAGGTTTGGGATTTGATATGGAGGCTGCTTGCTGCAAAAAGGAGTCCAAAAGATCTATATATAGGAGTGTTCTAGTCTCACACAACTCTTGGGATTCGTGAGAGAAGAGGACGCCCTAATAAAGATCACATGTTTGTCACATGTTGTGACTTAACAAGTGCCTGTCAACAGATGCCAATCAGCTGTCGACATATACTGCAACACTCATGTCTTCCAGAACCAGATTTCTGAACAATGGACTGGGCTATCAACAAATGCAATCTTGCTATCGACAGTTGCTGGTTATCTTGGTTTTCTAGAAGCTTTCTGATGAAGATCTTCAGTGTCCGTCGACAGATGGGTCCTGGCTTGTCGACAGCAGCTGCTTTTCTGGGTTTTCCAGAACCTGTTTGAAGGAAGGACTTCAGTGGCTGTCGATAGGTGCAATGGTGCTGTAACGGCGTCATCTTTTGGATCCGTGTTTTAGCAGTTTGGAGTGGTGCTCTTGATCAAGAGGTGGTCTTTGGGCCTTGGTCATGGTCCCTGTGCGTTGTGTGGGTGTTGTGGGCTGAAGGTTTTGGCCCAAACAGCCCAAAGGTTCACTGGTTGTGAACACGACAGGGTGAGGCATCGCGTTCTGAACGCGACAGTCTCATGCGTCGTGTTCTCCACATCGCCTTTGTGACGCGTGGCATGGTGAGATTTCAGAAGGCGACAGTTAGGTGCGTCGCATTCTGAAGGCGACAGGATGCTACATCACGTTCTTTTTTCGGTTTGGATAAGTTTGGCCCTCCAGGCCAAACGGAGCAGGAAGCTCTGTTCGACCAAGGAAAGGGCTTCTGCGGTGGTTTCCGACGACGTCGGCTTGGGAGCTCGTGTTTTGACGCGGTTTTGGCGCGTGGGAGTTGCTCGGAGCGTGGAGAACGTCGGTTGAGCTTCGTTTTACGAGTTCTTCTAATTGCTAGGGACTTTCCTTGTTTTTTTATTGCACTATTTAATGGATTGAAGCATGATTACAATGTATGGATGTGTAGTTGTGTTTTCTGCGTAGTGTAATGGTTTGTAAAGGTTTGAAATGTGTGGAAATGGAGTTTGGAGGTGATTTTTGTGTGAAAACTATAGTGTAGGGTTTCTGTCTAAAAAGGCGACAGGTCGGGTGGTCGCATTCAGGTCGCGACATTTGGCCCTGTGACGACCCTCCTTATACCGATACGGTTATACCAACCCACATCTATATAGAGAGCATTGCCACAGTGGGACATTTACCCAACATATTCAATAGGCTGAGACATACACAAATATGAACACATAACAGCGGAATAAAAGAACTGAATGTAAAATTATTATTCCATCATCCACATTTATCCACAGTCTATATAATACAAGAAAGAACTAAAGTTCTCATAACTGAAATTAAAATCAAATACATTGTCCACAACTGAATTACATAGTGCTCTCAATTACATACTAAAAAAAGAAGTACAATAAGGCAATCTCCACGAAGGTGCTACTCCTCACACTCAGAGTCACTCGTAACTGTCTCCTCCAAGGAAGTAGAGACACCTGCACCTGTACGCCGAAGAAAAACTGAGTCTAAAAGACTCAGCAAGTAATTCCATTCACATTAGCTTACATACATCGCATAGACATTTTTACCCTTTTAAACAAAGTAACTAATACGCATAACATGGATGGACAACCTTAAAAGAAAGCCTAAACATGATATTTCTACAATTTATGATTCATGTTTCATAGTTTATGTTTATTTCACAATAAAGTAAACCTATCACATGCTTTCTACACATTCTTTAACATGCTATTTTAAGTCACACTTGTTCCATTCATGCTACATTATAAAAATAAGTTAAGCTTGGTATTGCACATATTGGAAGAGGTATTCCTAGCATGGATTCTATGTACATTCTCACATTCATAACACATTTATAAACATGAATAGCTTGCTATTTTTCACATGGATGTAACACATTCATAAATTGGTTCACAATTTCATATATTATCACATTAGTTCACATTTTCACATGATCATTTACACATTTTACACATGCACATTCACATATATATATATAAATCACATTATTCTCATTACATGCCGTGACAAATAGTCCAAACACCTCTAGAAGGACACACACTTATCTCATTCACACACATACCTATCACCTAGGAAATATAGTGATAGATCTAGTTACTGCGCAGAATCGGGAGAAGCACTCTCCACCCTAACCAGTGGTACTTGTCCACCTCCAGAATTTAATCCCAATGTCCATGGGATCTCATACTCATATGAACCTTCCCATAGGGACTTTACTACGGTACAATTCCTCAGTCCTCTAAGGTAGCAGTGTCACCTATGGCACATTTACAAAATTCTATTTTAAAACACACTAATTTGATATTCACATACATGTACATGGTTCAGATTTCCTAACATGGTACTACTGTTTACAATGTTAAACAGCTATAAATTTATTCTAATCAGGTGCAATTATCTAATTTATCACTAATTACACTAAACATGCTTTAATGGTCATTTCATCATGTAATAAACAAATCAGTACCTACTGTTGTCTAATTCTCATGAAATTTTTACCACGGACTGATTATAGGTCAAACATCATGCATGCCAAATTTCATATTTTTCGAAACTACACACTAATTATAAAAATTATAAACAGTTATATTATAAAATTGGTCAACAATCAAACTTGCATGGTTCACAGTGCTATAGGTACATTAAACATCCTACAACATGCATATGACAGTCATGATTTCACGTGAAATTTCTAGAAATTTAACTAATTCCATAAAATTTATTTGCGAATTTAAACTGATATTTCATGCTCACCGTTTTACAGTTCAAAAAATATAACTATTTACACAAACATCAGAAATTTGCCCAATTTCCATAGCATGACCTGATACTGGTGCACATATTATAGAAATTTCACAGTATCCAAATTCAACACGGATCCATATCAACAGTATTTTTACAAGATTTAAACCTATCTAACAGATAATTTAGGGATTTTAATAAATAACACATTCAACGAAAAATTCATAAAAATTGCTCAACATGATCCACTAAAGGTATTACATAACATATAATTTTTACAGTATATCCTCATGCGTAGAAATCCAGAAAATAGATTATTAAGGGTAGACAGACAAACTGTCCCCGCCTGAAGAACTCAGCGGCAAGGGGGTGGTCGCCTATCTGGTTAACGACAACAAAGGCTGTCGCCAACTTCGGATCTTAATGGCATCCAAGGTTGCCATTAAGTTCCTGTCTGTGCAAGACACAGACTGAACTCCGAAAATCGATAGAAAGGGGGTTCTAGGACACGATTTAAAATTTATAAAATTCCTGAGACCTACTAGACGCATGTAGGGATAACGTGTATGGGTTACTTGCCTTCATAAAAATCTACAAATGAAGGATTAAGTCGGAGAAGCCCTCCTCGGCCTGAGCCAAAGAGTCCTCTAATCTCCCCCGATCCGGCTTCTGTGTTGATGCAGACAGCCACCCAATGTCGAAGAAGCTTTCCCCAATGCTTAGACTCCCCTCCAGTCGCAGAAGATCGCCGAAAGGAGTCACCAATCGCCGGATCAAAGTGTCCAAAGTTTTGTTTTCGCACAGAAGAGAACTAGGGTTTTTGACAAATGCCAAAAGGATCTTTCGGCCGGAGATTGGGTATCTTATAGGGCTAGGGGTCGGAGACGCGCTTAGGAAAGGTATAGGACCGTTGGAGAACGGTTTCCTAAACAAGAGGCGACATTTTCGGGGCCGTTTCTAGATCTGAAGACGCAACAGATCTGGGAGGTTAACGTCAACATCACTGGCCGCCAATCTGGAGTTGGCATCCATCAATGTGGCCGCTGACTCCCTATGAACGTCAACTCATGTTGACGCCAACAGGTCGTTTGGCCAGAACTTAAAAACTGCAGAAACTACACTTACTCAATGCATGTACATGAAATACACAGTGTATACTTTAGAAGATTACTACTACTCATGCAATGTAAGTAAATAATATAAACAATATACATATATATATACATATATTTACAACAATACATCAATTTGTTATATATGCATATCTACACACACACAAGCATAAGTTCTTCACACAATCAAACACTTACATAAGAGGATAAAATTGAAGGGCCTTACACCCTCTCCCCCTTAAAGAAACTTCGTCCTTGAAGTTAGACCGATACTAGTCAAACAACTGAGGATACTTCTTCTTCATTGCATCCTCAAGTTCCCAAGTAGCCTCCTCTCGCGAGAAGTTGCGCCATAACACCTTCACTGACGCAATGCTCTTGTTCCGGAGATGTTGAACCTTCCGGTCAAGAATAGCTACCGGTTGCTCCACATAAGAAAGATCTGGCTGGATCTCCACTGGCTTATGGCTAATAACATGAGATGGATCTCTGACATACCTCCTGAGCATAGATACGTGGAAAACAGAATGAACACTAGCTAATGCTGGGGGTAAAGCTAGCTCATATGCCACGTTGCCCAATCGTCTGAGAATCTCATACGGGCCAATGAATCTAGGGCTTAACTTACCATGCCTGCCAAATCTAACTACACTATGAGTAGGTGAAATCTTCAAGAAGACATGCTCACCTACCTCGAACTCCAAATCCTTTCTCCTATTGTCGGCATAGCTCTTCTGCCTATCTTGTGCCGCAACAAGCCTCTTCCTGATAAGCTGTACCTTATCCAAAGTCTCCTGAACTAATTCCGGACCGATCAACTGCCTATCTCCGGTCTCCTCCCAACATAAAGGAGATCTACAAGGCCTACCATACAATGCCTCAAATGGAGCCATACCAATACTTGCATGGAAACTGTTGTTATATGCGAACTCCACAAGAGGTAAATGGCACTCCAAATCATCCTTCCAATCCATAAACATGCCCTCAACATATCCTCGAGCGTTTGGATAGTCCTCTCAGACTGTCCATCGGTCTGGGGATGGAACACCGAACTGAGCTTCAGCTCGAACCTAACGCATCCTGAAGACCCTTCCACAGCCTCAAAGTAAATCTCAGATCTCGATCCGAAATGATCGACTTCGGCACACCATGCAATCTAATAATACTACTAATATACAATCTAGCTAAGCTCTCTACTAACTGCTTCTTCTTCATGGGCAAGAAATGCGCAGTCTTCGAGGTCCTATCTACTACTACCCAAATTGAGTCATTACCCCGTCTAGATTGAGGCAAACCCGAAACAAAATCCATAGTGATAGCTTCCCACTTCCATACTGGGATCTCCATCTTCTGCATAAGACCAGATGGTCGCTTCCGCTCGGCCTTCACTTGCTGGCATACAAGACATCTAGATACATACTCTGCTACATCCTTCTTCATGCCAGACCACCAAAAAGATCTCTTCAAATCCTGGTACATCTTAGTGTTACCCGGATGAATAGAGAATCTCGATCTATGAGCTTCTGCTAAAACATGCTCACGAACATCTATAATGTCGGGAACACAAACACGGTGATGGAATCTAATCACACCATCCTCATCACAAGTAATGCTTGCCTTGCCCACCAACTCTTGGAGTCTAGGGTCAGCTTTCTGATGCTCGATCACCTCATCCAACACTGAAGACCTAATGGACAACTGAGCTACAAAAGCCTGACACAATGATGGCTCTAACTCAGCCATCGCACATGCCGCATCCTCCAACATCTTCCAATCTTGCTGGAGTGATGACCTCTTCCTACTAAGGGCATCTGCTACGACATTCGTCTTTCCAAGATGATACTGGAGGTCGAATTCATAGTCCTTTAGGAACTCAATCCATCTTCTCTGCCTAAGGTTTAATTCCTTTTGGGAGAAAAGATACCTCAAGCTCTTGTGGTCAGTGAACACCTCAAATCTGACACCATAGAGATAGTGTCTCCAGATCTTCAGTGCATGAACCACTGCCGCAAGCTTTAAATCATGAGTCGGATAGTTACGCTCATGCTCCTTCAATTGCCGAGAAGCATATGCTACTACCCTTCCTTGCTGCATCAATACACAGCCAAGGCCAATCCGAGATTGCATCCGTATAAATGGCAAAACCTTCATCACCACTATGTAATACTAATACCGGAGCGGAAGTAAGCTTAGCCTTCAATAATTGAAAGCTACTCTCACATTCCTCGGACCAAACAAACTTCTCACCCTTCCTGGTTAGCTTGGTCAATGGGGCGGCAAGAGATGAAAATCCTTCAATAAATCGCCGATAATAACCTGCCAAACTAAGGAAACTACGAATCTCCGAAGGGGTCCTGGGAATCTCCCAATCCAATACAGCCTAGACCTTCACTGGATCTAATGCTACACCAGCACCGGAGATAACATGCCTAAGGAAATGAACCTCGCGCATCCAGAAATCGCACTTGCTGAACTTTGCATACAGCTTGTGCTCTCAGAGAACTTCCAACACTACCCTTAAATGCTGACGGTGTGTGGCCTCATCTGGAGAATAGATCAACACATCATCGATGAAAACCACGACAAAACTATCTAGGTAAGGTCTAAACACCCTGTTCATGAGATCCATGAATGCTGCGGGGGCATTGGTCCGACCAAACGGAAGGACCAAAAACTCGTAATATTCATAAAAGTTCTAAATGCCATCTTCGACACATCCTCACTCCTAATCCTCAACTGATGATAGCCAGACCGCAGATCAATCTTAGAAAAGATTGATGCATCTGCAGCTGAACAAACAAATCATCAATCCGAGGTAAGGGATATTTGTTCTTCACCGTTACTTGGTTTAGCTTCCTATAATCGATGCATAACCTAAGTGACCCATCCTTCTTCTTCACGAACAATACAGGTGTGCCCCACGGAGAAACACTAGGGCGTATAAATCCCTTATCTAACAAATCTTGCAACTGCTTCCTTAACTCTGCTAACTCCGCAGGTGCCATCCGATAAGGGGCCTTTAAGATAGGAAGGTGCCTGGAAGCAACTCTAGTGTGAACTCTATCTCTCTAGCCGGTGGCAATCCAGATAAATCATCGGAAAAGACATCTAGAAAATCCTGCACTACCTCAATCTCTGCAAGAGTAGGTGACTCATCAGCCTTCGGTACTAGTACCACGCTGGCAAGAAAAGCGTCACAACCCTTGTTCACCATTCTCATAGCCTTCATGGCGGAGATGACAAACTTCCCCTCTAAGTTCCTTGGCAAGGGATGTGAAAACTCATCCTCACCAGGAATGCGGAAAACAATCTTCTTTCCACGACAATCTACCAACGCATAGTGCTCCTCTAGCCAATCCAGACCAAGAATTGCATCATAGTCCTTTATCTTTAGCAAGAAGAAACACCCTTCTAGAACTCTATCCTCAATGCACACCAGTAAAGATGGAATACACTTCCTAGTCGATACCGTTCCCGTAGGTGTGTGCACAGACAAAGAGACTTCTAACTCCTCAGACTCTAATTCTGACTCTAAAGCTAACTGCCTAGCAAAACGCTCGGAAATGAACGAGTGAGTGGCACCCGTATCAAACAAAACTCAAGCGTGCACACCATGAAAAGAACCGTACCTTTGGTAACATGTTTCGCCTGCTTAGCGTCCTCACGAGCTAATGCAAACACTCGAGCTAGGGCTCGAGGCCTTCCTGGTCGACCTGTCACTGGCGCTGCTGCTGCCGCTACTGGAGCTGATCCGCGCTGGACTCCCTGCTAAAGTCTGGGACAATCCTTGATCTTATGCTCATTGCTCCCACACTTCAAGCACTTCCCCGACATCTTCCAACACTCCGTACCACCATGTGCCCTCCCACAATGAGGACACTCTTTCTTGCCACTGGGGGAATGCTGAGAAGATACCTGACGACTGCCGGATACTACGGGACGCTGCGGTGACTGATATGCCACCTTCTTCTTCTCCTGCCTCTGGAATGGGGCTGCAGGCCTCTTCTGTGAAGCCTTCTTCTCCTCGAGATACTGCTCCATCTCTCCCTCCTGCTGACAAGCCGCGCTAAGAGCCTCATCGAGGGTACGATGGTCAAATGCCACCAACCTCGTCCTCAGTGATGGCCTCAGACCCATCACGAACTTCTTCGCCTTCCTGCGCTCATCAGCAACGATATGAGGGGCATACTTCGATAGCTCGGCAAACCTGGCCTCGTACTCCAGTACAGTCATGGATCCCTGAGTCAAGGAGAGAAACTCCTGCTCCATCTTGTCCTGGATGTGCTCCGGAATGAACTTGGCCCGAAAGAGCCTCACAAACTCGTCCCAAGCCACCTCTACAGCATCATCCTCGAACCTGGTACGAAGCAACGAGGACCACCACACATCGGCTCGCTCCTGCCAAAACATTCAATAAGGACCAATCCAAACAATCTAGGCTTAAAGAAACAAATATATATATAAACAATTTACACATACCTGTAGCATATAGGTGGCTAAAGTGACCTTGTCATCCTCAGCACACCCAATCGCTTAGAAAATCTTTTCAATCTCCCTCATCCAGCTCTCCGCAAGCAACGGATCACTCTCCCCCTTAAAAGAGGGTGGAGCTATCCTCTTAAACTTTTCCATGATGGAGGGTCCACCATAGTCATGAGCCTAGGGAACTGGAGCCTGAGTCTGCTACAACAAACAACATAAGACACACATATACAATGTAGCAACATAGCAAACATATAATTTTAATAAAATAGACTACTCTATCTTTTGATCTAACCTAAGCCTCCAGCTGAGCCTGGAGTGCAGCCTGAGTATGGGCCTGCGTCTGCATAGCCTGAACTAGACCTTGCATGAACACTCCATAATCCACTGGTGGCGGTGGAGGAAGCACAGGACCTTGGGGTGCTGGGGGCTGCTGCTCACCCTAATCCTCACGCCTAGGCACAACTCTCTCCTCTCTCCTCTGCTCACCCTCACGAGCAGAAACACCACGCCTACCTCGCGAAGCCATAGCCTGCAAAATAATTAATCCCAATTAGGAACTAAACTATCTAATTCCTAACAATGTGGACAATTTATAAAGACTTAGCATATAATGAAGATGATGGTACATGCATATTTATGTACAATCTCAACCTGTTGCTTTGATACCAATCTCTGTGACGACCCTCCTTATACCGATACGGTTATACCAACCCACATCGATATAGAGAGCGTTGCCACAGTGGGACATTTACCCAACATATTCAATAGGCTGAGGCGTACACAAATATGAACACATAACAGCGGAATAAAAGAACTGAATGTAAAATTATTATTGCATCATCCACATTTATCCACAGTCTATATAATACAAGAAAGAACTAAGGTTCTCATAACTGAAATTTAAATCAAATATATTGTCCACAACTGAATTACATAGTGCTCTCAATTACATACTATATAAAAAAAGAAGTACAATAAGACAATCTCCACGAAGGTGCTACTCCTCACGCTCAGAGTCACTCCTAACTATCTCCTCCAAGGAAGTAGAGACACCTGCACCTGTACGCCGAAGCAAAAGTGAGTCTAAAAGACTCAGCAAGTAATTCCATTCACATTAAGCTTACAAACATCACATAGACATTTTTACCCTTTTAAACAAAGTAACTAATACGCATAACATGGATTGGACAACCTTTAAAAGAAAACCTAAACATGATATTTCTACAATTTATGATTCATGTTTTCATAGTTTATGTTTATTTCACAATAAAGTAAACCTATCACATGCTTTCTACACATTCTTTAACATGCTATTTTAAGTCAACACTTGTTCCATTCATGCTACATTATAAAAATAAGTTAAGCATGGTATTGCACATATTGGAAGAGGTATTCCTAGCATGGATTCTATGTACATTCTCACATTCATAACACATTTATAAACATGAATAGCTTGCTATTTTTCACATGGATGTAACACATTCATAAATTGGTTCACAATTTCATATATTATCACATTAGTTCACATTTTCACATGATCATTTACACATTTTACACATGCACATTTCACATATATATATAAAAATCACATTATTCTCATTACATGCCGTGACACATAGTCCAAACCACCTCTAGAAGGACAAACACTTATCTCATTCACACACATACCTATCACCTAGGCAATATAGTGATAGATCTTAGTTACTGCGCAGAACCGGGAGAAGCACTCTCCACCCTAACCAGTGGTACTTGTCCACCTCCAGCATTTAATCCCAATGCCCATGGAATCTCATACTCATATGAACCTTCCCATAGGGACTTTACTACGGTACAGTTTCTCAGCTCTCTAAGGTAGTAGTGTCTCCCATGGCACATTTACAAAATTTCCATTTTTAAACACACACTAATTTCAAATTCACATACATGTACATGGTTCAGTTTCCTAACATGGTACTACTATTTACAATGTTAAACAGTTATAAATTTATTCTAATTGTTGCAATTATCTAATTTATACTAATTACACTAAACATGCTTTAATTGGTCATTTCATCATGTAATAAACAAATCAGTACCTATGGTTGTCCAATTCTCATGAACTTTTTACCACAGACTGATTATAGATTAAACATCATGCATGCCAAATTTCTATTTTTTCGGAACTACACATTAATTATAAAATTATAACAATTATATTATAAAATTGGTCAACAATCAAACTTGCATGTTCACAGTGCTATAGGTACATTAACCATCCTACAACATGCATCTGATAGTCATGATTTCACATGAAATTTCTAGAAATTTAACTAATTCCATACAATTTATTTGTGAATTTAAACTGATATTGCATGCTCACCGTTTTACAGTTCGGAAAATATAACTATTTACACAAACATCAAAAATTTGCCCAATATCCATAGCATGACCTGATACTGGTGCACATATTACAGAAATTTCACAGTATCCAAATTCAACACAGATCCATATCAACAGTATTTTTACAAGATTTAAACCTGTCTAACAGATAATTCAGGGATTTTAATAAATAACACATTCAACGAAAAATTCATATTGCTCAACATGATCCACTAAAGGTATTACATAACATATAATTTTTACAGTATATCCTCATGCGTAGAAATCTGGAAAATAGATTATTAAGGGTAGACCGACAAACTGTCCCCACCTGAAGAACTCAGCAGCAAGGGGGTGGTCGCCTATCTGTTAACGGCAACAAAGGCCATCACCAACTTTGGATCTTATGGCATCCAAGGTTGTCGTTAAGTTCCTGTCTACGCAAGACACAGACTGAACTCCAAAAATTCGATAGAAAGGGGGTTCCAGGACACAATTTAAAATTTATAAAATTCCTGAGACCTACTAGACGCATGTAGGGATAACGTGTATGGGTTACTTGCCTTCAAAAAAATCTACAAATGAAGGATTAAGTCGGAGAAGCCCTCCTCGGCCTGAGCCAAAGAGTCCTCTAATCTCCCCCGATTCGGCTTCTGTGTTGATGTAGACAGCCACCCAATGTCGAAGAAGCATTCCCCAATGCTTAGACTCCCCTCCAGTCGCAGAAGATCGTTGGAAGGAGTCACCAATCGCCGGATCAAAGGGTCCAAAGTTTAGTTTATGCACAGAAGAGAACTAAGGTTTTGACAAATGCTAAAAGGGATATTTCGGCCGGAGATTGGGTATCTTATAGGGCTAGGGTCGGAGACGCGCTTAGGAAAGGTATAGGACCATTGGAGAACGGTTTCCTAAACAAGAGGCGACATTTTCGGGGCCATTTTATGGATCTGAAGATGCAACAGATCTGGGTGGTTAACGTCAACATCACTGGCCGCCAATCTGGAGTTGGCGTCCATCGATGTGGCCGCTGACTCCCTATGAACGTCAACTCATGTTGACGCCAACAGGTCGTTTGGCCAGAACTTAAAACTACTGCAGAAACTACCTTACTCAATGCATGTACATGAACTACACAGTGTATACTTTAGAAGATTACTACTACTCATGCAATGTAAGTAATAATATTAATACATATAATATATATATATACATATATTTACAACAATACATCAATTGTTATATATGCATATCTATACACACACAAGCATAAGTTCTTCACACAATCAAACACCTACATAAGAGGATAAAATTCAAGGGCCTTATAGGCCCTGTCACGTTTCTGGTTTGTGAACGCGGTCTATCGAGCCGTCGCGTTCTTAACACTGCGGTAGATGTTGTCACGTTCTGGTCTATTGAGTCGACACGTGCTTAATGCGACGGTAGATGTTGTCGCATTTTGTTGCTTGATCGCGGTTAGTCGGGCTGTCGCGTTCTTATCGCGACCCACGTCACGTTCTTCTGTTCGAAATGAATGATTGAGCTTTGGGCAATGATGGTCCTGTGTGGACCTAGCTCAGGTCGTTTAAAGGAATTTTAAGTTGTTCTAAGTTAATGAATGATTAGTTAAGCATGTGTAAGGATAATATATGAGTAGTTTGTAAG
Source organism: Colocasia esculenta (assembly GCA_014218235.1). NCBI lineage: Eukaryota > Viridiplantae > Streptophyta > Magnoliopsida > Alismatales > Araceae > Colocasia > Colocasia esculenta. Next base: position 85,292,755 of record CM024763.1, read on the forward strand.
TTGTGTAACTCAGGTTACATATGTTATTATATTTAATTAAGGGGTTAATGAGCAAGGTGTTGTGTGTTTTGTGGAGGTCACGAGGTAACCAATGACTGGCAAGATTGTTATATTTATTGTGATTTATGTGTTGGTGTCAGGTTAGCTTGGAGGTCACATTGGGACCGGTGATAAACTAAATCTGACACTTGTATATATAGTGGTTTATAGATGGGTGTCATATAAGTATGTATTGTGGTTCGTGTGCTAGCCGAGTTTGGTGGTTCTGCGCCTATTCCGGAATACCTCTTAAGTTGGGTACCCCAGGTTTTGTGTGAGCCAGGCACGTTGTGCTCAGGGCGTGTCCCGGTACAGTGTGTACCACTGAGGTCTGAGTCGTCTTCTTGGACACCCTCACTCCTGTGTTTGAGTTGTACGTCCGGCTAAGGGAAAGACGACTAGGGACAGCGGCTTGTGTTTGTCAGTGTGCATTCGCTTGTAGTGCGCTCGTGGTTGGGGGGATGGACACCAGTAGACATACTGGTCCCCAGCTAGTCTCGTGTTTCCATTGCCTCACTTTAGGGAGCTCGGGCCAGAGTCCCTAAAGGTGCCAGGCATGGGCCTGCAGCTGTGTGGTCTGCGGGTGTGGTGTTGGTTGGTCTCCACTATGCTTTGGCTTTACTGTGTGGTTGTGGAGCGGTAGCTGGATTGTGTGTCCATGGCTACGAGACCGAGAGGTGGTTCTTGTGCTGTGTTGTCCGGGTTGGATACTGGCATCATGAACCAATAGTCCGTTCCCATGTGGTGGCGTCGTTCCTTTCCGACTCGTGCTTTGCTACTGGTTCTGGCTTGTGTGTGTGAATTATTGGTGAGGTTTGACCCGTTGTGGTGTGCCCCGGTGGTGGCACAGTTCTGGTTGTGGTTCCGTGGTGAGGTTTGACCTCGTGGTGTGTGGTGTGCCCATGCACAGTTCTGGTTGTGGTTCCGTGGTGGTACCTCGTGGTAGTAGGTACATGTGCCCTTCGTGGGTAACTATGTGTTGTGGTACTTCGTGTACCAGCCTCTTCAGGTGTAGAGGTGGACTTGTGTTCTATGGAGGTCTGTGGTGTGACCTTCCACATGTTGTGTTTTACTCATCTTCGGATAAGCTTCCGATTATGGTTTTGGTGTGAGGTGTTGGTGTGAGGTGGATTGGCTAGTTGATGCCAGTCTTGTTTCCCTATATGGGTAGGTTGCCCGTGAAGCTTGTAACCTAGGCAGTGGTTTGCCTGTGAAGGTTGTAGCTTAGGCGACCAGTTGTTGTAGTGGTTAGCCTATGAGGTTTATGACCTAGGCGGATCAGTTGTCGAGCAGACTAGCGACGTTATGCTAGTCCTATTACTCATCTTACCTTCCGAGATTTGTATTAGCTGACAAGATTATGTTAGTTGTTGTTAATTATGCTTTGTTGTGAGCATGATATGGTTTGGCTATCGGTGTTGCCAATGAGACCCTTATGGGTTGAGGACTTGATTCATTTTTTCAGTTGTTGATTGTGGTGGCTTTTAGGAGGTTCCTACTGAGCCTATGACTAGTTAGGCTCAGGCTCACTCCCCTGAGGCAAGACTTTACCACCAGCAGTTGAGTTGTAGTTATGTTAGTATGAGCTTCGCTCCCTCGGGGTATGCCCCAGGTAGTTGTACTTTTCTCTTGGACATGAAATAATGTATTGGGACAGTTGTAAATTGTTATATACATGTATGAGCACATGTACTTTCTTGTGTCTTATACTGTTGTTGTAACGACCCTCCTTATACCGGTACGGTTATACCAACCCACGTCGATATAATGAATGCCGCTACAGTGGGACATTTACCCAACAGTTATACGATAGGCTGAAATATACACAAATACATTCACATAACAGCGGAAAAGAAATAGCCAAATGTAACTTCTTATTCCATCATCCACATTCTTTTCACAGTCCATATAAGAAACGAAATCTAAACTTTTCATAACTGAGAGATGAAATAAATACATTGTCCACAACTTTCCACTAAATAAGTACACAAATCTCAAAGGTAGAGCAAGTCTACTCTTATTACATACTTAGGAAAATAAAAGAACGCCAAGTCCAAAACAAGGTCTCCTACTCCCGCTCCGAGTCACTCCTAACGATCTCCTCGAAAGAAGTAGAAATCTCTGCACCTGTACGCCGAAGCAATAGTGAGTTCAAAAGAACTCAACAAGTAACACCAAACACACTAAACTTACATGCATAACATAACTTTCACATTTTCATACTACACAATAACATATAAACATGGATTTAACAATTAACTAAAGTAAAAATCCTAAACATAATTTCTACACTGGTTACACATGGAAATTGTCTTATAAAAAATTTTCAATAACTTAAAGCCTATCACATGCTTTCTACACACTTTTCAATAAATTAAACTAAACTCATTTAACCACATTCACACACACTTACAAACTAAACATTAGTCATTTTAAACATGGAGTTTGTACACATAAATAAGAGACAATTCTAGCATGGATTCTATAATCATTTTCACATGGATAACACATTTATACTCTTGAAAAGTTTGCTATTTTTCTATGTACATATTATAATTATTTAAGAAGTTATCAATTTACATGTTGTCACAAGAATTCATATTAATACATGATCACTTACACAATTTCACAATTTACACATTCACTTCCACTTAAACACAAGTTCACATTTATTAAATGCCGTGACACATAGTCCAAACCACCTTTTAGAAGAACACACACTAATCACATCACATATCTATCACCTAGGCATTACAGTGATAAATCTTAGTTACTGCGCAGAACCGGGAGAAGCACTCTCCACCCTAACCAGCGATACTTGTTCGCCTCCAGGATTTAATCCCAATGCCCGTGGGACATCATACACTATGAACCTTCCCGTGGGGACTTTACCACAGTACGGTTCCACAGCCCTCTAAGGTAGCAGTGTCACCCATTGGCACATTTACACATTTTTCTTAATTTCCAACACACACTTAAGGCATAATTTTTAACACCTCCATTTCATGCTCACACATTTACACACTTCAATATTACCTAGCATGGTACTACTGTTCTCAGAATTTACACATTCAAAATAAGTCTAATCATGCGGAATTTTGCCGATTTTAATACCAACACATTAACATACTTTAATTTATCAATATCACACATGAAATTGAAATGTATACTACTGTCATCATTTCAATACAACTTTTAACCAAAAACCTATTACAGGTTAACCATCATGCATATAAATTTTTGCATTTTTACGAATTACACACTAATTATGAAAATTCTAACAGTGGAATCACATAAGACTAAAATAACCAAACTAACATGGATTTTCATTATTCGGATTCATAATTCATTATATACATGTATACTGATAGATCTAATCATGTGCCAAATTCTAGTGATTTAACTATTTCCATATCATTTAATAGGATTTCTTCACTAATTAAGCATGCTCACTATTTTTTAGTTCAGGGAATCTAAAAATTTGCACAGTCATCAGAAAATTTCCAAATTTTAACAACATGCCCTGATATTGATTTAAGCACCACAAAAAATTTCTGTCACTTAAATTCCATAAGCATAACATAAACAGTAATTTACAACATTCAGAAACTGTTTAACATGTATTTCAAAAATTTTAATAATTAATACACTTAAGAAAAATTCACAAAAATTACACAACATGCTCCACGACACATATTATATAACATATAAAATTTACCATATATCCTCATGCGCAGAAATCCGAAAAATAGCTTATAAAGGCAGACAGTCCACTGTTCTTGCCTGAAGAACTCAACGGCAAAGGTATGGCCGTTTACTCATGTTAACGGCAACATAGTGTGCCGCCAACTCAGGATCTTAACGGCAAGGGATCCCGCCGTTAAGTTCCTGTCTGTGCAAAACATAGACTGAACGCAAGAAACTTGGTGAAATTGGGGTTCCAGGACACGAATAAAATTCCAGAAAAATATCTGGACCTACTAGACATATGTAAGAGTGATGTGAAAGGGTTACTTGCCTCTTGGAAAATCCACAAGCAATGATTTAAGCCGGAGAAGCCCTCCTCGGCCAGAGCCAAAGAGTCCTCAAAACTCCCTCGATCCGAGTTCTGTGTTGATTTCTGCCGCACACCAGTGTGGGGAAGCCGTTCCCGGATGTTCAGAGCCCTCTCCAGTCATTGTAGAACGTCGGATTAAGCCTCAAATCGCCAGATCAAGGAGTTCCAAAGTCGGGGTTCGCACATAAAATGCTAGGGTTTTTGACAAAGAGTCAAAAGGACCTAACTGAGCCCTAATCCGCCTCTTTTATAAGGTTGAGGTTTTTAGGAATGCGTTTAGGGTCTAGGTTACCATTGGGGGACGGTTTCCTAAACCAAGGACGACATTTCCGGAGGCGTTTCCAGATCTGAAATCACAACAAATCTAGGACACTGACGTCAACATCACAGGCCGTCAAATCTGAGTCGGCGTCCATCGATGTGGCCGCTTACTTGGGATTGGCGTCCACCCATATTGACGTCTACCGGCTGCCAGAACTAAACTTAAAACTGTAGAAACTTTATGTACACCACACATTATATATATATATATATATATATATATATATATATATATATATATATATATATATATTATCTAATTTACAATGTATTTAAGAAAACAAATTCTTATTCATACAATATAATTAAGTAAGTATGATGCACAATTAAAATGTATACATCGATGGCATACATTTATACACTATAAGCAATCATCCAAAGATGAAAAATCAAGGGCCTTACACCCTCTCCCCCTTAAAGAAACTTCGTCCTCGAAGTTGGATTGACACTACTCAAACAATTGAGGATATTTCTTCTTCATTGCATCCTCAAGCTCCCAAGTAGCCTCCTCTCGCGAGAAGTTGCGCCATAAGACTTTCACCAATGCAACAACGCAATACTCTTGTTCCGAAGATGTTGAACCTTCCGATCAAGAATAGCTACTGGTTGCTCCACATAAGAAAGATCTGGCTAGATCTCCACTGGCTCATGGCAAATAATATGAGATGGATCTCTGACATACCTCCTGAGCATAGATATGTGGAAAACACGATGGACACTAGCTAACGCTGGGGATAAAGCTAGCTCATATGCCACGTTGCCCAAACGTCTGAGAATCTCATACGGGCCAATGAATCTAAGACTTAACTTACCATGCCTGCCAAATCTAACTACACCACGAGTAGGCGAAATCTTTAAAAAGACATGCTCACCTACCTCAAATTCCAAATCCTTCCTCATGTTGTCGGCATAACTCTTCTGCCTATCATGTGCCACAATAAGCCTCTTCCTAATCAACTGAACCTTATCCGAAGTCTCCTGAACTAACTCTGGATCGATCAACTGCCTATCACCAGTCTCCTCCCAACATAAAGGAGATCTGCAAGGCCTACCATACAACGCCTCAAATGGAGCCATACCAATACTCGCATGAAAACTTTTGTTATATGCGAACTCCACAAGAGGTAAATGGCGCTGCCAATCATCATTCCAATCCAGAACACACGCCCTCAACATATCCTCGAGCGTCTGGATAGTCCTCTCGCACTGTCCATCTGTCTGGGGATGAAACGCCAAACTGAGCTTCAGCTCCGAACCTAACGCATCCTGAAGACCTTCCACAGCCTCGAAGTAAATCTCGGATCTCGATCCAAAATGATCGACTTCGGGACACCATGCAATCTAATTATGCTACTAATGTACAATCTAGCTAAACTCTCTACTGATTGCTTCTTCTTCATGGGTAAGAAATGCGCAGTCTTCGAGAATCTATCTACCACTACCCAAATCGAGTCGTTACCCCGTCTGGATCGAGGCAAACCCGTAACGAAATCCATAGTAATAGCTTCCCACTTCCATACTGGAATCTCCATCTTCTGCATAAGACCAGATGGTCGCTGCCGCTCGGCCTTCACTTGCTGGCATACTAGACATCTAGACACATACTCCGCTACATCCTTCTTCATGCCAGACCAACAAAAAGATCTATTCAAATCCTGGTACATCTTAGTGTTACCCGGATGAATAGAGAATCTAGACCTATGAGCTTCTGCTAAAACATGCTCACGAACGTCCACGATGTCTGGAACACAAACACGGTGATGGAATCTAATCACGCCATCCTCATCACGAGCAATGCCTGCCTTGCCCACTATTTCTTGGAGTCTAGGGTCGGCTTTCTGTTGCTCGATCACCTCATCCAACACCGAAGACCTAATGGACAACTGAGCTACAAAAGCCTGGCACAATGATGGCTCTAACTCAGTCATCGCACACGTTGCATCCTCCAACATCTTCCAATCCTGCTGGAGAGACGACCTCTTCCTACTAAGGGCATCCGCTACGACATTCGCCTTTCCAGGATGATACTGCAGGTCGAAGTCATAGTCCTTCAGGAACTCAATCCATCTTCTCTACCTAAGGTTTAATTCCTTTTGGGAGAAAAGGTACTTTAGACTCTTGTGGTCAGTGAACACCTCAAATCTGACACCATAAAGATAGTGCCTCCAGATCTTCAGTGCATGAACCACTGCCGCAAGCTCAAGATCATAAGTCGGATAATTTCGCTCATGCTCCTTCAATTGACGAGAAGCATACGCTACTAGCCTTCCTTGCTACATCAATACACAGCCAAGGCCAATCCGAGATGCATCCGTGTAGATAGCAAAACCCTCTACACCGCTCGGCAAAACTAACACAGGAGCCGAAGTGAGCTTAGTGTTTAATAACTGAAAACTACTCTCACACTCCTCGGACCAAACAAACTTCACTCCCTTCCTGGTCAGCTGAGTCAATGAGGCGGCGATGGATGAAAATCCCTCAATAAATCGTCGATAATAACCCGCCAAACCAAGAAAACTCCGAATCTCCGAAGGAGTCTTGGGAATCTCCCAATCCATAAGAGCCTGGACTTTCTTTGGATCCACTGCTACACTAGCACCGAAGATAACATGCCCAAAGAAATGAACCTCGCGCAACCAAAAATTACACTTGCTGAATTTTGCATACAGCTTGTGCTCTCGGAGAACTTCTAATACTACCCTTAAATGCTGACGATGTGTGGTCTCATCCGGAGAGTAGACCAACACGTCATCAATAAAAACTACGACAAAACTATCTAGATATGGTCTAAACACCCTGTTCATGAGATCCATGAACGCTGCAGGGGCGTTGGTCAGACCAAAAGGAAGGACCAAAAACTCATAATGTCCATAACGGGTTCTAAATGTCATCTTGGACACATCCTCACTCCTAATCCTCAACTGATGATAACCAGGCGGCAAATCAATCTTAGAAAAGACTGATGCATCTTGCAGCTGGTCAAACAGATCATCAATCCGAGGTAAGGGATACCTGTTCTTCACCGTCACTTGGTTTAGCTTCCTATAATCGATGCATATCCTAAGTGAACATCCTTCTTCTTCACGAATAAGACAAGTGCTGTAGTACCCTGGATTTTTAAAATCCAATTAAAATAAAAATTTTATTATTAAATAAATGAAATAAATCGATTTAATTAGAATAAAGGGAGAATAAATAGAAATTGAATGAAATAAAAGGAATTTAATGAATAACCCATTAAGCTAAATTAGTAGTGGGTTAAACAAATGGTCCAAACCAAATAAATTGGGCCTAATGGTGTGAAGCCCACCATGGGATGGGAATTAAATATCCAAATTTCAGATTCGATTAATTAATAAATGGAAAGAGTTTAAGATAAATGCTAATTAACACATATATATCCTAAAAAGGAGTCCTACACTTACCCTAACCCCCTTTCCACGAAATTAGCTCTCTCCCCAGCCTTATTAGGTGGATAAATGAGAGAAAGTGGGAGAGAAATATGGAAATTCGGAATTTTAAATAGGAGGAAGGAGTTTTAGATGGAAAGGACTCTATTAGCAAGCTTAAACACCAAAAACTCAACCCTAGCAACCCATTTTCGTTCCTAGAACTCTGGAGAACGAGGAGAAGGGCTGGAGACAAAGGAGCAAGGAGGAGGAGGCTAGAACAAGGAGGAGTTTTTTCCATTTTCGTCACCAAACTAGGGTTTTCATCTCTTCAACAAAAGGTAGGCAATATCTCAAGCTAAAATCGTGAAAAAATTACCTTAGGTAGACTTCATGATCTTCTTCAAAAGCCCTCTAGTCTGGTTGCATTTCGCTCATCCATTTGGGCGAATTTAATTCGTGAAACCCTGCTGTTACCATGAACCGAAATCTCATGTTTTCTCTAATTCCCCACATGTACTTTCTCTCATGCCATGATAAAATTCTCATATATACTGCATCTTATTAGATTTCAAAAGGCCCTGGTCTTGCTCTATTTTGATCTCCCATTAGGGAGAATTAATTCTTTGAATCTCTGTCAGAACCATGCACCCAACCCTTCATGTTTGCTTGTGAACTCCGTGCATACTTGATCCCACATCATGAGAAAATTCTCATATCTTGTTAGCTTTCAAACGCCCCTAGTTTCGGAATTTTTCATCATGTATGCATCTCTAATTAATTCGTTGAACCCTGACTGCACCTGTTTAGGTCATCGGAATGTAACCTATTCAAAGCATGCCTAAATCTTGTCAAATTTCAAATTAATCATGCATGCTAATAGATCTATCTGTCTACTTTCATTTGAAACTAGATTCGTGATTTTTGGGTCATTATACGATTTTATATTGAATTTAGAAGAGCCCTGTGTCAAATCTGATCAACCTTGGAAAAGGGAAAAAGGGTCGGACTCTCCTGATATCGCGATGGCGCGACACGCCGCGATATCAGCCGGGTCGCGTCCTGCTGGCACGTCACGTTAAGAACGTGGCTGCCTATACCGTCGTGCTTCCACCCTTGAACCGGGCCTGGGGCTAGTTCGCTTGTCGCACCCAGCCGCCTTGTCACGACCTGGAGTCGCGACGGGTACCCCTGTCGCGTTAACAGAAAAACAGCCAGAACCTGAAATTGCTTATATACCCTTGCTCTACTTGCTAATTAGCCATTGTTTAGCCTTAATTAAACATTGTTATTCATAAGTTGATCTGAATAAATATTAATGTGCAATAAATTACACGAATCTAATTAATTTAAAAGCTTTGTGCACAACCCATCATGCTCTTTTGATTTCATACACTTGCACACACTTAACCATCATGTTGCCATTAAACTTTAGTAAATTACTCAATAATGTATCTGATAATTAAGTGAAATTAATTACCTAATTTCCCTATTATTTAAATGACACATGTCTTCGTTTTATTCGCGTGATTTGTACACCGTTTTCCCTCGGCCTTCGAGCACTCGAGGCATGACAAACCTATTTCTACACACTTTCTCTTAACTTGGACCACCTCTCCATCGGGAATACTCTCGACTAGGCCAGGGACTCCTTGTCAAGACCTCCGTAAGTCTTCTTGGCTTCGGCGCACGTCCTTAGTCAACGAGCTGGTTGTACCCTAAAACCCGTTACACATTAGGGATCAGTACGATCCATGCCTTAGTGTATTCCTTCTTGTCTTGGGTTCACACCGGACTACCTGACCCGTGTACACGGCACGGTTAAGGGGGCGGTTGTGACTTCTACCAGACTGCCGGTACCCGACCTGGCGCCGTGCAACCATTAGTATCGTGTGTTTCTCGTCATTTTATGAATATACCCTTTCTCATATGCTATCTTGTTACTCTCATCTGTTCACTTTCTCTCTACTCTCTCGTCTGTTCATCTACTACTCTCATCTCTTCTTGGTACTCTCTTGGCCATGTGTGATTGTCTAAGATAAAAACATGACTATGCTAGGCAACATTATAAGGGCCCAATCTGGTCCTTGGGAGGAGCACCTGAAAGGCTATAACTCGCGAGGGTCTAATGATCAGGGTGATTGTCATACACCTAACGCATGACACGCAAGATTGATCTAAGACATTCACAAACATTCTTGTACATGATACTTGACTTGTGGTTGATAAGATGATCGACCAAACGCATGTTACTTGATTTACTTGCTATCATGACATGTGCACTGCTGTGCAATTTACTTGTTAACTTCAAATATGGCCAAATCTTTTGTTGTACTTGTTACCTATGAAGGTATTCTTGTATTGTGATCTTACTGACATGACTATACTTGATCGTTCTCGTACTTGCTCGTTCCTGTTAGTTACCCTGCTTGATAAAAGGTTAAACACTTAAAGCCTGCTTGTTTACACGAGATATTAAGTCCTACTGCACGTTATTCGCTCATCCTGTATTTTTATTTAATGTGTTTCAAGAGAGTATGACGATGACCACACTCACGAGGACGGGACTGAGGATGATGCTCAAGAGTGACCCATTTTCCGCAACCAAGGCTTTCTAGTAGTAGTCAGTTAGTATAGTGATGAGTTAGTGAGTCAGATAGTATTTATGTAATAGTTTGATTTTGAATAAAGTATTCTGGGCCCTAGTTTTGGCTCTGATACGCTGATGTAATAGTTAGTTCTTAAAGTTTGATGAATTATTAGTGAATGTAATGATGACTGGTGGATTATTAATGAAATTGGAGTTTATTTGGTGTTATCCAGATGTACAATGGTTTGTTAATTATTTGCTCGCTCTGTACTATTTAATAACTGTAATCCCGCTCCGATATTCTGCGTCGGGGCGTTACAGTTTTGTGGTATCAAAGCCTAGGTTACTCTTAAGTATAGGATGATCTAGATTTGACCTGCCTCGACTTAGAGTCAAATTTCATACCTATGAGAGATGGGTAGAACCTTGGGTAATAAGATAAAATAAATGCACACACGCACAAACTTAGTGCAAACTCAATGACTTACATTTAAAATTCTCTTTTGAAGGAACTTAAACACTAGCAATGGCAGCGGAGCGTGCTCAACTCTGTGACATGCAAAAAACTAAACAGCAGCTTACTCAAGCATTACTTCAAGCTGTTGGGGCAAATAATAACAATAAGAACTGAGGAGCCAGCGACTTGCACCGGAATTTCCACAATCTGAATCCACCTTGTTTAAGCGGGACCACTGATCTCGATGAGGCAGAAAATTGGCTTAAGGAGACAGAGCGTATTTTCCGTGTCATGCAGTGCGCGGATGGGGACAAGCTTCTACTGGCAACCTTTCAACTTGAACGGGACGCCCGTGCATGGTGGGAGTCCGTTGAGGCAACAAGGGATGGCGCACAGTTCACCTGGGAAGAGTTCAAGGAGCATTTTAACTCCAAGTATTTTTCCGAGAGAGTCCAAGAAAGGAAGGCATCAGAATTTACTGCGTTGAAGAAGAGGCACCTTACTGTCACTGAATATGAAGCGCAATTCTCTCGATTGGCACGTTATGCCAATCACCTGGTCAGCACCGAAAAGATGAAGGCAAGACGTTTCCTCAATGGGCTTAAGCCTTCTTATATTACTCAACTTGCACCCATGGACATTCAGACCTATGCTGAAATGGTCAAGAAGGCTCAGTTACTAGAAGATGCGACCGATCTGACTGATCGCATCAAGGGGAGACTAGTCAAGAAGGAACCAGCATATGGTTCCTCCAGCAAGCCCACAAATGGCAAGAAGCGGCCGTTCAACATCGCTGGAGGGCCAAGCCAGGAACGAAAGCCCAAGATACCTACTCCTCCAAACACCAACAAGACCAACTGTGAGCATTGTGACAAGCCTGGTCACACTGCCGCTGAGTGCTGGAGAAAAGTAGGTGCCTGCCTGCGTTGCGGAAATCGCAATCACCGCATTTCCGAGTGTCCTGTGTTGAAGGAGCAAGAGAAGGAGAAGCGTCCTATGGGATAGAAGAAACCAGGCAGTCTGTAGGCCTTGTAAGAGGTTGAGACCACTGAGGAAGGTGGAGTTGTTGAAGGTACTTTACAAGTCTTTTCTCAATCAACTTTTGTTTTATTCAATACTGGTGCTACACATTCATTTATATCACAAGCATTTGCTGATACCTTAAATGAGAAACCTGCATCTATGACATTTGAATTACCTATCACAACACCACTAGGAGAAAGGGCTCAGTTGAATAAATATTTTTGTAACGTCGCGTGCTTTTCGGATCCATGCGGATCATGTGTGTAATGGTTGTGATGGCCGTTGTGAGGCCAATGTGAGTTGGTTGTGTGGAATGTATGGTGTGGATGTGTGGTTTATTTAGGTGAAGTGCAGGTTTGGTCCTGAAATGAAATAGGACCTGCTGCAGTTGGGTTGGAGTTGGCGGCCAGGGGTGGCCGTTGACTTGTTGGCGTCCAGGTAAGGTGCCGTTGACTTCATGATCTTGGCGGCATTAGATGTGGACGTTTAGGGTGGTGGTTGCCCTAGGCGGCAGAGGGGTTGACGCCAACCTGTGAATTCTGCAGGTTATAGGGTCACCCGAGAGCAGGTTTCCCACCTGTTTCTCTCTTCCCCTTGCCCCAGCTTCACGTCCCCGTGTTTCTAAAGCTTCCAACAGGTACGGGAGACTGGTTGGAGGATCGTGGGACGTGTGGCGTTGCCGAATCGGACGAGGAAACGCCGTTGCGTGGTGCAATTCCTGTGGGAGCTCGCGGGGGGTTCGGAGTGAACCGGGAGAATTCAGGAGGTTTAAGCGTGTTCTGAGGTAGGGGACGAACCCTGTTAGCTCTGTAGGAACATTAAAACACGACGTAACCACCTGAATCGGCATGTTTAATGCATTTTCGGATTAAGTTGCACCATGCGGGGATAATGGGTGGTTTGATGATTTTAAGTAGTAAAGCATGCTGTTTTAGTTTAATTATAGTGCATGGATGTTAGAGGAACTGTTTCCTCCTATTTCCTCAATGGTTTCGGGATCAGGAATGCAGGTGGGATCGGTTAGGGTTTCTGTAGGGATAGAGGCTATAGATCTTGGCGTCAAGATCGATTGACGCCAGATTCATCAGCCAGGATATAAACGGCCAGAGTCATTGCCGTTTACTTATTATCAGTGGCAGTCGATGTTGCCGCCAACTAGTGTATAAGCAGAAATGATTATTTATGGTATTTACCGTAATGAATGGTGCGTTGGCACCTGTGGTGCACTGAGTGCACAAGGTTTCTGTATTTAGCATGCGGAGTATGCAGTGACTTACTTACTTTCGTGGCTGCACGTTGTTTACGCGAGTCCAGTTGGGTTCACATGTAGTGGACCGTTGTTACTTGTGGTTTACGTGAGGTTTCACGTGGTTTGTGTGTGACGTGCACGTGGTTTTGTGTACGTGGCGAGTAGTACGACGCCTACTGTGACGGACCGAGGCATTTATGCCCATTAAGGCTCCATATCCAGATCCGCCTCCCGCGAACGGACCGAAGTCTCACAAGGGATATCTCACACATGTGTCCAGTAAGAGTATAAAAGACAAACCACAAGAATATAAGACACAAGAAAGTACATGTGCTCATATCTGATCACAAATTTGTACAACTGTCCCATTACATTAATACATGTCCAATTTAAAAAGTACAACTACCTGGGGCATACCCCGAGGGAGCACAAGCTCACACAACACTAACTACTAAACTACTGCTGGTGGTACAAGTCTGACGCAACGCCACTGCTAGCCAAACACACGGCAAGCCCTGAAAAGAACTGTAGGGGAGTGAGCCTCAACAAGTCACTGGCTCATAGGGGCTACCCAAAACAACACTGTAACCACAGACACCTCAACCCCAATGGGTTTCACTGGCAATAACAATAGCCAAACCATTTCATGCTCACATCATTACAATAAATAACAATTGAACATAATCATGATTATAAACACAAAGTCTTCAGAAGAAAAGTAGGACTACAGGACTAACATAATATCATTAGTCAGCCCAACTACTAAAGTGCCTAAACCACAGTCTCACTGGCACCCTGCTATAACAACTGGTTGCCTAAACTATAAGCCACACAGGCAGGTTACTGCCTAAGTTGCAAGCTTCACAGGAAAACCTCAAGTACTTGAATAACAGGACTGTTAACAAAGAGCTGGTCATTTACACTCCAAACCACACTACATCGGATACTATATACAAGGTAACAGAACTGGCTACCACGAAGCCAATCCATAACACAATAAAGTTATAATTGGAATCATACCCAAGAAGAGTAAAACTCAACAAGTGGAAGGTCTCACACGGCCTCCACGGAGCATAGCTCTACTAAACCACAATATGCCTAAGCCACAAGCCTCATCGGCAAATTACCCACAAAGGTAACATAATTAATAATCACAAACTAATCCACAATAAAATATAAATAAAGATCTACTTAAAACAGTTAGGTTACAACAAGTGGCAAGTCAAACCACAAGACCTGCACAACACACGAGAACCTAAAAAGGTTGGTACACAATGTATCACCACAAAACTACAAAGTAACCCACGAAGGGAACATGTACCTGCTACTCTCAGGTACCACAACACAAACACCCGAACAAAGGGTACAGGAAGGAGGTAAACACCACACTGAACCACAATTATATTATACTATCATTTAGGCACAACATTACAGGTAAAACCTCAACCGGCAAGTCACACAAACCACAACTCAGTCACAACTGTGCCAACACCAGGGCACACCTCAAACGAGTCAAACCTCGACCACGAGTCGTAAACCACAAACTCACGACAAGAAGCAAAGCACGAGTCGGAAGGAAACGACGCCACCACACGGGAACGGACTACTGGCTGATCAGGCCAGTATCCAACCCGGACAACACAACACAAGAACAACCTCTCAGCCTCGCAGTCACGGACGAAAGGTCCAACTGCCGCTCCACAAGGAAGAAGTCAAACAACTGTGGAGACCAACCAACACCACACCTGCAGACACACAACTGCAGGCCCATGCCTGGCACCTCTAGAGTCTCTGGCCGGAGCACCCTAAAGTGAGGCACTGAAAAACAGGACTAGCTGGGGACCAGTGACGTCTACTGGTGTCCGTACCCCCAACTACAAGTGCGCTACAAGCGACAAAAGAACAAACTCTGGGAAGTCGCTGTCCCGCTGCCGTCTTTCCCTCAGCTGGACGTACAACTCAAACACAGAAGTGAGGGTGTCCAGGAAGACGACACAGACCTCAACGGTACAACACAAGTACCGAGACAAAACCCCGAGCACAACAAACACACGTGCCTGGCTCACAAAGAACCTGGGGTACCCGACTAGAGAGGCATTCCGGAATAGGCACCGGACCACCACACTCGGTTAGCACAAACCACGATACTTACACATATAGCCTTTACTTATAATTTACGATATACAAGTGTTAGGATTAGCTTAACATCGGTCACCATATGACCCCAAAGCTATCCCACACCAACACATACCTGAACCACAAACTTGCCTATCATTGGTCATCTCATGACCTCCGTGGCAACACACACACCATTTAATACGTAAATCAATATAATGTTATTCGAAAGACAACAACGAACCAGGGCTAGGTCGGTATGGACCTTCACTTCCCAAACAACACAAGGTCATGGCTAGGCTCACACAGGAACCTCACTGCCCAGTTACTACGACAAATCATAAGAATTACATTACAACAAAGTGTGTAGTAAACACACACTCAAACCACGTAAACAACACGTGTATATTACACCCTGGATGGTGTACCACACGTCTTCCACGTAAACCACATGTCCAACACATGGACAACGCACTCCAAGAGTGCCACGGGTGCCAACGCACCACACATACTGCGTAAAGCAATTACGCACATCACACATCATTCACGTAAAACATGCCCATTACATGAGCAGTATGCTCCAAGAGCATATCAAGTGCACTGGCTCACACCGATCATCGCCATGCACACACAAACATGTGATATTCATAACCAGAAAAGCTACGTAAACCACACTGCATGAATACATGCACCAGTTGACGGCAACATCGACTGCCGCTTATAAGAAGTAGACGGCAAGCGATCTAGCCGTCTATATCTCTGCTGATGAGCTTGGCGACAAGCGATGTTGACGCCAAGTTCTTCAGCTCTTTCCCTGCAGAAACCCTAATCGATCCCACATACATTCCTGATCCCGAAATCATCAAGTAGATAGGAGGAAACAGTTCCTCTAACTCCCATGCATTATAATTAAACTGAAACAGCAAGCTTTACTACATAAAATCATCAAACCACCCATTATCCCACACGGTGCAATATAATCTGAAAATACATTAAAAACGCTGATTCAAGTGGTTAAGTCGTGTTTTAATGTTTCTAACAAGCTAACAGGGTTCGTCCCCTACCTCAGAACACGCTCAAACCTCTCGCAATCTCCTGGTTCACACCGAACCCTCCGCGAACTCCCACGGGAATTGCACCACGCCACGGCGTTTCCTCACGCGATTCGTCACCGCCACACGTTCCACGGTCCTCCAAGCATCCTTCAGAACCTGTTGGAAGCTCTAGAAACACTGGGACACGAACCTAGGGCAAGGGGAAGAGAGAGGCAGGTGAGAAACCTGCTCTCGGGTGACCCTATAACCTGCAGAATTCTCAGGTTGGCGTCAACCCCTATGCCGCCAACAGCAACCGCCACCCCCAGCGTCCACATCCACTACCGCCAAGTTCATGCAGTCAACGGCAACCTACCTGGACGCCAACAAGTCAACGACCACCCCTGGCCGCCAACTCCTACTCAACTGCAGCAGGTCCTATTTCATTTCGGGACCTAACCTGCACCACACCTACACACACCACACGTCTACACCACACTGGCCTTACAACAGTCATCACAACCACAACACACACGATCCAAAAAGGATCCGAAAATAAGCGACGTTACATTATTATCACCTAAAAACAAATGTCGTCCTCGACATATAAAACCAATCACAACAATCCGAATTATCACCTAAAAACAAATAAAGCCGAACACAGAACAAGTAGGACACTCTTTCTCTGCTTCAGCCTTTCAATTCATCTCACAATTACTCTGTTCTGTCAATTCCATTGCCTTTCTTTAGCTTTCAACTGTAGGCGATCCTACCTTGCCAATGGTGCTTTATCTCCTTGGACTGAACCTGCTTCCACAATTTCTGGGCTGTGTTTGCAATATTTTTTTCCGAGACTGCTTTATCTTTCTCAAATATCTTACACTGTAATATTCTTTCATGCCACCATTTTCTTTTCCATTTATCACTGCTTGTTGTTATCCTGCCTCACCTGCATTTACATTCACAACTGACACCTCTTCAAAGAAAACCAATCACCATCTTTGAATTTCCTACTCTTTCATATTATTCTACTCATACCGCTTTAAGTCAATCTCTGATCAAAGACCATAATAAACTCTGTTCCTTTATTTGGCTGCGCAAAACTTTACACTTTCTCCTTATTCAAGTAAATTTGAACAATCTCTGAATATTAAATCTTTCTTTGCTTCTGCTTCCGCTGCGCTACTCTGATCACACTGAACATTTTTGCAAAATATTTCAAAATTTCTGCTCATATTATTACTTTCAATTACTTTCTTCTGGCTTCAACTACTTCTCAAATCATCCCATTCAATAAATTCATGCTGAAGAAATTACTGCAATTTCTGATCTGCCAAACCACTATTGACATATTGCGTTTTTCATATATCTTTCCTGCTTTACTGACATTCTGACTAATTCCCATAGCTTTGTTGCATAACCTTTCCAAATACTCTTTAATTAATTTATTCCTGCTCCTGCACGAAATTCTGGAATATCTTAATAACAATTCCTTTCTGCTCAATTAAATCATTTCTTTGCACCAATATGCAAACTCTAACTGACATTTCCTGACTCATCTGATCTTATTCACTTTATCATTTGCTAAATTCTTCCTTTCTCTAATTCATATCCTTTCTGCAAAATATCTCTCTTATTTCATTAAATGTTCTTTCTGAAAAACTTTTCATAATCTGCCATTCATCAACCAAATATTCCTCTTGTGCAATTTTCACAAATTCTTATTGCACATTAATCCTTCTCTTTTTTTTTTTATTCGACTGATCATTTTCATACTTATTTATATAAATCTTCATATCACACTTCCTGCTATCATCATTATTCATAACAACACTTTTCTCAAATTTCTGATCTCGGGCATATTTAATCTATCTGCCATAATTCACTGCTCTTTTATGTACTGATACCTCTTTTAAAGCTGATCTGTCTTTCTTGATTATATCAAACTCTTCATAACACTAATCACATTCTCATCCACACTACTTCTTAATATCCTCTGACTCAAATCTCTAATGTCACAATACATTTGCTGAGATTCTCAACTGCAACTTATCACACACACACTGACCTGATCCTTATCACCTTGTTACCATACACCTGTCTCTGCCAACTTTCTATCTCATTATAACTTATTACTGAATTCCATATCCAAACTTGTTAATCTCTTCAATTCCTTTAACTGCGAATCTTTAACAACCAAACTGATCTATCACAGAGATACTCTATACTTGTCTCTGCTAACTCTGTACTTTATTTACATATAACAAGTATATCCCTCTCAAGGCACTACTTTACCTTTCTCCTCTAATCTCTGCAACTGAAAACTTTTAAATACTATACTTTAACTGCTTTAACTGCACTAGTGCCAGGATGCTACCACACAACTTATGCCACTATCCACGTTGTGGCACAACAGCTGCTCACAACTGCCAATCTAACAAACAGAAACACACGGTTTACGTATCAAAAGCTCACGTAAAAATTACTTTATATCACACAAAACCTCAGACTTACTACCAGCAGTGGACATTAATCCATGTATTGGGACATTGTACTTTCAATGTCTTTTCATATTCTAACTGGACATTGCTCTGATACCAACTGTGACGGACCGGGGTATTTATGCCCATTAAGGCTCCATATCCAGATCCGCCTCCCGCGAACGGACCGAAGTCTCGCAAGGGATATCTCACACATGTGTCCAGTAAGAGTATAAAAGACAAACCACAAGAATATAAGACACAAGAAAGTACATGTGCTCATATCTGATCACAAATTTGTACAACTGTCCCATTACATTAATACATGTCCAATTTAAAAAGTACAACTACCTGGGGCATACTCCGAGGGAGCACAAGCTCACACAACACTAACTACTAAACTACTGCTGGTGGTACAAGTCTGACGCAACGCCACTGCAAGCCAAACACACGGCAAGCCCTGAAAAGAACTGTAGGGGAGTGAGCCTCAACAAGTCACTGGCTCATAGGGGCTACCCAAAACAACACTGTAACCACAGACACCTCAACCCCAATGGGTCTCACTGGCAATAACAATAGCCAAACCATTTCATGCTCACATCATTACAATAAATAACAATTGAACATAATCATGATTATAAACACAAAGTCTCAGAAGAAAGTAGGACTACAGGACTAACATAATATCATTAGTCAGCCCAACTACTAAAGTGCCTAAACCACAGTCTCACTGGCACCCTGCTACAACAACTGGTTGCCTAAACTATAAGCCACACAGGCAGGTTACTGCCTAAGTTGCAAGCTTCACAGGCAAACCTCAAGTACTTGAATAACAGGACTGTTAACAAAGAGCTGGTCATTTACACTCCAAACCACACTACATCGGATACTACATACAAGGTAACAGAACTGGCTACCACGAAGCCAATCCATAACACAATAAAGTTATAATTGGAATCATACCCAAGAAGAGTAAAACTCAACAAGTGGAAGGTCTCACACGGCCTCCACGGAGCATAGCTCTACTAAACCACAATATGCCTAAGCCACAAGCCTCATCGGCAAATTATCCACAAAGGTAACATAATTAATAATCACAAACTAATCCACAATAAAATATAAACAAAGATCTACTTAAAACAGTTAGATACAACAAGTGGCAAGTCAAACCACAAGACCTGCACAACACACGAGAACCTAAAAAGGTTGGTACACAATGTATCACCACAAAACTACAAAGTAACCCACGAAGGGAACATGTACCTGCTACTCTGAGGTACCACAACACAAACACCCGAACAAAGGGTACAGAAGGTGGTAAACACCACACTGAACCACAATTATATTATACTATCATTTAGGCACAACATTACAGGTAAAACCTCAACCGACAAGTCAAACAAACCACAACTCAGTCACAACTGTGCCAACACCAGGGCACACCTCAAACGAGTCAAACCTCGACCACGAGTCGTAAACCACAAACTCACGACAAGCAGCAAAGCACGAGTCGGAAGAAAACGACGCCACCACACGGGAACGGACTACTGGCTGATCAGGCCAGTATCCAACCCAGACAACACAACACAAGAACAACCTCTCAGCCTCGCAGTCACGGACGAAAGGTCTAGCTGCCGCTCCACAAGGAAGAAGTCAAACAACTGTGGAGACCAACCAACACCACACCTGCAGACACACAACTGCAGGCCCTTGCCTGGCACCTCTAGAGTCTCTGGCCGGAGCACCCTAAAGTGAGGCACTGGAAAACAGGACTAGCTGGGGACCAGTGACATCTACTGGTGTCCATACCCCCAACTACGAGCGCGCTACAAGCGACAAAAGAACAAACTCTGGGAAGTCGCTGTCCCACTGCCGTCTTTCCCTTAGCCGGACGTACAACTCAAACACAGGAGTGAGGGTGTCCAGGAACATGACACAGACCTCAACGGTACAACACAAGTACCGGGACAAAACCCCGAGCACAACAAACACACGTGCCTGGCTCACAAAGAACCTGGGGTACCCGACTAGAGAGGCATTCCGGAATAGGCGCCGGACCACCACACTCGGTAGCACAAACCACGATACTTACACATATAGCCTTTACTTATAATTTACGATATACAAGTGTTAGGATTAGCTTAACATCGGTCACCATATGACCCCAAAGCTATCCCACACCAACACATACCTGAACCACAAACTTGCCTATCATTGGTCATCTCATGACCTCCGTGGCAACACACACACCATTTAATACGTAAATCAATATAATGTTATTCGAAAGACAACAACGAACCAGGGCTAGGTCGGTATGGACCTTCACTGCCCAAACACCACAAGGTCATGGCTAGGCTCACACAGGAACCTCACTGCCCAGTTACTATGACAAATCATAAGAATTACATTACAACAAAGTGTGTAGTATACACACACTCAAACCACGTAAACAACACATGTATATTACACCCTGGATGGTGTACCACACATCTTCCACGTAAACCACATGTCCAACACATGGACAACGCACTCCAAGAGTGCCACGGGTGCCAACGCACCACACATACTGCGTAAAGCAATTACGCAAATCACAGATCATTCACGTAAAACATGCCCATTACATGAACAGTATGCTCCAAGAGCATATCAAGTGCACTGGCTCACACCGATCATCGCCATGCACACACAAACACGCGATATTCATAACCAGAAAAGCTACGTAAACCACACTGCATGAATACATGGACCAGTTGACGGCAACATCGACTGCCGCTTATAAGAAGTAGACGGCAAGCGATCTAGCCGTCTATATCTCGGCTGATGAGCTTGGCGACAAGCGATGTTGACGCCAAGTTCTTCAGCTCTTTCCCTGCAGAAACCCTAATCGATCCCACATACATTCCTGATCCCGAAATCATCAAGAAGATAGGAGGAAACAGTTCCTCTAACTCCCATGCATTATAATTAAACTAAAACAGCATGATTTACTACATAAAATCATCAAACCACCCATTATCCCCACACGGTGCAATATAATCCGAAAATACATTAAAAACGCTGATTCAAGTGGTTAAGTCGTGTTTTAATGTTTCTAACAAGATAACAGGGTTCGTCCCCTACCTCAGAACACGCTCAAACCTCTCGCAATCTCCTGGTTCACACCGAACCCCCCGCGAACTCCCACGGGAATTGCACCACGCCACGGCATTTCCTCGCGCGATTCGTCACCGCCACACGTTCCACGGTCCTTCAAGCATCCTTCAGAACTAGTTGGAAGCTCTAGAAACACTAGGACACGAACCTAGGGCAAGGGGAAGAGAGAGGCAGGTGAGAAACCTGCTCTCGGGTGACCCTATAACCTGCAGAATTCTCAGGTTGGCGTCAACCCCTATGCCGCCAACAGCAACCGCCACCCCCAGCGTCCACATCCACTGCCGCCAAGTTCATGCAGTCAATGGCAACCTACCTGGACGCCAACAAGTCAACGACCACCCCTGGCCGCCAACTCCTACTCAACTGCAGCAGGTCCTATTTCATTTCGGGACCTAACCTGCACCACACCTACACACACCACACGTCTACACCACACTGGCCTTACAACAGTCATCACAACCACAACACACACGATCCAAAAAGGATCCAAAAATAAGCGACGTTACACCTACCGTGGTTACCTCTCCAGTTGGGTGCCCCAGGTTCTTTGTGAGCCAGGCTGTTAGCTCGGGGCTTTGTTCCGGTACTTGTGTTGTACCGTCGAGGTCTGTGTCGTCTGACCTGGACACCCTCACTCCTGAGTTTGAGTTGTACGTCCGGCTGAGGGAAAGACGACAATGGGACAGTGACACTTGTGTTTGTCTTTAGTCACTTGTAGCGCGCTCGTAGTTGGGGATACGGACACCAGTAGACGTACTGGACCCCAGCTAGTCTTTTTCCAGTGCCTCACTCTAGAGAGTTCCGGGCCAGGATCTCTAGAGGTGCCAGGCATGAGCCTGTGACTGTGTGGTCCGCAGGTAGTGGTGTTTGGTTGGTCTCCACAGTTGCTTGACTTTTCACGTGGAGCGGCAGCTGGACCTTTCGTCCGTGGCTGCGAGACTGAGAGGTAGACCTGTGTTAGCTTGTCCGAGTCAGTTTCTGGTGTCGCGAACCAGTTCACGTGGCTCGTGTTTGGCTGTCTCTACTTTAGCTTGTACACCTGTACTGGTTTGCCGTTTAATTATTACAGTTGTTTTTCGTAGTCGGCAGACGGTGAGTACTTTTACAGCTTTAATATCCTGTTTAGCTGTTCTATAAATTGTTGGTACTGTTTATTGCTTTGTACCTGTGGTTTTTGGTTTGCTCAGTTTTGGGGGAGTTTCCTACTGAGCCAGTGACTAGAGAGGCTCACCCTTACCCCCACAGGTGAGAGCGAGGAGGACGTTTCACGACCGTCGTCCAGTTCAGAGCCGCGCCGTAGCGGTGCAGGGTCGGTACCTCCAGCTGTGTAGTAGCAGCTCCAGCAGTGTAGTGTAGTTAGTTGTTTCTTTTCTTCAGTTGTACCTTGGGGTATGCCCCAGACTCTTGTACTTTCTTTCAGTTCTGTGGAAATATGGCTATGTAACTTGTGATATATATATAAAATGTGGTGTGTTCCTTTGTATTTACACGGACTGTGGTTTGGTATCCCTTGCGAGGCTTCGGCCCATTAGCGGGAGGCGGACTCGGATCAAGTACGTTATCGGTTTAACGGGCTTGGCCGAGGCGTTCCGTCACAGTTGGTATCAGAGCAAGATCCGTGTTAATATAAGGGAATTAGTAAGATACATAGCCTTATTTCGGTCTTTGTACACTGCTAGTAGGGACCCTGGTTTCTGATAATTTATTGTTTTGATTTTTGTTTGGTGTTTTGTTTATGTAGAAATTTCTGGAATGGCTGATAGAAGAGATTGGGGTGGTGGAGGAGATGATCCAGAGGAAAGTACTCAGTGTATGATTGAGAGGATTTGGGAAAGCCTCACAGATATTCGGGTGAGGATGGATCAGCAGGCGCCAGGACCACCGGTTGCAGTGCCACCTAGAGATGGAGAAGCTGTACCTGTTGCTCCAGTTCCGCCAAGAGTAGAGGTGCCTTTTGTAGCAGCTGTGCCACCACCACCACTAGTGTTGTTAGCGGAGGAACCAGTGATGCAGGTTGAAAAGTTTCTGAGATTGCAGCCACCTACTTATTCAGGAGGGCCGAATCCAGATACAGCGGAGCACTGGGTTCATGAAATCGAAAGAGTTTTTGCAACTATGAGGTGCCCGGCAGCAGATAAAGTTGTGTTAGTTGCTTATCAGTTGAGAGGTTTTGCATTAGAATGGTGGCGACTGAAGATGCAGACCACCTTTGCAGGCAGGACAGAAGAGGCTATTACTTGGTCGGAATTTCTTGATGTATTTAACGATACATTCTTTCCGATTCAAGTACAGCAAGTGAAAAGAGAGCAGTTTCGGACGCTCCAGCAAGGTAACTCTTCAGTTTTAGAGTACCAGATGAGGTTTATGGCACTTAGCCGTTATGCACCCTATGTGGTTTCAGATAATAATATGATGGTTGAGTATTTCATCAGAGGTTTGAGAGTGGAGTTGCAGGATGCGATAGTACCTCTCATGTGCAAGACAGTGGAAGAGGCAGCTCAGAGAGCAGCTACATTAGAGAGGTCTATTCGGACTCGTCAGGTGGGTGAGTCAGGCTCAGGTAGTTATCGACTACCGCAGCAATCAGTAGGTGCAAGTAAAGGTAAAGCACCAGCAGGACCTTCTTCATCAGGCTTTGGGAAATGGGGCCAGAAATTAAAGCAAGCATTTAGAGGAAAAGGAAGAGGATGGGGAGGTCGTCCGCAGTTCCAGCAAGGCCGAGGTAGGCCTGAGGTGGAGGAGTCGCAACAGAGTACTGCCAGACAGCCTATTGTTCCACCAGGATATAGATGCTATAATTGTAATCAGCCGGGGCATTTGATCCGCAATTGCCCCTATCCGAGAGAATATGGGTATGGAAGAGGTGTGCAGCAGTAGCAGCAGCCTCAGCAGTTTCTACAGCCACAGGCTGGTCGTGGCAGAGGAGCACCGCAGCAGCGAGGAAGAGGCGGAGGCATCGAATATGATAGAAGGTACTTTACCTCTTTATGAATATTCAGCAAGAGTCTTATTTGATTCGGGTGCCTCTCATTCTTTCATTTCCGAAGAATTTCTGGATTGTATAGCTCATCCTTTAGAGGAGAAGTCTTGTGAGTTAGTGGTGGAGGTACCTTCAGGTGAGTTCCTACTCACTTCAAGTTATGTAGATGAAGCTCCTGTTATGATTGAAGGGAACCAGATGCCTGGTCGGTTGTATGCCTTGCAGTTGTCAGATTATGATATTATTTTGGGTATGGATTGGCTGGAGACTTATGGAGCAATGTTAGATTGCAGAAAGAAAAGGATCAGGTTTTGTCATCCTAATGGTGCAGTATTTGAATATCAAGGTATGCCTTTTTATACCTCTAAGTTTCTAATTTCTGCAATTAAATCTAGAAAGTTGATAAATGCTGGATGTGTGGCTTATCTAGCCTCGATAAGTCTGGTAGAAGCTAGTCAGCCAGTGGAAGCAGTTCCCATGGTTAGGGAATTTGCTGATGTTTTTCCTGAGGATTTGTCTGGTTTAGCTCCACATAGAGAGGTGGACTTTACCATTGAGTTGCTGCCAGGTACCATGTCGATTTCTAAAGCTCCATATCGGATGGCACCAGCAGAACTAAAAGAATTGAGAAAGCAGTTAGAAGAATTGTTGCAGAAAGGGTTTATTAGACCGAGTCATTCCCCGTGGGGAGCGCCGGTTTTGTTTGTGAAAAAGAAAGATGGAAGTTTTCGGATGTGTATTGATTATAGAAAGTTGAATGATGTGACCATCAAGAATAAGTACCCGTTGCCGAGGATAGATGATCTGTTTGATCAGTTGCAATCAGCAAAGGTATTTTCTAAAATTGATTTGAGGTCCGGGTACCATCAGTTGAGAATCAAAGAGGAGGATATAGATAAGACAGCTTTTAGAACCAGATATGGTCACTTCGAGTTTGTGGTTATGCCATTTGGGTTGACCAATGCTCCTACAGGTTTTATAGATCTGATGAATAGAATTTTTCATCCATATTTAGACCAATTCATTGTGGTCTTTATCGATGATATTCTGATTTATTCAGCATCTGAAGAGGAGCATGCAGCTCATTTGAGGTTTACTCTGTAGTTGCTAAGAGATAACCAGTTGTTTGCAAAATTCAGTAAGTGTGAATTTTGGTTGAAAGAAATTCAGTTTCTGGGTCATGTCATCTCAGCTAAAGGAGTAGCAGTGGACCCAAGTAAAGTGGAAGCAGTGATGAGATGGGGAGTGCCTAAGACAATAACCGAGATTAGAAGTTTTCTGGGATTGGCAGGTTATTATAGGCACTTTATTCAAGATTTTTCTAAGATTGTAGCACCTATGACTAAATTGACCAGGAAAGGTGTGCCATTTGTATGGTCCGGTGAATGTCAGAAAAGTTTTATGGAATTGAAGAAGAGACTTACATCAGCACCTATATTGACATTACCGGTAGGGAGTGGTGGTTTTGTGTTGTATACTGATGCTTCAAGAAGAGGACTTGGCGCAGTGCTTATGCAGCATGGTAAAGTGATAGCTTACACGTCCAGGAAATTGAAGCCGGCAGAGGAGAATTACCCCACTCATGATTTGGAATTGGCAGCAGTTGTGTTCGCCTTGAAAATGTGGAGGCATTATCTGTATGGTGAGAGATTTGAGATCTTTACAGATCATAAAAGTTTGAAGTATATCTTCTCGCAGAAAGATTTAAACCTTCGCCAGTGTAGATGGATTGAATATTTAAAGGATTATGATTTCAGTTTGGCTTACCATCCGGGTAAGGCCAATGTTGTAGCTAATGCCTTGAGTAGAAAGGGATATGTAAGTTTGATGATGATTAAAGAATGGAAGTTGCATGAAGAGGTAGTGGAGAACTCCTTGTATGTGCCCAGTAGTCAGCGACGGGCAATACTAGCTGCTAGTGCTGTAGAGCTGTCTTTGTATTGGCAGATTATTAAGGGTCAGAGAGCAGATGCAAGTTTACCTGAAATTGTGAATATGGAAGGAGTTACTATTGATGATAATTGTGTGGTCAGGCTCAGAGGCAGGTTGTTTGTTCCTGCAGAAAGAGAGGTAAAGCAGCGAGTGCTGGAAGAGGCTCATAAATCTAGGTACACTATCCATCCAGGTAGTACTAAAATGTACCATGATTTAAGAAAGCATTTCTGGTGGCCTCATATGAAGAAAGAAATAGCGGAGTTTGTTGCAAGGTGTGCTATCTGTCAGCAGATTAAAGCAGAGCATCAGAAGCCTGGAGGTCTATTGCAACCGTTACCCATTCCACAGTGGAAATGGGATGATATTGCTATGGACTTTGTGGCAGGTTTACCAAGATCGAGTTCCGGGCATAATGGAATATGGGTGTTTGTTGACAGATTAACCAAGGTGTGCAGATTAGTGGCAGTGAGTATGTCTTAGACAGTGGACAGATTAGCAAATATTTATGTTGAAAGAATTGTTCCACTGCATGGTATCCCGAAGACTATTGTGTCTGATAGAGATCCAAGATTTACTTCTGGTTTTTGGAGAAGTCTGCAAAGAGTAATTGGTACTGAGCTAAGGTATAGCTCCGCTTATCATCCCCAGACAGATGGTCAGACAAAGAGGACTATCCAGACAATTGAAGATATGTTGCGGGCTTGTTGTTTAGTTTGGGGAGCTAGTTGGGAGCATCATTTGGGAATGGTTGAATTTGCCTATAATAATAGTTATCATACCAGTCTTGGGATGGCACCGTATGAAGCTTTATATGGAAGGCCATGTAGAACCCCATTGAACTGGCATGAGGTGGGAGAAAGGCAGTTAGTAGGTCCTGAATTGATTCAGCGAACCACAGAGGTGGTGAAGCTTATTAAAGAGAAATTGCAGGCAGCTCAAAGCAGGCAAAAGAGTTATGCAGATGTTCGGAGGAGACCACTTCAGTTTGAAGTGGGAGATTTTGTTTTCTTGAGAGTTTCCCCGAGTAAAGGTATTATGAGGTTTGGCAAGACTGGAAAGTTGAGTCCAAGGTATGTGGGACCCTTTCAAGTGTTAGAAAGGATTGGGGAAACAGCTTATAGGCTGGATTTGCCAGCAGATTTTACAGATGTGCATGATATTTTCCATGTCTCCATGTTAAGAAAGTGCATTGAAGATCCAGCTCAAATAATCAGATATCAAGGTGGTGACCTGAGGCCGGATATGACCATGCCAGAGTATCCGGTATGGACCACAGATCGAAAAATAAAGAAATTGAGAAATAAAGAAGTTGAGCTAGTTAAAGTGAGATGGGAAAATAGGTTGGGTGGTGAGGATACCTGGGAGTTAGCCGAGGAGATGGCTAAAGGGTATCCCTATCTGTTTGAATAAGCCTTTGTATTTCTTTTTAGATGATAGTGCTTGTAAAGGTGTGTATGTTTAAGTTGTTTGTGTTTGAGTTGTGTTATGAATTTCGAGGTCGAAATTTTCTTTTTAGATGATAGTAATGTAACGTCGCGTGCTTTTCGGATCCATGCGGATCATGTGTGTAATGGTTGTGATGGCCGTTGTGAGGCCAATGTGATTTGGTTGTGTGGAATGTATGGCGTGGATGTGTGGTTTGTTCAGGTGAAGTGCAGGTTTGGTCCTGAAATGAAATAGGACCTGCTGCAGTTGGGTTGGAGTTGGCGGCCAGGGGTGGCCGTTGACTTGTTGGCATCCAGGTAAGGTGCCGTTGACTTCATGATCTTGGCGGCATTAGATGTGGACGTTAGGGTGGCGGTTGCCCTAGGCGGCAGAGGGGTTGACGCCAACCTGTGAATTCTGCAGGTTATAGGGTCACCCGAGAGCAGGTTTCCCACCTGTTTCTCTCTTCCCCTTGCCCCAGCTTCATGTCCTCGTGTTTCTAAAGCTTCCAATAGGTACAGGAGACTGGTTGGAGGATCGTGGGATATGTGGCGTTGCCAAATCGGACGAGGAAACGCCGTTGCGTGGTGCAATTCTCGTGGGAGCTCGCGGGGGGTTCGGAGTGAACCGGGAGAATTCAGGAGGTTTAAGCATGTTCTGAGGTAGGGGACGAACCCTGTTAGCTCTGTAGGAACATTAAAACACGACGTAACCACCTGAATCGGCATGTTTAATGCATTTTCGGATTAAGTTGCACCATGCAGGGATAATGGGTGATTTGATGATTTTAAGTAGTAAAGCATGCTGTTTTAGTTTAATTATAGTGCATGGATGTTAGAGGAACGGTTTCCTCCTATTTCCTCAATGGTTTCAGGATCAGGAATGCAGGTGGGATCGGTTAGGGTTTCTGGAGGGATAGAGGCTGTAGAGCTTGGCGTCAAGATCGATTGACGCCAGATTCATCAGCCAGGATATAAACGGCCAGAGTCATTGCCGTTTACTTATTATAAGCGGTAGTCGATGTTGCCGCCAACTAGTGTATAAGCAGAAATGATTATTTATGGTATTTATCGATAATGAATGGTGCATTGGCACCTGTGGTGCACTGAGTGCACAAGGTTTCTGTATTTAGCATGCGGAGTATGCAGTGACTTACTTACTTTCGTGGTTGCGCATTGTTTACGCGAGTCCAGTTGGGTTCACGTGTAGTGGACCGTTGTTACTTGTGGTTTACGTGAGGTTTCACGTGGTTTGTGTGTGACGTGCACGTGGTTTTGTGTACGTGGCGAGTAGTACGACGCCTACCGTGGTTACCTCTCCAGTTGGGTGCCCCAGGTTATTTGTGAGCCAAGCTGTTAGCTCGGGGCTTTGTTCCGGTACTTGTGTTGTACCGTCGAGGTCTGTGTCGTCTGACTTGGACACCCTCACTCCTGAGTTTAAGTTGTACGTCCGGCTGAGGGAAAGATGACAGTGGGACAGTGACACTTGTGTTTGTCTTTAGTCACTTGTAGTGTGCTCGTAGTTGGGGGTACGAACACCAGTAGACGTACTGGACCCCAGCTAGTCCTTTTCCAGTGCCTCACTCTAGAGAGTTCCGGGCCAGGATCTCTAGAGGTGCCAGGCATGAGCCTGTGACCGTGTGGTCTGCAGGTAGTGGTGTTTGGTTGGTCTCCACAGTTGCTTGACTTTTCACGTAGAGCGGCAGCTGGACCTTTCGTCCGTGGCTGCGAGACTGAGAGGTAGACCTGTGTTAGCTTGTCCGAGTCAGTTTCTGGTGTCGCAAACCAGTTCACGTGGCTCATGTTTGGCTGTCTCTACTTTAGCTTGTACACCTGTACTGGTTTGCCGTTTAATTATTACAGTTGTTTTTCGTAGTCGGCAGACGGTGAGTACTTTTACAGCTTTAATATCCTGCTTAGCTGTTCTATAAATTGTTGGTACTGTTTATTGCTTTGTACCTGTGGTTTTTGGTTTGCTCGGTTTTGGGGGAGTTCCCTACTGAGCCAGTGACTAGCGAGGCTCACCCTTACCCCCACAGGTGAGAGCGAGGAGGACGTTTCACGACCGTCGTCCAGTTCAGAGCCGCGCCGTAGCGGTGCAGGGTCGGTACCTCCAGTTGTGTAGTAGCAGCTCCAGTAGTGTAGTGTAGTTAGTTGTTTATTTTCTTCAGTTGTACCTTGGGGTATGCCCCAGACTCTTGTACTTTCTTTCAGTTCTGTGGAAATATGGCTATGTAACTTGTGATATATATATAAAATGTGGTGTGTTCCTTTGTGTTTACACGGACTGTGGTTTGGTATCCCTTGCGAGGCTTCGGCCCGTTCACGGGAGGCGGACTCGGATCAAGTACGTTATCGGTTTAACGGGCTTGGCCGAGGCGTTCCGTCACAATTTTCCATTAGCCGATGTAAAGGTTGGTGAACTCAATCTTAGAGCCGATCTGACCTGTATGCCCATGGAGGGCTACGACGTTATTCTGGGAGCCGATTGGCTATCCACGTATGGGGCTATCGTGGATTGTCGAAGAGTGAAGATTTCCTTTAGTGAATTCCCTAAGATCACCTTTACGGGACGTAGACACAAGAGGCACTTGTCTCTCGTATCTGCTATCAAAGCACAGAATATGATAAGGAAATGGATTGTGGCATTTCTTGCCGCTATCGTAGTTGAAAAGAAAGCAGTTATGATATCAGACATCCACATAGTGCAAAAATACCCTAATGTGTTTCCTGATGAGCTGCCAGGCATACCACCTGAAAGAGATGTCAATTTCTCAATTGACCTCATACCTGGAGCCGCACTAGTTTCACGCCAACCCTACAGGATGTCCCCCGCTGAATTGAAAGAATTGAAAGAGTAATTGATGGAACTGTTAGAAAAAGGATTTATCAGGCCGAGTACTTCTCCTTGGGGAGCACCAGTGCTGTTCGTCAAGAAGAAGGACGGATCTATGAGGTTGTGTATTGACTACAGGCAGTTGAATCATCTCACTATCAAGAACAAGTACCCACTGCCTCGTGTTGATGAATTATTTGATCAGATCTCAGGAGTAAAGTATTTTTCTAAGATTGACCTTAGATCGGGATATCATCAGATGAAGATTAAAGATGCGGACATTTACAAGACGGCTTTCAGGAGCAGGTACGGTCATTATGAATTTGTAGTCATGCCTTTTGGACTAACCAATGCTCCTACAGCTTTTATGCAATTAATGAACAGCATCTATCGACCATACCTCGACAAGTTCGTCGTGGTTTTCATTGATGATATTCTCATATACTCCAAGACCAAAGAAGAGCATGAGGAGCATCTGAGGATCGCTCTGCAGATCTTGCGGGACAACCAACTCTACGCCAAATTGAGCAAGTGTGAATTCTGGCTCGAGGAGGTGTCATTTCTGGGACATGTTATCTCTAAGGATGGTATTTCTGTTGATCCTTCCAAGGTGGAAGCCGTACTCAACTGGGAAAGACCGACCAATGTTACAGAGATAAGAAGCTTTCTTGGACTAGCTGGATACTACAGACGGTTCATAAAAGACTTCTCCAAGATAGTTGTACCTCTTACGCGTCTTACGCGGAAGGAGAACCCATATGTCTGGAGCAAGGAGTGTGAGAAGAGCTTTCAGACACTCAAGCAATTGTTGACATCTGCACCTGTCCTCGCATTACCAGTCGATGGCGCAGGATTCTCAGTCTACACTGATGCATCTAGAATCGGTCTAGGCTGCGTATTAATGCAGAATGAGAAGGTGATAGCCTATTCTTCAAGGCAGATGAAGCCATATGAAGTTAACTACCCTGTCCATGACTTAGAACTGGTTCCTGTGGTATTTGCACTCAAAATTTGGAGGCATTACCTATATGGAGAGCAATTCATTGTCTACTCCGACCACAAGAGTTTGAAGTATTTATTCTCTCAGAAGGAGCTTAACATGAGACAACGAAGATGGCTGGAGTATTTAAAGGATTTCGATTTCAACATTCAATATCACCTAGGTAAAGGTAATGCAGTAGCTGATGCACTTAGCAGAAAGCCAGTAGCTTCATTATCATGTTTAGTCATGGGCGATATGCAATTGTTAGAACAGTTCGCTAGTCTAGATCTGAACATCGAGAAGAGAAGTGATAAGATGATAGTTGCCAATTTAAGAGCTCAACCCGATATATTTGTTGAGATCAAAGAGCAACAAGCAAATGATCCATTCCTAGTCCGAGTCAGGGAGACCATAGCTGACAAACCATATTTCTCCATCGCTGAGGATGGAAGGATATTATTCCAAGCCAGGACTTGTGTGCCTGACAAAGAGGAGCTGAAAAGGAAGCTAATGGATGAAGCCCACAAGACCAAGTATACCATTCACCCAGGAGCAACCAAGATGTACCAAGACATGAAAAGATCATTTTGGTGGCCAAACATGAAGCGTGAGGTAGCTGAGCATGCCGCGCACTGCCTCACTTGTCAGCAGGTGAAAGTAGAACACCGTCGTCCTGTGGGTGTACTCAGACCCCTGGACATACCTGAATGGAAGTGGGAAAGCATCGGAATGGATTTCATCATGGGTTTACCCCGAACTCGTGGTGGACTCGATGCTATTTGGGTTATTGTGGACAGATTGACTAAGTCCGCACATTTCCTTGGCATTAAGAGCACCTGGAGTGTTGATGTGTTTACAGCTTTGTATGTGAAAGAGATAGTCAGACTACATGGGGTTCCAGTATCCATAGTCTCAGATCGTGACCCTAGGTTCACTTCTAGATTCTGGAAGGGACTCCAGACTGCCTTAGACACGAAACTCAACTTTAGCACAGCTTTCCACCCACAGACGGATTGACAGACCGAAAGAACAAATCAGAAAGTGGAAGACATGCTACGAGCTTGTGCTATGGACTTTGAAGGGTATTGGAATGAACAACTGTCTCTAATAGAATTTGCCTACAACAATAGCTATCAGGCCAACATCAAGATAGCACCATTCGAAGCACTGTATGGCAGGAGCTGCAGATCACCAGTCTGTTAGAATGAAGTAGGTGAGCAACAATGGCTAAGACCAGACATGGTACAAAATACCAGCAGAGATATATAGATTATCAGAGACAGAATTAAGGTAGCTCAGTCTAGGAAGAAGAGCTATGCTGATAAAAGAAGAAGGGACTTAGAGTTTCAAACTGGAGATCATGTGATGCTCAAAGTATCACCGACCCGAGGATTTCATGAAAGGCAAGATGAGACCGAGATTCATAGGTCCATTTGAAGTATTAGAAAGAGTTGGTGAGGTAGCATATCGGCTAGATCTACCTCCCCAGTTTTCAACAGTACACAATGTTTTCCATGTATCAATGTTAAGGAAGTACGTGTATGATCCGTCATACGTAATCAGCTACGATGATAAAGTGCTAAGCAAAGATATGACCTATGAAGAAAGACCAGTGAAAATCTTAGACAAGAAGATGCAACAGCTTCGGAATCGATCCATACCCGTGGTTAAGATATTGTGGAGAAATCACGAAGTTGAAGAAGCCACGTGGGAGCCCGAAGCCACAATACGCCGGAATTATCCGAAATTATTCAGTTAGTCATTCTTCCTCTTATGATCTTATGAATTTGGGGACCAAATTCTTGTTAAGAGTGGGAGGATAGTACCCTGAATTTTTAAAATCCAATTAAAATAAAAAATTTATTATTAAATAAATGAAATAAATCGATTTAATTAGAATAAAGGGAGAATAATAGAAATTGAATGAAATAAAAGGAATTTAATGAATAACCCATTAAGCTAAATTAGTAGTGGGTTAAACAAATGGTCAAACCAAATAGATTGGCCTAATGGTGTGAAGCCCACCATGGGATGGGAATTAAATATCTAAATTTCGGATTCAATTAACTAATAAATGGAAACAGGTTAAGATAAATGATAATTAACACATATATATCCTAAAAAGGAGTCCTACACTTACCCTAACCCCCTTCCCACGAAATTAGCTCTCTCCCCAACCTTATTAGGTGGATAAATGAGAGAAAGTGGGAGAGAAATATGGAAATTTGGAATTTTAAATAGGAGGAAGGAGTTTTAGATGGAAAGGACTCTATTAGCAAGTTTAAACACCAAAAACTCAACCCTAGCAACCCATTTTCGTTCCTGGAACTCTGGAGAACGAGGAGAAGGGCTGGAGACAAAGGAGCAAGGAGGAGGAGGCTAGAACAAGGAGGAGTTTTTCCATTTTCGTCACCAAACTAGGGTTTTCATCTCTTCAACAAAAGGTAGGCAATCTCTCAAGCTAAAATCGTGAAAAATTTATCCTAGGTAGTCTTCATGATCCTCTTCAAAAGACCTCTAGTCCGGTTGCATTTCGCTCATCCATTTGGGCGAATTTAATTCGTGAAACCCTGCTGTTACCATGAACCAAAATCTCATGTTTTCTCTAATTCCCCACATGTACTTTCTCTCATGCCATGATAAAATTCTCATATATACTGCATCTTATTAGCTTTCAAACGGCCCTAGTCTTGCTCTATTTCGATCTCCCATTAGGGAGAATTAATTCTTTGAATCTCTGTCAGAACCATGCACCCAACCCTTCATGTTTGCTTGTGAACTTTGTGCATACTTGATCCCACATCATGAGAAAATTCTCATATCTTGTTAGCTTTCAAACGCCCCTAGTTTCGGAATTTTTCATCATGTATGCATCTCTAATTAATTGGTTGAACCCTGACTGCGCCTGTTTAGGTCATCGGAATGTAACCTGTTCAAAGCATGCCTAAATCTTGTCAAATTTCAAATTAATCATGCATGCTGATAGATCTATGTGTCTACTTTCATTTGAAACTGGATTCGTGATTTTTTGGTCATTGTACGATTTTATATTGAATTTAGAAGAGCCCTGTGTCAAATCTGATCAACCCTGGAAAAAGGGAAAAAGGGCCGGACTCTCCTGATATCGCAACGGCGCGACCCGCCGCGATATCAGCCGGGTCACGTCCCGCTGGCACGTCGCGTTAAGAACGTGGCGGCCTATACCGTCGTGTTTCCACCCCTGAACCGGGCCTGGGGCCGGTTCGCTTGTCGCACCCAGCCGCCTTGTCGCGACCTGGAGTCGCGACGGGTACCCCTGTCG
Source organism: Colocasia esculenta (assembly GCA_014218235.1). Taxonomy (NCBI): domain Eukaryota; kingdom Viridiplantae; phylum Streptophyta; class Magnoliopsida; order Alismatales; family Araceae; genus Colocasia; species Colocasia esculenta. The sequence continues at coordinate 85,328,120 of CM024763.1, forward strand.
CGTTAACAGAAAAATAGCCAGAACCTGAAATTGCTTATATACCCTTGCTCTACTTGCTAATTAGCCATTGTTTAGTCTTAATTAAACATTGTTATTCATAAGTTGATCTGAATAAATATTAATGTGCAATAAATTACACGAATCTAATTAATTTAAAAGCATTGTGCACAACCCATCATATTGATTTCATACACTTGCACACACTTAACCATCATGTTGCCATTAAACTTTAGTAAATTACTCAATAATGTATCTGGTAATTAAGTGAAATTAATTACCTAATTTCCCTATTATTTAAATGACACATGTCTTCGTTTTATTCGCGTGATTTGTACACCGTTTTCCCTCGGCCTTCGAGCACTCGAGGCACGACAGACCTATTTCTACACACTTTCTCTTGACTTGGACCACCTCTCCATCGGGAATACTCTCGAATGGGCCAGGGACTCCTTGTCAAGACCTCCGTAAGTCTTCTTGGCTTCGGCGCACGCCCTTAGTCAACGAGCTGGTTGCACCCTAAAACCCGTTACACATTAGGGATCAGTACGATCCATGCCTTAGTGTATTCCTTCTTGTCTTGGGTTCACACCGGACTACCTGACCCGTGTACACGGCACGGTTAAGGGGGCGGTTGTGACTTCTACCAGACTGTCGGTACCCGACCTGGTGCCGTGCAACCATTACTATCGTGTGTTTCTCGTCATTTTATGAATATACCCTTTCTCATCTGCTATCTCGTTACTCTCATCTGTTCACTTTCTCTCTACTCTCTCGTCTGTTCATCTACTACTCTCATCTCTTCTTGGTACTCTCTTGGCCATGTGTGATTGTCTAAGATAAAAACATGACTATGCTAGGCAACATTATAAGGGCCCGATCTGGTCCTTGGGAGGAGCACCTGAAAGGATATAACTCATGAGGGTCTAATGATCAGGGTGATTGTCATACACCTAACACATGACATAAAAGATTGATCTAAGACAATTCACAAACATTCTTGTACATGATACTTGACTTGTGGTTGATAAGATGATCGACCAAACGCATGTTACTTGATTTACTTGCTATCATGACTTGTGCACTGCTGTGCAATTTACTTGTTAACTTGAAATATGGCCAAATCTTTTGTTGTACTTGTTACCTATGAAGGTATTCTTGTCTTGTGATCTTACTGACATGACTATACCTGATCGTTCTCGTACTTGCTCGTTCCTGTTAGTTACCCTGCTTGATAAAAGGTTAAACACTTAAAGCCTGCTTGTTTACACAAGATATTAAGTCCTACTGGGTGTTATTCGCTCATCCTGCATTTTTATTTAATGTGTTTCAGGCGAGTATGACGATGACCACACTCACGAGGACGGGACTGAGGATGATGCTCAGGAGTGACCCATTTTCCGCAACCAAGGCTTTCTAGTAGTAGTCAGTTAGTATAGTGATGAGTTAGTGAGTCAGATAGTATTTATGTAATAGTTTGATTTTGAATAAAGTACTCTGGGCCCTAGTTTTGGCTCTGATACGCTGATGTAATAGTTAGTTCTTGAAGTTTGATGAATTATTAGTGAATGTAATGATGACTGGTGGATTATTAATGAAATTGGAGTTTATTTGGTGTTATCCAGATGTATAATGGTTTGTTAATTATTTTCTCGCTCTATACTATTTAATAAATGTAATCCCGCTCTGATATTCCACGTCGGGGTGTTACAGGTGCGCCCCAAGGGGAAATGCTAGGGCGAATAAATCCCTTATCTAACAAATCCTGCAACTGCTTCATTAGCTCAGCTAATTCCGCAGGTGCCATCCGATAAGGTGCCTTCGAGATAGGACCTGGAAGCAACTCCAGAGTGAACTCTATCTCTCTAGCCAGTGGCAAACCAGATAGGTCATCAGGAAAGACATCTGGAAACTCTCACACTACATCTATCTCCGCAAGAGTAGGTGACTCATCAGCCTTGGGTACTAATACCACGCTGGCAAGAAAAGCGTCACAACTCTTGTTCACCATTCTCATCGCCCTCATGGCAGAGATGACAAACTTCCCTGCCAAGTTCCTTAGCAAAGGATGAGAAAATTCATCTTCACCAGGAATGCGGAAAACGAACTTCTTCCCACGACAATCTACTAACGCATAGTGCTCCTCTAGCCAATCGAGACCAAGAATAGCATCGTAGTCCTTCATCTTTAGCAAGAAGAAACACCCTTCTAGGACTCTATCCTCGATGCACACCGGTAAAGATGGAATACACTTCCCGGTCAATACCGTACCTACAGGTGTGTGCACAGACAAAGGGACTTCTAAATCCTCAGGCTCTATTCCTGACTCTAAGGCTAACTGCCTAGCAAAACGCTCGGAAATGAACAAGTGAGTGGCACCCGTATTAAATAGAACTCGAGTGTGAACACTTAAGAACAAAACCGTACCTTCGGTAACATGATCCGCCTGCTCGGCGTCCTCACGGGCTAACGCAAACACTCGAGCTGGGGCTCGAGGTCTCCTTGGTCGTCCTGTCGCTGGCGCTGCTGCTGCTGCTGCTGGGGCTAGTGTCGCTCCACGCTGACCTCCCTGCTGCAGTCTGGGGCAATCCTTGATCCTATGCTCTCTGCTCCCGCACTTTAAGCACTTCCCCGCCAACTTCCAACATTCTGCACCACCATGTGCCCTCCCGTAATGAGGACACTCCTTTTGGCCACTAGGAGAACGCTGAGAAGGTACCTGACTGCTTCCCGATGCCACGAGACGCTGCGATGACTGAAAAGCCGCCTTCTTCCTATCCTGCCTCTGGAAAGGAGCCGCGGGCCTCTTCTGAGAATCCTTCTTCTCCTCCAGGTACTGCTCCATCTCTCCCTCCTGCCAACATGCCGCGCTGAGCGCCTGCTCGAGGGTACGATGGTCGAAAGCCACCAACCTCATCCTCAGCGATGGCCTCAGACCCATCACGAATTTCTTCGCCTTCCTGCGCTCATCAGCTACAATATGAGGGGCATACTTCGAGAGCTCGGCAAACTTGGCCTCGTACTCCAGCACTATCATGGAGCCCTGAGTCAACGAAAGGAACTCCTGCTCCATCTTGTCCTGGATGTGCTCTGGAACAAACTTGGCTCGGAAAAGCCTCACGAACTCATCCCAACCAACCTCCACAGCACCATCCTTGAACCGAGTATGTAATAACGAGGACCACCACACGTCGGCTCGCTCCTGCCAAAACCACCCATAAGGACTAACCAACATAATCTATAATTAAAGAAATAACCACCGGATTAATTTACACATACCTGCAGCATATAGGTGGCTAAAGTGACCTTGTCATCCTCAGTGCACCTAATAGCCCGGAAGATCTTTTCGATCTCCCTCATCCAGCTCTCAGCAAGTAACGGGTCACTCTCCCCCTTAAAAGAGGGTGGCGACATCCTCTTGAACCTTTCCATGATAGAGGGTCCACCATGGTCCTGAGCCTGGGGAACTGGCACTTGAGCCTGCCACAGCAAATACATAAACATCACACATTCACAACATGGCAACATAATAACATGAAACCAAATAAGACAGACTACTCTATCTATCATTCTAACCTGAGCCTGCTGAGCCTCCATCTGAGCCTGGACTGCAGCCTGGGTGTGGGCCTGCGTCTGCATGGCCTGCACTAAACCCTGCATGAACACTCCATAGTCTACTGGTGGCGGTGGGGGAAGCACAGGACCCTGGGGTGCTGGGGCCTGCTGCTCAGCCTGATCCTCACGCCGAGGCTCATCTGTCCTCTGCTCACCTTCACGAGCAGGAACACCACGCCTACCACGCGAAGCCATACCCTGCAAAATGATTTAATCACAATTTAGAACTAGACTATCTAATTTCTAACTATTTACTAATCTATGTGGACAATCTACACAGACTTAGCATACAATGAAGATGATGGTATGTGCATATTTATGTACAATTTCAGCCTGATTCTCTGATACCAATCTCTATAACGACCCTCCTTATACCGGTACGGTTATACCAACCCACGTCGATATAATGAACGCCGCTACAGTGGGACATTTACCCAACAGTTATATGATAGGCTGAAATATACATAAATACATTCACATAACAGCGGAAAAGAAATAGCCAAATGTAACTTCTTATTCCATCATCCACATTCTATTCACAGTCCATATAAGAAACGAAATCTAAACTTTTCATAACTGAGAGATGAAATAAATACATTGTCCACAACTTTCCACTAAATAAGTACACAAATCTCAAAGGTAGAGCAAGTCTACTCTTATTACATACTTGGGAAAATAAAAGTACAACGCCAAGTCCAAAACAAGGTCTCCTACTCCTCCTCCGAGTCACTCCTAACGATCTCCTCGGAAGAAGTAGAAATCTCTGCACCTGTACGCCGAAGCAATAGTGAGTTCGAAAGAACTCAACAAGTAACACCAAACACACTAAACTTACATGCATCACATAACTTTCACATTTTCATACTACACAATAACATATAAACATGGATTTAACAATTAACTAAAGTAAAAATCCTAAACATAATTTCTACACGGGTTACACATGGAAATTGTCTTATACAAAATTTTCAATAACTTAAAGCCTATCACATGCTTTCTACACACTTTACAATATATTAAACTAAACTCATTTAACCACATTCACACACACTTACAAGCTAAACATTAGTCATTTTAAACATGGAGTTTGTACACATAAATAAGAGACAATTCTAGTATGGATTCTATAATCATTTTCACATGAATAACACATTTATACTCTTGAAAAGTTTGTTGTTTTGCTATGTACATATTATAATCATTTAAGAAGTTATCAATTTACATGTTGTCACAAGAATTCATATTAATACATGATCACTTACACAATTTCACAATTACACATTCACTTCCACTTAAACACAAGTTCACATTTATTAAATGACGTGACACATAGCCCAAACCACCTTTTAGAAGGACACACACTAATCACATCACATATCTATCACCTAGGCATTACAGTGATAAATCTTAGTTACTGTGCAGAACCGGGAGAAGCACTCTCCACCCTAACCAGCGATACTTGTTCGCCTCCAAGATTTAATCCCAATGCCCGTGGGACATCACACACTATGAACCTTCCCCTGGGGACTTTACCACAGTACGGTTCCACAGCCCTCTAAGGTAGCAGTGTCACCCATTGGCACATTTACACATTTTTCTTAATTTCCAACACACACTTAAGGCATAATTTTTAACACCTCCATTTCATGCTCACACATTTACACACTTCAATATTACCTAGCATGGTACTACTGTTCTCAGAATTTACACATTCAAAATAAGTCTAATCATGCAGAATTTTGCCGATTTTAATACCAACACATTAACATACTTTAATTTATCAATATCACACATGAAATTGAAATGTATAGCTACTGTCATCATTTCAATACAAAATTTTAACCAAAAACCTATTACAGGTAACCATCATGCATATAAATTTTCGCATTTTTCTGAATTACACACTAATTATGAAAATTCTAACAGTGGAATCACATAAGACTAAAATAACCAAACTAACATGGATTTTCATTGTTCAGATTCATAATTCATTATATACATGTATACTGACAGATCTAATCATGTGCCAAATTCTAGAGATTTAACTGTTTTCATATCATTTAATAGGATTTCTTCACTAATTAATCATGCTCACTGTTTTTCAGTTCAGGGAATCTAAAAATTTGCACAGTCATCAGAAAATTTCCAAATTTTAACAACATGCCCTGACATTGATTTAAGCACCACAGAAAATTTTTGTCACTTAAATTCCATAAGGATAACATAAACAGTAATTTACAACATTCAGAACCTAGTTAACATGTATTTCAAAAATTTTAATAATTAATACACTTAACGAAAATTCACAAAAATTACACAACATGCTCCACGACACATATTACATAACACATAAAATTTACCATATATCCTCATACGCAGAAATCCGAAAAATAGCTTATAAAGGCGGACAGTCCACTGTTCTTGCCTGAAGAACTCAACGGCAAGGGTATGGCCGTTTACTCATGTTAACGGAAACATAGTGTGCCGCCAACTCAGGATCTTAATGGCAAGGGATCCCGCCGTTAAGTTCCTGTCTGTGCAAAACACAGACTGAACGCAAGAAACTTGGTGAAATTGGGGTTCCAGGACACGAATAAAATTCCAGAAAAATACCTGGACCTACTAGACATATGTAAGAGTGATGTGAAAGGGTTACTTGCCTCTTGGAAAATCCACAAGCAACAATGTAAGCTGGAGAAGCCCTCGTCGGCCAGAGCCAAAGAGTCCTCAAAACTCCCTCGATCCGAGTTCTGTTTGATTTTTGCCGCACACCAGTGTGGGGAAGCTGTTCCCGGATATTCAGAGCCCTCTCCAGTCATTGTAGAACGTCGGATGAAGCCTCAAATCACCGGATCAAGGAGTTCCAAAGTCGGGGTTCGCACATAAAATGCTAGGGTTTTTGACAAAGAGTCAAAAGAACCTAACTGAGCCCTAATCCGCCTCTTTTATAGGGGTGAGGTTTTTAGGAATGCGTTTAGGGTCTAGGTTACCATTGGGGGACGGTTTCCTAAACCAAGGGCGACATTTCTGGAGGCGTTTTCAGATCTGAAATCGCAACAGATCTGGGACATTGACGTCAACATCACAGGCCGTCAAATTCTGAGTCGGCGTCCATCGATGTGGCCGCTTACTTGGGATTGGCGTCCACCCATATTGACGTGTACCGGCAGCCAGAACTGAACTTAAAACTGCAGAAACTTTATGTACACCACACACACACACACACACACACACACACACACACACATATATATATATATATATATATATATATATATATATACAATTTCAATGTATTTAAGAAAACAAATTCTTATTCATACAATATAACTAAGTAAGTATTATGCACAATTAAAATTTATACATCGATGGCGTACATTTATACACATATAAGCAATCATCCAAAGATGAAAAATCAAGGGCCTTACAGTTATGGTTGTCTTTTATATTCTTACTAGACACTTGTACGAGCTATCCCTTGCGAGACTTTGGTACGATCGCGGGAGGCGGACTTGGATATGGAGCCTTATTGGGCATAAATATCCAGGGCCGTTACAGTTGGTATCAGAGCATGGTCCAGTTAGAATATGAAAAGATACTGAGGGTACAATGTCCCAAGACATGGTTTAATGTCCACTGCTGGTAGTAAGTCTGGGGTTTTGTGTGATTTTTTAGTGTGGTTTTCATGCGAATTTTTGTTATATGGAATGTGTATAGTTGTTTGGAATCTGGCAGTTGTTAGCAGTTGCTGAGGAATGGTATGGTTAGTACTGTAGTTTGAGTGGTTACATCAGTACGCCAGATTGCAGTTAAAAGTGTCGTTGTTTAAAAGTTCTCAGTTACAGAAATTAAGGGGATTAGTGAACTTGGTTATGGTAATTAGGAAAGATAAAGTAGTGTTCTAAGAAGGATATGTCTGAGGTGTTTTAATAAGGTGCAGAGTTGGCAGAGACAGGTATAAGGTAATGGTGTGATAGAGAAGTAGTGGAACGGTGTTATTAATGAGAAATAGCATGTGTAAAGGATTGTGGTTGAGAACCTTGGCAGAGGTAATTGTTGTGTCTGAGATTCGTGTTAGTAAGAAGTAGCTTGGATAGTCATGTGATTAGTGGTATAGAGGATTTTGAATAATTTAGCAAGGCGGACCAGTCTGAGATGAGGTACTGGTAAACAGAGGAGTAGTGATCTGTGGTAGTCAGATTAAGGATATTCTGTGATTAGAGATGAGTGCATTAAAGTGCCTGAGAATAGTGTTGTTGTGAATAGTGGTGGTAATAGGAAGTTTGATGAAAAGATCAGTGCAAGTATGAGCCGAGGTGATCAGTTGGGTAAAGAGAAGGTAAGAGAAGATCAGTGTATAGTGGATTTTCTGAGAATTTCAGAGGATAGATATTTAATTGGTAGGTAGTAGATTGTGAAGACCCCACAAATGAGTTAATGAAGATTGCAGTGCTAGAGATAAGATCAGTGAGATTTGGCAGTTGTGAACGGTTTGGGAAAGATTGAGGTCGAGGTTAAGAATAATTGGAAAGAGTTGGAGTTATGTGAATCGTAATAGAAAGATGGATCAGTTGAGAAATAGTTAAGGAATATCAGGCTGAATGAAATGGCAAGGCAGATTGCATAAGAAATTCAAGTAAGGGTTTGAATGAAAGGATAATAGTGGGTATGTTGTAGCAGTGATATTTTTAGTATTTGAGAATAAAGCAGTAATGTGGAATCAAGGAATCAGGCAGCGCAAGTTACTGTAATTAAAAAGGATCAGCTTCAGGTTCTAGTTTTGGCAGTCTGCCAATAAGGAATGTTTGTATATTAGCAAGAATTGCAGTATGAATGATACAATGGGATTATCCAGATAGAAGAGTGGTTAAGAGAAATGTTTTGTAGAAATGATATCGTGGTTAGTGCAGTTGGCAGTACAGATCAGGTGGAGTATTGTTGATCAGAGAAAGAAAGAGTATAGCAGACTATGAGATGGATACAATTAGATGGTTCAGGAAGTGTTCAACAAGAGTTTGCATGCCAGTGCACAGAAAGTAATTTGGTTGAGTAAAGGTATTTTCCTGTAAAGGTATTGCAGAGTTTGATGTAAGAATAAAAGGCAGATTAGTTAAAGAATAGTAAGTAGATTAGAGTATGGCAGAATAGAATAGAAAGAGCAAGAAATGTATAGAAATTAGAATTAAAGTGTGATCAGTTAAGCAATGAACAATTTGAGGTCAGATAGCACTTGATTGAGAGAAATAAGGTAGAATATGTGCAGCGTCAGCTGAGCAATTTTATTTTCCCAATAAAGAGAGTGCAGCACCATGGCAATAATAAGAACATGTATTTTGAAAGATTATGGATTAAATTTGGTTAAATCAGTCATAGGATGTTATTAAAGCAAGAAAGGTATATGAAGAGTAAGGTATGTCAATAGCAGTATAGCAGAATTCAGAATTCAAGTATGTGGCACCATTGGGGGTTAAATTATTAAGAAAAAGTAAATCAGGAATTCCGGTATATTCTTCCAATGTTAATTGATTTAGTTAAGCGGTTTGAGAAGCAAGTACAGTTAGAATTGAGTTCAGCTGGAGTTAGAGTATTAGTGAAAATGGAAAGTAATTGGAAGCAATAATAAGAACAGGATTTATGGAATATTTTGTCAAGTATTCAGAGTAATCAAAGTAGCGTAGCGAAAGAGTGGAAGGTTTGATATTCACAGGTTATTCGAGGTTTGAATGATTAAAAGAAAGTTTACGGTTTGTGCACAGTTGGATAAAGAGGCAGTGGTTCTTGGCCAGATATGAGTTATGGCAGCATGAGCAGAATGGTATATAAAGGCAAGAAATTCAGTTATGGTAATGTGATTTTCTTTGAGAGATTGGTAGTTAAGGGTGTGAATAAGGTTGAGGCAGAATAACAGATGGCAGTGAAAGGCAAATAATGAAGAGGAACCGAAAATTTGAGAATTTAAAGCTGGTTTTCATGGCAGAGCACCTAAGGGTAGCAGGGTAAAGTAAGAGAATTCGAGTACATGAAGCGGGCCAGAAAGAAATGTTGTAAACACAGCCGGGGAAATGTGGAAGCAGGTTGAGTCCAAGGAGATAAAGCGCCAATAGCAGGGTAGAATCGCCTACGGTTGAAAGGTAAAGTGAGTCAAATTGGTAACTAAGCAGAGAAGGTACGGAATTGAGCAGATTGAGTCAGTCAGTATAAGATGGTTTGAAAGGCAAGTGTAGAGAAAGTGTATTCTACTTGTTCTATATATGGTTTACTTTCTTTTTAGGTGATAGTTCAGCATGCTGTGGTTTCGTTTTGAATGTCAAGGACGACATTCCTTTTTAGGTGATAGTAATGTAATGGCGCCATTTTTTGGATCCATGTTTTTACAGTTTTGGAGTGGTGCTCTTGATCAAGAGGTGGTCTTTGGGCCTTGGTCGTGGTCCCTGTGCATTGTGTGGTGTTGCGGGCCAGAGGTTTTGGCCCAAACAGCCCACAGGTTCACTGGTTGTGAACGCAACAGGGTGAGGCGTCGCATTCTGAACGTGACGGTCTCATACGGCGCATTCTCCGCACCGCCTTTATGACGCGTGGCATGGTGAGATTTCAGAAGGCAACGGTTAGGTGTGTCGCGTTCTGAAGGCGACAGGATGCTACGACACGTTCTTGTTTCTGGTTTGGATAAGTTTGGCCCTCTGGCCAAACAGAGCAAGAAGCTCTGTTCGACCAGGGAGAGGGCTGTTGCGGTGGTTTCCGGAGACGTCGGCTTGGGAGCTCGTGTTTTGACGCGGTTTCGGTGCATGGGAGTTGCTCGGAGCGTGGAGAACGCCAGTTGAGCTTTGTTTTGCGAGTTCTTCTAATTGGTAGGGACTTTCCTTATTTTTTTTATTGCACTATTTGATGGATTGAAGCATGATTACTATGTATGGATGTGTAGTCGTGTTTTCTGTGTAGTGTAATTGGTTTATAAAGGTTTGAAATGCATGGAAATGGAGTTTGGAGGTGATTTTTGTGTGAAAACCATAGTGTAGGGTTTCTATCTGAGAAGGCGACGGGTCGGGTGGTCGCGTTCAGGTCGCGACGTTTGGCCCTGTCGCATTCTGGTTTGTGATCACGGTCCGTCGAGCCGTCGCATTCTTAACACAGCGGTAGACGCTGTCGTGTTTTGGTCTGTTGAGCCAATGTGTTCTTAACGCGACGGTAGACGTTGTCGTGTTCTGTTGCTTGATCGCGGTTAGTCAGGCTGTCGCGTTCTTATCGCGACAGTGACCCACGTCGCGTTCTTCTGTCCGAAATGAATGATTGAGCTTTGGGTAATGATGAACCTGGGTAGACCTAGCTTAGGTCGTTTAAAGGTATTTTAAGTTGTTCTAAGTTAATGAATGATTAGTTAAGCATGTGTAAGAATAATATATGAGTTAGTAAGTTGTGTAACTCATGTTACATATGTTATTATATTTAATTAAGGGGTTAATGAGCAAGATGTTGTGTGTTGCTGTGGAGGTCACGAGGTAACCAATGTCAGGCAAGATTGTTATATGTTATTGTGATTTAAGTATTTTTTAGTGTCGGTTAGCTTGGAGGTCACATGGTGACCGGTGATAAGCTAAACCTGACACTTGTATATATAATGGTTTACAGATGGGTGTCATATAAGTATGTATTGTGGTTCGTGTGCTAGCCGAGTTTGGTGGTCCGGTGCCTATTCTAGAATACTTCTTCAGTCGGGTACCCCAAGTTCTGTGTGAGCCAGGCACGTTGTGCTCGGGGCGTGTCCGGTACGGTGTGTACCACTGAGGTCTGAGTTGTCTTCCTGGACACCCTCACTCCTATGTTTGAGTTGTATGTCTGGCTGAGGGAAAGACGACTGGGGCAGCAGCTTGTGTTTGTGGGTGTGCAGACGCTTGTAGCGCGCTCGTGGTTGGGGGGACGGACACCAGTAGACGTACTGGTCCCCAGCTAGTCCCGTGTTTCCATTGCCTCACTTTAAGGAGATCGGGCCAGAGTCCCTAAAGGTGCCAGGCATGGGCCTACAGCTGTGTAGTCTGCAAGTGTGGTGTTGGTTGGTCTCCAGTGTTCTTTAGCTTTACTGTGTGGTTGTGGAGCGGTAGCTGGACTGTGTGTCCATGGCTACGAGACCGAGAGGTGGTTCTTGTGCTGTGTTGTCCGGGTTGGATACTTGCGTCATGAACCAGTAGTTCGTTCCTGTATGGTGGCGTCGTTCCTTTCCGACTCGTGCTTTGCCATTGGTTCTGGCTTGTGTGTGTTAATTATTGGTGAGGTTTGATCCGTTGTGGTGTGCCCTGGTGGTGGCACAGTTCTGGTTGTGGTTCCGTGGTGGTACCTCGTGGTAGTAGGTACTTGTGCCCTTAGTGGGTAACTATGTGTTGTGGTACTTCGTGTACCAGCCTCTTCAGGTGTGGAGGTGGACTTGTGTTTTGTGGAGGTCTGTGGTGTGACCTTCCATATGTTGTGTTTTACTCGTCTTCGGGTAAGCTTCCAATTATGGTTTTGGTGTGAGGTGTTGATGTGAGGTGGATTGTCTAGTTGATGCCAGTCTTGTTTCCCTATATGGGTAGGTTGCCCGTGAAGCTTGTAACCTAGGCAGTGGTTTGCCTGTGAAGGTTGTAGCTTAGGCGACCAGTTGTTGTAGTGGTTAGCCTATGAGGTTTATGACCTAGGCGGATTAGTTGTCGAGTAGACTAGCGGCGTTGTGCTAGTCCTATTACTCCTCTTACTTTCCGAGATTTGTATTAGCTGACGAGATTATGTTAGTTGTTGTTAATTATGCTTTGTTGTGAGCATGATATGGTTTGGCTATCAGTGTTGCCAATGAGACCCTTATGGGTTGAGGACTTGATTCTTTGTTTCAGTTGTTGATTGTGGTGGCTTTTAGGAGGTTCCTACTGAGCCTGTGACTAGTTGAGGCTTACTCCCCTACAGTTCTTTTCAGGGCTTGCCATGTGTTTGGCTTTCAGTAGAGTTGAGGCAGACTTGTACCCATAGTTTTCAAGGCGACAAAGCGACCAAAGCGTTTTTGGGCTCCTTGTGTGCCTAAGCGCTTAGGCGCCCGCCTAAGCGGCGCTTAGGCGCTAAAGATAACGTCTAGTCTGGGATATTTCAAGAGTGACATCCTATATAAATAAAGATATATAATGACAATGCTCATAAAAAATTAAATAAAAAATTCATAATATATTATTATGTTAAATCTAAAAAGAATTCATAATATAAATAAAAAAACATTACAATTATACAATCATGCAAAAGCTTCACAAGTATGACATTATAAACACAATGCGTGACCGTGAGATAGAGAGGAGAGTGGGGCGGGACAGTGTGTGTGTGTGTGTGAGGGCGGGACACTGTCACACACACTTTGTGTGGCAGAGTGTGTGTGACAGTGTCTGTGCGTGCGTGTGTGTGTGAGAGAGAGAGAGAGATAGAGAGAGAGAGACGCAGAGAGTGTGACAGAGTTGTGTGTGTGTGTGTGTGAGTGTGTGCGTGTGTGAGAGAGAGATGGAGGGAGAGAGGTTGGGAGACGCTAGACAGGGAGGGGGGAAGTGGGAAGCCGGTCGGGGGGGGGAGAGAGACGGGAAAGGGGGGATGGGGGCGGAGGTGGGACGTCGGAGGAGGGGATTAGCGGGGAGGGCGAAACACTATCATAATGTCTGTGGGTGCATGTGTGTGTGTGTGTGTGTGTGTGTGAGAGAGAGAGAGAGAGAGAGAGAGAGACGCAGAGAGTGTGACAATTGTGTGTTGTGTCTGTGAGCGTGTGCGTGTGAGAGAGAGAGACAGAGGGAGAGAGGTTAGGAGGATGGGAGGGGGGAAGTGGGAAGCTAGTCGGAGGGGGGGGAGAAGAGACAGTCTGTGAGTGTGTGCGTGTATGAGAGAGAGAGACGAGGGATAGCGGTTGGGAGGACAGGGGGGGGGGAAGTGGGAAGTCGGACGGAGGGGGGGGAGAAGAGACGGTCTGTGAGTGTGTGCGTGTGTGAGAGAGACAGACGAAGGGAGAGAGGGTTGGAGGACAGGGAGGGGGGAAGTGGGAAGCCGGTCGGAGGGGGGGAGAAGAGACGGGAAAGGGGGGATGGGATCATGGGGGGCGGAGGTGGGACGTCGGAGGAGGGGATTGGCGGGGAACATACCTGAAGTCCGCGAGGCGGTGACAACGGAGAGGTCCGAAGGTGGCGAGACCTTCTCCAACGCCGGCGAGACCTTCTCTGGCGGCGAAACCTCCGTTGGGGAGGAACCCTAGCTGGGGGGTCTGGGGGCGAGGCGGGGTGGGATTGGGAAGACGGGGTCGGGGATCAAGGAGCATAGGGGAGTCGAGGCCGGGAGGGGGTGGGGTTTAAGTGGAATCTGATCCACTAAGTGCATCCGGTTGGACCCGGTAACCCACCCAAGGCACCAACGCGCACGCCTTGGGCCGCCTACTGTGCCTTAGTGACGCCTTGGCTCGCCTTTGGATAGCCCAGTTAGGCGGCCCACTTAGGCGACCCCTCAACACCGCCTTCACGCCTAGGCGCTGCCTTGGTGGCCGCCTTGACAACTATGCTTGTACCACCAGCAGTTGAGTTGCAGTTGTGTTAGTGTGAGCTTCGCTCCCTCGGGGTATGCCCCATGTAGTTATATTTTCTCTTGGACATGAAATAATATATTAGGACAGTTGTAAATTGTTATATACTGGTATGAGCATATGTACTTTCTTGTGTCTTATACTATTGTGGTTGTCTTTTATATTCTTACTGGACACTTGTACAAGCTATCCCTTGCGAGACTTCGATCCGATTGCGGTGGCAGACTTGGATATAGAGCCTTATTGGACATAAATATCCAGGGCTGTTACAGGTGCTGTCGACAGCTGCTGCTTGATTTCTTCTATCCATAACCTTTTTTTTGCTTAAGGTTTCTTCATGATGTACACTTCCATTTGCACTTGATTTCCTACAAGAAAGAAGCTTCACATAAGATATCATGAAGGCATGTCTTATACATTTTGTCATAGTGTCATGTCATTTTATCACATTATCTCAACATCAATTATGTCATTATCAAAAACATATAAGTATCATGAATGTCATGCAATCATAACTCAACATTATCCCCCTTTCTGATGATGATAAAAATACAATTGATGTCTCTCCCTTTTTGACAACATTCAAAAAGATAAAGTATGCACGAGATCATAGAAAAGACAAAATGTGATTTCATTGATAAGCTTGAATTGCACACATTACATAGGCAAGCATTACATTGCAAAAACATGAAAGTGTGAAGTGACACTTCTGACAACCCAATTTCCAATCAAAAGGAAATGCACCCTATATAGATCTAAAGAGTGTCATTCCCAGGAGGAGTGGGAGGACGTGGTCCATGAACATCAGAAGAAAGTTGGGTGAGCTGCCTCTGGATCTGAGCTTGACTTTCCTCAAGAGCATCCATCCTTGTGTTGACATGCTGGGTGAGCTGATCAAATCTGTCGTTGATGTTTTGAGTGAACTGAAGTAGTTGATCAGTCAAAAATTGTCTCAAGTCTTGAGGAGCATGCTGAGGGTCTTGCTCAGTGGGTACATCTTCATCATCACCCAAGACATCCATGTGTTCCTGAGGTGGTTCCTCTTCACTTTCCTCTTCGTCATCTGTAGCTTGTTCATCTTCAGCCTCTTGCCCTTTGAGAGTCCTGGTGACTCTGCCATCTACCATCTTGTAGCCCATCCTATGAGCAGTGGTTATGTCATAGGCACTCCTTAACTTAAAGGTGACGGTCTCACCCGCAGTGATTGGAATTCCAACAAAGGAGAGGATGGAAGTGATGGGACAAGCATAGGGCATTGACCTTTTGGGATTGGCGAAGCATTGCTTAAAGAGGTCAAGCATGTGGTTGGGCAAGTTGATTTGCTGACCTTGAAGGAAGTAGTAGAATAGACTTTTATGGACTTCGGTGACAAGTTCTCTACTACCATCCTTGGGAGCGATGAGGGTAGTGAAGATATGATGGATCATCCTATGGAGTGGTGGAAAAGTGTTGGCATTAAGCTTTACAAAGGCTTTGCTGGAGTCAAAAGGTTGTTGGGTAATGAGGGTGTAATACTCAGAGGCATTGAGATAGGTAAGAAGGACATCAGCCCCTGAGTTGGGTATCTGCAGAGCACGGCTGAGGAGATTAGGAGTGATTTGAAAGGGAATACCCTTGACAGTGGTGTGGAGGTCTTGATCATCTGTCATCCCCAGGTTGTTGAAGAACTCTGAGACTGTCGTTAGGGAGTACTGCTTTTGGGACTTCAAAAAGGGAATCCAACCTTGTGTAGCAAAGAGGGGTTCCATGCCTTTGAACATATCCTCCAGGGAAGGGAAGTCCACATAGCAGGCCTGCATAATCTTCTTGAAGACACCGCGAACCTTACAAAGCTTCAGATTTGGGGGGACGTTGAGCTCGGGGTTGCGGTCGGCCCGGTGCTTGCCTCTCCATTCTACCGGAGCCCTAGAGCTGTCACCGGCTTCTTGCGAGGAGTATCGTTGACAAGAAGCAACCATCTTTTTCTGGGAAGACTTTGTGGATGTGAGGCAGAGGGATTAGGAGAGAAGATGGATCAGGAGGATGAAGAGAGAAGAAGAAGAACAGTAGCAGAGGAAGAGGATGGAGAGGGTGCAGTTGAAGAGAGGAAGGGTTGGGGTTTAAAAGGGAAGGGAAGCAATGTTTGAGGGAAGGTGAGGGGGTGAAGGGTCATGGGCTAACCTGTAGGGCTATTTAAAACCCATTTCAAATGGAAAGGGCCCACAAGAACCGGACAGAATGTGAATCGGTGCAAAGTCTGGACAGTCCAGAAAATCGGTTGTCGATAGGCGCATGCCATCTATAGACAGCTACTGAGTAAAGTTGTCCAGAAAGGGATTTTGACAGAAATGAGTTCAGAGTGAGTGTTCATAATGAATTTTAAGAGTGAGAACGGTGAGATACACTCATTACAAAGTGGCATACACAATAGTAATAACACATTTCATTTGACACAATGGTTTGGAGAAAATAGTCCGAGAATCTAGATTAATGTAGTATATAGAAGACACCGTACAAAAGTAGATGATTATAAGATAACCCATTGAATAAAATCTTTGAAGAGTTACTTATGTCTTGGTGGTGTGATGTTCAATTGATGCTTGAAATTAATATTCAAGTTAGCATTTGACAAGAAACATGAGATTTGATCTTGATTAAAGTCAAGGAGGCTTCACTCTATTTCAGTTTTGCATGGATATTCATGTTTCTTTGGGGTATGTGGTAATTTAGTTTACATGCACCTTTTGACGTGAAGGTAATTTAGTTACTCAGTGCAGTTAGCCATCATACCATTCTACAGAGTTGACAGTTTGACTTTTTGACGCGAAGACAGACATTTGTGATGCCGATGTCCCCGGTTACTCAGTATGTGACCTATCATTGCTCTACCTTTGCCCCCTTTTTTGTTTTATTTATTTTCATTGTGTTGCCCAGTTGACGAGCCCAGAGGGGTGGTGAATGGGACTTTAAAAAAAATTGTTCATTAAGAACCTGTTCACAAAAAACGATTGCACAAACACACTTCGCAGATTGTTAGAGTTAGTACAAGAAGGATAGAAGAAGCAAGGCAGTCACACAAAGGACACAGCGATATATCCTGGTTCGGACCTCCTTTCCGCAGGAGTCCTACGTCCAGTCCCCAAGCAATCTCTTGGGATTTCACTACAAGGGTACAGTCCCCCTTATGGACAAACAACACCCAGCTCAGCTGGTGTTCCTTCACACGAAGGGAATTACACCACCTGGATACCCCACCAGGTCTTCCTTCACAACCGAAGGGAAACAACACCCTGGATACCACCAGGTCTTCTTCTCTTTCCGGGCAAGAAGGCAGCCCACTTCTTTTATAGGTGCAGAAGTAAACCTCCTGGTACAAACCCCAGTGTGGTTCTACACCCAGCACACAGCTGGTCTTCCTTCTCTAAGAAGGGAACAACACCCTGGCACTCCCAGGTCTTCCTTCACACACGAAGGGAACAACACATACAAATGTGTTCAGGAAACAGACGCCCCTAGATCAAGCTAATAGGACAGGTGCTTGATCTGAAGCAAAGACTGAGAGGATAAAATATCTACAGGGATGATCTCTCTCAGTGCTAAAGGCTCTCACAAAAATCTACACTGAACTCAGAGAGCTAAGAGCTATACAGAAGAAGGAGTGAGACTTTGCTCTTTCAGATGCTCGCAGAAGAATCTTCAGAAGGAATGGGAGCGTTGTTTTTCTTCTTTGTATTCTCTATTTGTTTTGGAGCTTCAATCTTCTATAAATATCTTCAACTTGAAAGATAGTCGTTGAAGTGTCCGTTGAAGCAGGCGTTGTCTCCAAGCTCAAGTGTTCGTTAGACTCTATGGTGCAAAGGAGCTTCTAGTTCAACGGTCCTTTGCTTCTCATGCACGTAAGGAGAAGATCTTCTAAAATATCCTTTGGCTTCTATTTTATCCAAAGTTGTATTACCAGTGCTGTCAGAGACCTGCACACATTTATGAGCTTAAACAGTAGACAGCTAAGCTGTCTCTGGTTGTCAGTCAACGTTAGAAGATATGATCATTAAAGTAGTAAAGCCATTTTGCTGTTCTAAAAAGATGTTCACATGATAAGCATGATAGTGAAAGATATAGTCTGTATGCATGCAGTGATACGTACAATCTTCATTAATGCACAGCAGTCAAAAAGATATTCAGAAAGATATTTGACTTTTCAACGTAATCAGAAAACAAATCGTTGTCTTCTATGAAATCGTTATTTTTATGACTTATGAAATCGTTGTGCAAATCGATGTGAAGTTCCTAACGGAATCGTTATGAAATCACTAAGGAAATCGTTATGAAATCAAATCGTTACGAAGACAAAGAAATCGTTATGAGAGCGAATCGTTACGAAGTCTAAAGAAATCGTTACGAAAGCAAGTCGTTCTGATGACTAACGAAATCGTTATGAGATCAATAAAGAAATCGTTATGAACTTACTAAGGAAATCGTTATGGTATCGATTTCTTTGCATTCACTTAACAAATCGATCTGAGATCGATTTCTTTAAATCGATAAAACACTTAGCGAATCCTTATGAATGTGAATGTAAGGAAATCGTTACATCTCTACAGAAATCGTGTTGGCACTTTGTGAACTGAAATCGATGTATTGAATGAACATCGATTTATCTTTCTAGTACAAATCATATAACGATAATTCCATAAATTTATATTTACTGGGAAAACATGATATTAATTATTTTTAATAATAATTAATCAATCATAAATTTTGTTATCATCAAAATACAAGGGTAAAAATATAGGAGTGGTTCAACAATCTCCCCCTTTTTGGTGATGACAAAATTTATGAGAATTTTTTGTCAAAAATACTTAAGTCATAGAAAATACAGAAAATTCACAGATAATGCATACCATGCATACTCTCCTACTTTTTGTCACAAACCAAAAAGGAAGGATCTTACCATGCATATTCTCTCCCTCGTTGAGAGAATTTCTTACCATTGAGGGGTTCAACAATAATAGATGATGAGGAATTGATTACTGCTCCCCCTTTGTGTATGCTCCCCCTAAGCATGAGGCTCCCCCTGAATGTGAGGCAAGCCAGATCTTGTTGGTCTTGACCTTTCACAAGTTGTTTGTCAAGTCTTCAGAATTATTGCCTGCATTGATCTAATGATAACTTGCAAACTTTGTTAGTAGCATTGTAGTTTACTGAAACTAAAATGAAAACAGAAATGTAAATTTAAAACAGAAACTAAAAACTAAAGGATGTTTATGAGCATCCTCTATCCATACCCATTCGGATGCCTTTTTGTTGTTTTACTCATCAGGAGTAGATTGGCATTTTTGAAGTTACCTGAGGAGTTGTTTACTGAAGATGTCTCCTTTTCTTCAGTGCTGGCCATGAACGCCAGGTTGGCTTTGTCTTCTTCCTCACTGCTTGAGCTTAACTCGCTGTCCGAGTCACTGCTATTATCCCAAGCTGCTGCCATGGCTTTTCTTTTGAATTTCTTGTGCAGCTTCTTGGATTTTTCTAGTTGACCAGTCTTCTTTAACCTAGGACAATCATTGCATTCATAACAGATAGGCTCAGTTTTCTTTGAGTCCCTTCCTTCTTGCTTCTTGTATTCTTTCTTTTTCTTGAAATATCTCCTTCCAGACTGGTACTTCTTCTTCTTGGCTAAGATGCGTTTCAGTCTCCTAGATAGTGCTTCTTCTTTTTCACTGTCTTCACTGCTGGCTTCATCTTCAGATTGTTCCTCAGAGCTGTCTTCTGCTGCCTTGAGGGCATTGGTGTGCTTCTTCCTACTAGATGATTCTACTAATCTCTCCATGTTTATCTCATGGGCCATGAGGGACCCAATGAGCTTTTCCAATGACATTGTCTTCAAGTCATTGGCCTCTTCTATAGCCGTTACCTTGGGAGTCCAAGAGGATGGTAGGGATCTAAGTATTTTTCTGACCATATCTCCCATTGGGTAGGTCTTGCCGAGTCCAGCTAATCCGTTGATGATATCTGTAAAACTACTGAACATTTGAGAGATTGTTTCTCCTGGTTCCATCTGAAATATTTCATATTGAGTCACAAGAATGTCAATTCTTGTTTCTTTCACCTTATCTGTGCCTTCATAAGTGATTTTTAGCTTCTCCCACATCTCCATTGCGGATTTGCAGGTTGAAACTCTGTTGAATTCCTTCTTACTCAAAGCACAGCAAAGGATGCTCTTAGCTTTGCAATTCAAGGAGATCTTCTTTCTGTCATCATCTGTCCATTGAGCTTTCTTATTTGTGACTAACAGATCACCTTCTTCTACTATGGACCAAATTTGATAGTCGTGCCCTTGAAGAAAGTATTCCATCCTGGTCTTCCAGTAAGGGTAGTCTTCACCATCAAAGAGAGGGGGTCGGTTGACAGACTGACCTTCAAAGTTACCTTGGGCTGCCATGGATCTTTACTCTTCAGATCGTTGGATCCTTTCTTTGTCGAAGAGACTGGCTCTGATACCACTTGTTGCCCAGTTGACGAGCCCAGAGGGGGGGTGAATGGGACTTTAAAAAAATTGTTCAATAAAAACCTGTTCACAAAAAACGATTGCACAAACACACTTCGCAGATTGTTAGAGTTAGTACAAGAAGGATAGAAGAAGCAAGGCAGTCACACAAAGGACACAGCGATATATCCTGGTTCGGACCTCCTTTCCACAGGAGTCCTACGTCCAGTCCCCAAGCAATCTCTTGGGATTTCACTACAAGGGTACAGTCCCCCTTATGGACAAACAACACCCAGCTCAGCTGGTCTTCCTTCACACGAAGGGAATTACACCACCCTGGATACCCCACCAGGTCTTCCTTCACAACCGAAGGGAAACAACACCCTGGATACCACCAGGTCTTCTTCTCTTTCCGGGCAAGAAGGCAGCCCACTTCTTTTAAAGGCACAGAAGTAAACCTCCTGGTACAAACCCCAATGTGGTTCTACACCCAGCACACAGCTGGTCTTCCTTCTCTAAGAAGGGAACAACACCCTGGCACTCCTAGGTCTTCCTTCACACACGAAGGGAACAACACATACAAATGTGTTCATGAAACAGACGCCCTAGATCAAGCTTACTGATCAAGCAAAGACTGAGAGGATAAAAGATCTACAGGGATGATCTCTCTCAGTGCTAAAGGCTCTCACAAAGATCTACACTGAACTCAGAGCTAAGAGC
Source organism: Colocasia esculenta (assembly GCA_014218235.1). NCBI lineage: Eukaryota > Viridiplantae > Streptophyta > Magnoliopsida > Alismatales > Araceae > Colocasia > Colocasia esculenta. The sequence goes on from CM024763.1 coordinate 85,349,473, forward strand.
TAGACAGAAGAAGGAGTGAGACTTTGCTCTTTCAGATGCTCGCAGAAGAATCTTCAGAAGGAATGGGAGCGTTGTTTTTCTTCTCTGTATTCTCTATTTGTTCTGGAGCTTCAATCTTCTATAAATATCTTCAACTTGAAAGATAGTCGTTGAAGTGTCCGTTGAAGTAGCCGTTGTCTCCAAGCTCAAGTGTTCGTTAGACTCTATGGTGCAGAGGAGCTTCTAGTTCAACGGTCCTTTGCTTCTCAAGCACGTAAGGAGAAGATCTTCTGAAATATCCTTTGGCTTCTATTTTATCCAACGTTGTATTACCAGTGTTGTCAGAGACCTGCACACATTTATGAGCTTAAACAGTAGACAGCTAAGCTGTAAGGTCTCGGGTCTTTAGTGGATCCTTATTGGGTCTGTAGTGGTTCTGTGTGGTCGACGACAAGACCATTGTCGTTGACTTGGGGTTGACGGCCAGGGCTTGCCGTTGAGACAGAGTCAGCGTCCAACGATGTGGACGTTTGAGATTGAACTCAACGACATGGGATTTGGACGTCAGTCTGTAGGCGGTTCAGTAGGCGACCAGTGATGTTGACGTCGACTGGTCGGGCCTGTTGAAATAGGGCAGCCCGAGAGCAGAACCCATCTTTCTCCTTTCCTCTCCTTCCCTCCACCTTTGCTTTTCTTGATTTCCGCAGCTTCTGTTGGTTGATCTGAGCTCATGGGAAGCCCCTGGATCGTGTGGCGTTGCTTGATCGGGCGGGAACGCGAGATTTTGGTGTGATTCGCGCGGAGTCTTCGGGGGAATCCGGCGCGATTAGTGGCTGTTGGGGATTTTTAAGGCTTTCTGAGGTAGGGACTTAACTCCTACAACCTTCCTCATCAAACCAGCATGCTTAATTAAGTGAATTGGTGTGCAAATCATGGTTTAGGATTGGTTGTATCATGCTGGGATTTTGGGTAAATTGGACAATCTAGGCGTTAGACTGTTTAATTTCGTTGTGCTGGTAGTTTAGATTGATGAGAGGAAGTGTTTCCCTCCATCAGTCGAGGTTCTGTTGGGTGGTTCTGCCCATTGGAACTGATTTGGTTCAGTTCTGGGTTTAGGGGACTGAAGATATCAACGTCCACATCTGTTGACGTTGAGATCTTCAGGGGTGATTTAAACGACAAGATCGATTGCCGTTTAATCAGGATAAACGACATGGTGAGTGTCGTTTACCTCATATTGGCGGCAATCGATGTGGCCGTTAATCTCCTGTCTCCCAGCAGACTTGAGTTGTGTGTTTAGAGGCGATTGACATGTGATGTCCGCCCTAATAGCACAAGTGGGCCAGGCTTAGAGTGTGACTCCGCCTGTGCATTTGAGTAGTTGTTTGTGGCACGAGGTGTTTACTTTCTATACGGGGTTTCAGACGTTGAGTGTGTTCCTTCTGTTGTACGCGCGTTGCGTTACCGTGTACCCGTTTCTGTTGTGTTACCTAGGCGTGGGTGCGACTCCGTCTAGACGACTAGTGTGTGGTTATCCTCCGCTAGTGAGCCAGGACGTCGAGTGCGACTCTGTCCTGTGCGTACTCTTGTGGTGGTTTTGAGCCGGTCTCCGTGGAGCCCCTTCTCTACCGCTAGGGTCAAGCGTAGGGGAAAACCGGTCGTGGACCAGATGCGAGAGAGAGCATCTGTAGTGTGCACACGTGGCTGGGGTTGAGAGCCTCTGTGGTGACGGGACGCCGAGCCATAGACCCTAGCTGAGTCCTACTTGCTGTGTGTGTGAGTGTGTGTTACTGAGCCGCGTGGTTTACAGTTTTGTGTTGTGGTGCGACGTGTACTTACTTTCAGTTTTACTTTCCGCACTTTAGTTCAGTTGCCAGTGGGGTTACTTTTCCCTACTGGGTCTCTTTTCTTGAGACTCACTCCCTTCCCCTTCAGGTGGGTCTTCGTCGACTCCCGTTCCAGGCGAGTCTAGCCACTCCGGTGTTGGTGCTCCCTAGCTGCAGTGAGTAGTACCTTTTTGTTGTACTTCTGTACTCTGTACTTTGCTCAAACTCTGAGGTTGTATATGATATGTTCATATAGTGAAATTTTACAGCTTTACATGGTGTGTATCTTCTTACATATAGTCTCCTCGGACTTTCACTTCCTACCCTTCCGAGCTTGTCTCGTGGGTTAGCGGGTCAGAATTTGGGTTACTGGTTGTTACTGGTAATGCGGATTCTGGGTCGTTACATAAGCTGTCTCTGGTTGTCAGTCAACGTTAGAAGATATGATCATTAAAGTAGTAAAGCCATTTTGCTGTTCTAAAAAGATGTTCACATGATAAGCATGATAGTGAAAGATATAGTCTGTATGCATGCAGTGATACGTACAATCTTCATTAATGCACAGCAGTCAAAAAGATATTCAGAAAGATATTTGACTTTTCAACGTAATCAGAAAACAAATCGTTGTCTTCTATGAAATCGTTATTTGTATGACTTATGAAATCGTTGTGCAAATCGATGTGAAGTTTCTAAAGGAATCGTTATGAAATCACTAAGGAAATCGTTATGAAATCAAATCGTTACGAAGACAAAGAAATCGTTATGAGAGCGAATCGTTATGAAGTCTAAAGAAATTGTTACGAAAGCAAGTCGTTCTGATGACTAACGAAATCGTTATGAGATCAATAAAGAAATCGTTATGAACTTACTAAGGAAATCGTTATGGTATCGATTTCTTTGCATTCACTTAATAAATCTATCTGAGATTGATTTCTTTAGAATCGATAAAACACTTAGCGAATCCTTATGAATGTGAATGTAAGGAAATCGTTACATCTCTACAGAAATCGTTGTTGGCACTTTGTGAACTGAAATCGATGTATTGAATGAACATCGATTTATCTTTCTAGTGCAAATCATATAACGATAATTCCATAATTTATATTTACTGGAAAACATGATATTAATTATTTTTAATAATAATTAATTAATCATAAATTTTGTTATCATCAAAATACAAGGGTAAAAATATAGGAGTGGTTCAACACATTGTTTAAGAAATAGGTAGCTTTTCTCCTCTTTTTGATTGAGACATCAAATTCAAGGAATGTTTAAGGGCAAAAGCCAATTGAGAATAGTACGTTCAAGAATCTTCTTACTTGCCAAACCATTTTAGAAATAATAGCATCCACAAGGATGTTATTTAATAGAGTCATTTTAAAGCCATTAGATTTGTTTAGTGTGTTCTAGATGATACAACCTAGACTCAGTCACAGAGCATTATTTCAAAATCATTGTGATGAAGTCAATGTCATTGCTACTATGTGAGTATGAAAGGTTGTAATTAAGCATAAGTTCCCAATTCTCCCCCTTTAATAAGTTAATGAACACTTGCAATCAGATTGGAACTCAACTGAGGGGAACTCAAAAGAATGCAGTGACTGTCGACATGTCAGGTGTGTCTGTCGATAGGCACTAAGAAACAGCAAGAAGGCAGTGCTGGATATTGGGATCTGTCGATAGCAGGCTTCAGACCTATCGACAGAAACTGAAATTACAGACTTGAAGCTTCTAAACAAGGGTCATTTGTTGACCAGCTGAATGGGATATGTTGACAAGATTGATGTGAAAGAGTCTCCCTCAAGCTTTTCACTCAAAAAAAATCTTTTTAACTTACTCCCCATAATGTATGCATGGTATTGAAATGGGCATTCAAACAATTCAAAGATGTTCATGTCAAGCAGTTTGCACAAAGAAAGTACAGACATGATCAAGCAACACCAACATGCTATTCATTTGAAGAAAGAAACTTGCAAAGACTGAAAGAGGCCAATTGAAATTGTTTTTGAGATTTTATTTTTTCTTGATGACCGTTATGTAGAAGAAGACTATTGATACTTGGCGGAGAATTTTTCTCACGCATAAGGAGAGTTTTCGGACAAGCCTGACTTGTCCTTCCACATTTCACCATTTGATATACCACATAGTCACTACACATACGGTCAATTATTCCTGAATTTCGCATGAGTTTCATTGAAGTTTGCATAAGCCTAGTTCTCTTCTCAGTGATGTAAACCTGTCTACTGCCAATGGTTTTGTAAATATATCAGCCACTTTTTTTTCAATTGGAATGAAGTTAAATTCTAGGTTCTTGTTGTTAAACCACTCTTATATTATACCCTTATATTTTGGTGATAACAAAACTTATGATTAATTAAATATATTTAATATCATGTTTTCCTAATAAATATAAATTTATTGTACTATCACTGTGTGATTTGCACTGAAAAGCAAAATCGATGTCTATTCAATATACATCGACTTCAGTTCACAAAGTGCCACATCGATTCCCTTGATAGAACATCGATTCGATAAGTTAAACAACGATTTGATCGCTGTAACGATTCGATAAGTTAAACAACGATTTGATCGCTGTAATGATTCGATAAGTTAAATAACGATTTGATCACTATAACGATTCGATAAGTTAAACAACGATTTGATCGTTGTAACGATTCGATAATACAAACAATGATTTGATTTTACTCAAACAACGATTTGATAGCAAACAACGATTTGCCTTTACTTAGAGAACGATTTGATCAAAACATCGATTTCACTTAAATATTGATTTTGTTCAAACATCGATTTCATGCAAACATCGATTTCACTTAAACATCGATTTTGTTCAAACATCGATTCTGTTGGAAACATGGATTGCATTAGAACATGGATTTTGTTCAAACATAGATTTCAACTTAAACATCGATTTCCTTTATACTCAGTTGTTTCAAATGATTTTGGCGCCTAATGAAAAGTCAAATATATTTCATTTGCGTAATCTTCTATCTTTCTGACAGAAGATCTTTTTGCTTATCTCTCTAGATCCCTTCTTTCCTGTCAGACAAAAAAGGGCTTACCTACCACGTCTGGGTGACAGTAGAAAACACAGAAGTGTGAGACTTTTTGACAGAAACACACTTTGATCTAAAAACCTTCTTCTATGCTTGCAGACCTCGAAGACCACCAAGTGGCTGACAGTCAGAAGAAGAAGAATAGAAAATTCAGCAACGACTAGAAGAGTTCCAACGGATCTCTTCAACGGATCTATTCAAAGTTTCTCATATAAAAGATGAAGCAAGGCTGAAGAACAAAGAAAAGATAGTTTTTCTGAAGATCTTTAAATGAGTGTACATCCAGTGAAGAACCTGAACTTTAGATACACTCAAAGGAAAAGAGAGAAAGAGCTCGAGCCCAAGAAGATCTGCTCAAGCATCTGAAGCCTTCAAGTTTCAAGCTCCTTCTCCTCTCTTCACTCTCTCTCTCTATGGTCATTGTAATTTCTGGAGAGAGTCCTTTGCTGAAAGTTTCTAGGTTAGAGTCCATTCTTGTAAAACTCTCAGCTTTGTTCTTTCTTTTCTAAGAAAGATTTCTGTCCAGCTGTAGGACTGTATACATTGTAGAACCTAGTTGGGGGTTTAAGTCTAGTAGAACCACACTGGGGTTTGTACCAGGACGTTGGCTTCTTGACCTGTAAGAGAAGTGGGCTGCCTTCTTGCCCGGGAAAGAGAAGAAGACCAGCTAGGGTGCTGGGTGTTGTATTGTCCTTGAGGGGGACTGTACCCTTGGTTAGTAAAATCCCAAAAGATTGCTTAGGGACTAGACGTAGGACTTCTATGTGGAAAAGGCCGAACCAGGATAAATTCCTTGTGTTCTTTGTGTGATTGTTTATTTACTTCCACACTGCTACTCTCTATCACACTCAAATAACCAAACTTTCAAGTGACAATTTTCTATGTTTAACTTTCTATTTCAGATTTCAGAAAACCTATTCACCCCCCCCCCCTCTAGGTTAGCTTGCTGCCGCACCAAAAGGGCCAACACTTGTTGGCAACCTTATCTCTCAGAAAATGGTGTCTTATTTCAATATGTTTTGTTCTAGAATGTTGAATTGGATTTTTTGAAAAATTGATGGCACTAGTGTTGTCACATAAGATAGGTGTGCATCCAATGTCAATATTGTAATCACACAATTGACTCTTGATCCACAACACCTGAGTTGCACAGCTCCCTGCAGCAACATTTTTTGCTTCTGCAGTGGAAAGTGCAACTGAGTGTTGCTTCTTAGATGTCCACGAAACTATGCAACCTCCTAGAAATTGACAATATCTACTAGTGTTTTTCCTATCAATTTTACAACCAGCATAGTCAGCATCAGAATATGAAATTAAATCAACATTGCAACTAGCTGGGTACCACAAACCCAAATCAAATGAACCTGGGAGATATCTAAAGATCCTCTTAACTGCAATCAAATGGCTTTGGGACTAGATTGATATCTAGCACAGAGACAAATACTAAATTGAATGTCTGGTCTACTTGCAGTAACATAAAGGAGAGAGACAATCATACCTCTGTATCATTTTACTTCTACCATTTTACCTTTTTCATCATTTTCCAGTTTTACACTTGTGCTCATAGGTGTAGATGCAGGTTTAGCTTTTTCGAACTGAAACCTCTTCAGTAGCTCCTTAACATACTTCTCTTGATTGATGAAGAAGCCATCTTCATATTGTTTGACCTGCAAGCCAAGGAAAAATTGTAACTCTCTCATTAAACTCATCTCAAACTCATTGTGCATGTGTTTTGAAAACTCTTCACACAGTGAGGGGTTAGTGGAGCCAAAGATAATGTCATCCACATAAACTTGAACAACAATTATGTGATTGTGAACACATTTTGTAAAGAGAGTTTGGTCCACCTTATCTCTGGAGTAGTTTTTACTAACCAGAAAATTACTCAATTGATCATACCATGCTCTTGGTGCCTGTTTCAAACCATATAGAGCTTTGTGCAATTTGTAAACATGGTTAGGTTTATTAGGAATTTCAAATCCAGATGGTTGTGAAACATAGACTTCTTCTTTGATGTAACCACTTAGAAAGGCAGTTTTGACATCCATTTGAAATAGTTTAAATTTGTTGGAACATGCATATGCTAGCAGGATTCTTACTGCCTCAAGCCTAACTAGTGGTGCAAAGAATTCTTCAAAATCTACCCAAAATTCTTGATTGTACCCTTTTGCAACCAATCTAGCTTTATTCCTAACAACTTTTCCCTCTTCATTTAGCTTATTTCTAAACACCCATCTTGTTCCAATTATTGAGATTTTCGGAGTTTTAGGGACTAAGCTCCATATATTATTCCTTTGAAATTCCCCAAGTTCTTCATGCATGGCATCTATCCAAGAGTTTTCTTTTAGTGCTTCTTCAATGTTTTTAGGTTCCACTTGAGAAATAAATGCTAAATTATCCTATTCAACAATATTTCTAAAGTGTGATCTAGTTTGAACTCTATCATTTACATTTCCAATGACATTCTCAAGTGGATGATCTTTGAGTACCTGACAGTTGTTATTGTTGTCTCACCCTGTTGATTTTGATTTTGTTGATTTTGTTCAGGTTTGTCGACAGCCTCTGTTGGGTCTGATGACAGGTTCTTGTCAACTTCTCTTCAAGAATTTCTCCTTCGTCAGGTCTGTCGACAGCCTCTGTTTGGTCTGTCGACAGATGCTTGTCAACTTGTTCTTCAAGTATTTTTTCTTCTTCATCATCATACCTACAAGCATTTGAATTGTCAGTTTTTGCATGAATCTCATTAAAGACAATATGTGGAGTCTCTTCCACAGTCTTATTTTTGTTATTAAACACTCTATAGGCTCTAGAGTGTTCAGAGTAGCCTAAGAAGATTCCTGGATCACTTTTGGCTTCAAATTTGTCTAGATCAACTTTGTCATTATTGTAAATGAAGACTTTGGAACCAAAAACTCTGAAATATCCAATGTTGGGTCTCTTACCTTTCAGGAGTTCATACAGGGCTTTCTTCATTACATGTCTTACCATGGTTCTGTTCAATATGTAACATGATGTGTTCACAGCTTCTACCCAATACTTCTTGAGAGTTGACTTTCCACCAGAAGTGTGCGAGCCATTTCCACCAAGGTTCTGTTCTTTCTCTCCACCACTCCATTTTGTTCTGGAGTTCTTGGAGAGGAGAATTTATGTTCAATGCCTTGGTTCCGTAGAAGTCATAAAATAGATTATTATCACTCCCCCCCCCCCCCATGATCATACGAATTGAGCATATTTGTTTGTGTTTCTACGCTCAATCTTGTTAAAGAATTCTTCAAAGTTTTTCAGAACTTCATTTTATGAGCTAGAAATTAACCCAAGTGAACCTAGAGAAATTATATACAATGACAAAGCCAAAGCGTTTGCCATTGAGACTAAGGGTTTGTTTGATAACCCTTAATACATGTCTATTGTTTGAAACGATTAGACATTACATTTTTAGACTGTTTGGTAAAATTTCTTAATAAATATCTGAAAACATATCTAGTATCTTAAACTACCTCTTAAAAAAAGTGAAGGTAGAGCACTTTTTATTGTTCAGATCGAGACCTCCCATCGCAAATCTGGAGTGAGAAAGAGGAAGAAAGAGCAGGAGAAGAGAGAGAGAAGGAGAGAGAGAGAGAGGTCTGTGAACTCTGGGAGCGGCCATGAAGCCGGGGTGATGTCTGTCGGGAGCCGGCGATCGGGAGGGCCGGCGGGGATGACGAGCCTAGAGCACAGATGGCGGGGCAGATGGCTGGTGCATGCTGGTCCTCCAGATCTTCGATCAGCACCAGATCCCGCCGGGCGCCGCGGCGTCTACGCTGCCAGCGCCTCCCCTCGCCTCGCTTCTCCGCTTTTCCGGTGGGGTTCTACCAGTGGAGGGGGGCTCCGCGCCCACGGTCTGCTGGTGTCGCGTCGCGCCTCCCGCAAGGCTCCGCCCTCAACCACCACGGGCCGCCCATCCGCAGCATCCGCACGATCCCTTCTCCCGAACCTTTCTTCCAGGCGGCCACATTGAGCAGCGCCGGCAGTAGAAGCGGGAAGTCAGATCCGGAGTCGGAGGGGGGAGAGACTCGACATCGGTTTCCATGGAAGGCTTGGACTAGCATCTAGGGGGGCGCCCGCCTGAGGCTCTAATCGTCGGGCAGCGCCGAGCAGACGAGGACGGAGAGAAGAGGAGATGCCCCCCTCCTGTTCTCGCTGGGAGTGCCCCGATAGGAGAAGGGAATTAGTGAGGGTTGCTGGGCTAGGGATCCGAACGAAGGGGATGGAGGGAGAGATGGCGATTTGAAACCCTAGTGGGAAGGAGGAGGCAAGAAAGGGAGCGAAGAGATTGGATTTGGGAGGGAGATGTTTCCCTCTCCTCTTCCCTCCTCCCTCCCCGCTTGGATGGAGATGATGGTCGTGGCTCAGCAGTAGGGCGGCGGCGGCGGCAGCGGCGAAAGGAGGAGGGGCTGGCCGGACGTGATGGGCCTGTTCAACTCCAGCCTTTGGAGTCCGGGCGTGTAAGGTCGTCCGAGAAGAACACAGAACTCCAGTGTTTGGGAAAGAAAACAAACCCCGGCTGCTTGATATCAATAACTCAGATGTCATTTAAGTTGTTATCAAACAACTCTTAATAGAAGTCTAATATATTTTAAGTACTTATTAAATTATAGATTTAGATAATAGATAGAAAATTAGACTTTAGACATTTTAATTAAGTGTTATCAAACACCACCTAAGTGTTCTTATAGGTCCAAAAAAGTCCATGCGTAGCAATTCAAATGGTTTTGAAGTGATTATTGGTGCATTAGATTTGAAAGACTTTCTAGTATGTTTTCCCTGTGCACATGCATCACAAAAGCTCAATTCCTTGTTAAAGTGAATTTCAGGAAGACCACTTACCAATTTCATTCTCATGATTTTGTTCAAAACATTAAAGCTTGCATGGCCTAGCCCGCGATGCCATAGAGAAAGTTGATCCTTTTTGTTTGCAACAAGACAAGTTTTTTATTTTTGGTTCATCTAGATCAACTAGATAAATGTTATTGACTCTTTTCCAGAAAATTTAATACTACCAGAATTTTTATCAACGATTTAACATGCTTCTGAATCAAAGATGACTTTGTGGTCTTTATCACACAATTGACTAATGCTCAGTAAATTGTGATTGAGGCCATCAACAAGCAACACATTTTCAATGGAGTTTGAAGCATCCTTACCTACCTTACCTGTGCCAATTATTTGGCCTTTATTGTTACCTCTAAAAATGACTTGACCGCCATCTTTTTCAACCAGCAGACGGATTTCTCTTTATCTCCCATCATGTGCCTCGAGCAGCCACTGTCCAAGTACCACTTGTTTTGATTTTGGGCTGCTAGGCACTCCTACAATGACAAATCAGAAAAGAAGTTTTGGTACCCAAATTACTTTGGGTCCCATTCTTTCATTCATGCCAGAAAGTAAATGCTTAGGAATCCACAATTGTTTGCATTTCATCATGCTTAGTTTATTCCAGCATTGTGACTCAGTGTGACCAAGCTTTTACAACATTTACATGATGGAGTTTGAATTTTTGAAATTCTTTTGTTGTTGTATTTAACCTGTGAATTCTTTTGTCCTTTAGGCATTTTTGATGGTTGGGATCTGTCAACAGATTTCCATACTTGTCGACAGTTCAGTTTCTGACTTGAGTACCTGTCGACAGTTGCTCTTGCTTGTTGACCAGTCAGGCTCTTTTGTTTGTTCTTCTGATCTTTGTTTTTGACATGAAGTTGTTTACTTACACTTGGATTGCATTGAACAAAGGATGTGACCAATTTTTGTCCAAGTTTCTTTTGATTTTCTGTTTGAAATCCAAGTCCATGTCTAGTTATGTTTGACTTAACTCCTAAAAAAGTATCAAGGTTTTCCTTTCCCTTGACAAATCTTCATTCTTTTCTTTTAGTTCCTTTTGAACTTCTTCTATTTTCTTCTGAATCTTTTGATTCTCATTTTGAAGTGTTTTAACAGATTCATTTAGAGTTTGTTTTTCCTTCTCATTCTTTTGAAGCTTTTCTTTCATGCAATCCATTTCAGCATAGTGATTTTCCTTCTCATTTTTCAGTAACTCTATTTCACTGTTTAGGATTGCAAGTTGTTCATCATTACTTGTGTTATGCACAAGATTGTTGATTTTATTTTTCAATGCTTTGTTTTCAGATTTATATTCACAAAAATTTTCAAATAGCATGGTATATGCCTCTTCCCATTCTTCAACTATGTAACTTTCAAAAGAAGAGTTTACCTCATTGGAGTCATCACTCCTTGGCATTAAGCACTGGATTTCCTCATCATCAGAGTTGTCTTGAGCACATTCATCTTCATCACTCCATGTTGCTATCATGGCTTTGGGGTTCTTGTATGTAGATTTCTTCTTTATCATCTTCCTCTTGAGCTCTGGGCATTCACCTCTCATGTGCCCCTGTTTCTTGCATTCATAACAAACAATTGTCATTTTTCTTTTTGTATCAAACTTGTTTGCAAATCTCTTTTTATGAAGAGTTTTGAAGTTACCGGGCCCCTTCTTTCTAACTTGAGGAATTTTTTGAATTGTCTAGTCAGCATGGCCATCTCATCATTTTCGCTGTCACTAGACGTTTTCATTTTCATCACTCACTTGTTCAATTTCTTTCTTGAACTTGATGATGCTTTGTGTAGAAGCTTTCAATGCAATAGATTTTCTTGGATTGACCTCAGATTCTTTTCATTTTAAATTAATTTCATAGGTCATCAATGATCCTATCAGTTCATCTAATTGCAAAGGACCTTCCATGCTAAGATCTGTCAGGTTAGTAGGTGGAGCACAGGCGGAGCTAGCTTCCTCCCCTAGCGCATGCCGAGGGGTTTCCTTAGGAGCCATATTGTTGTCTCGAACTATCTTCCTTGCATCAACATCAAGATAAGGGCCCCTTTTAGGTTGGCAGATCAGGTGCTTATGGTGTTTCTTGGGCCCTGCTTAAGAATTGGGCTCTCTAAGATGGACTCATATTTAATAACTGAACTTTCATCTATTAAGCCAGACTTCAGCAATTAAGCCTTATTTTGTGGGTCGGAGGGCCAAGATTCTCCATCTCTAATATTCTAGTATATTTGTGCTTGAGAAAGTCTTTCCGTCTCTTGGATAGATAGAAGAACTAACATATTTTATGAATGTTTTAGAAAAATAGAGTCGTATGTTCTGGCACATACTCACACTACAATTGCATAGAGATGATAGGAAGAGAGTTGATTGATGAGGACACATGAAGTCATCATAGAAAAAAAAAAAGAGAGGCCATTTGAAGGTGCTAGCAATGCACTACGTCAAACTTTTGCTTTTAATTAGGGAGGGTTCGCCAAATTCCAGGAGTGAGGAGAAGGCACTTTTACTGTTTTGATGGGTATCGCCAAACTACTTTTGGTTGGATTCATCGAATTGGAGTCAAATCAAATCGATTGTGTGCTCAAGTTCGGTAGATTTCAGGCTGGGTGTGCATTTTAGGCCCATAGAAGCTAGTTGGTGCCTGTGGAAGGTCCTTGTGGTCAACTTTAGTAGAGATTAGATGAAGGATATAATGTTTTTTAACTTTTTGGTGAACATCATTTTATCACATCGGAGGCAAGGAACAAAAAAAATAGAAGAAAAAGGGCCCAGCAGATAAGACAGTAAAATAATAACAACTGTGGTGGCTATTTCTCACCACCAAAGCCCATCATGACCCATCACGGCCCGTCAGGGCCTGTCAAGGTCTTGTTGATAGGCGTGGCCCTCCCATAGAGCGCCACGTCTTCCCAAGTACCGCACAAAGGACTCTAGGGCACGTCTCCAGACGTCATTTGCTCTGATCGGGTCAAGGATCATTTTACCAAGCAAGGGGTCACCTCCGAGCGCCCCATATCCTGTTCGGACCAGGCCCCGATCTGACAAACAGGTCCCTCACTCTAGGCACGTCTTGTCCCGCAGGCTTTACCATCGCCCGGGGAGCGCGCACCGAACAGCCGAAGCAATTGCCGAGCAGCGGGTCCAGCCTTCATAACAGGCCACCTGCTCGGTACTCACAACTAAGGACATCCAAGCAGGCTCTTCACATCACACGATGGTCACGGCGCTGGCCACGCGTCCCACGATCAAGAGGAGTAATAACTACCGAACACCCCAACGGGCGCTTCGGTGTATAACTCCCCATCGGACGTGCCAACTGACGCGATCTTTCAGGCACGACCAAGGGACGTTTCGTCCCTTTTCTTCAGCATTCACGCCTATAAAAGACTCAGGTACAGTACCATGCAGGGAGAGGCATCTTTGCTCACACAAGCCCTCGCGCTTCACACACGAGAACCCCCTTCCTCTCACATCTCTTACTGACTTAGGCATCAGAGTGTTCTCCCCGGTTCTTCAACCGGGCCCCCTGATCCTGTTCTGGTTTTGCATATCTTCGTCCGCTACCGGAGGCCGTCTCCTTCCCTCTCAAGTGTAGGCCTAACTGGCTCCGGCCCAAATAGGAAAAAGCCTCCACACTTTTGGCGCCGTCTGTGGGAAAGACAACTGCCATGGCTCGCGGACGATCCTCCTACTAGAACATCAGGAGTAGGGTGACACGATCCCGCCAGTCGCGAGTGGGCTCCCGTCATCGGGGTCCCGTCGACGTCGTCGTCGCCCCCGCCGGCGCAGATGGTGACGTCCCTGTACCCCCCGCCGTCATGCCTACAGCCGCCCTGGAGATGGCAGAACTCTGGGGGCAGATGCAGTATCTGATGGGCATCTGCCTGGGACTTCAGGCCCAGTTAGCCAGACCACCACTGGCCCCAGCGGCCTCTCTGCCACAGGAGCGTCAGGCGGAGTCATCTAACCGGCGATCTCATGCCCCTCCTGCACCTCGCGAGCAGCAGGTGGACTCACCACGGCGGTTGCACACCGCGCCCCATCCGAGGAGCGAACACCGGAGCATCGTGGCCATTCACCTCGCCGCTCCATGGCGGCCCCACGCCCACTGCGCTCGGTTGTGGGGGCCAACTCCAACAAAACTGGCCGAGAAGACTCTGCTCACTCCGAGCAAGAGCTAGCCAGGCACCTGCGCCATGTCGTGGACCTTGAACGTCGGGTGGATGCGATGGTTCAGCACGCGGAGGGCAAGGCTCCAGCGGAAGACGACCTGGACTTCCGCTCCCCTTTCAACACGGAGATCCTAGAAGTCCGGGTCTCTCCCAAGCTCCCTTTGCCCACCATCACGCCCTACGACGGCACCACCGACCCGGCCGACCACATTCACGGCTTAGAGTCACACATGGTGTTCCACGGGGCATCAGACGCGGCCAAGTACCGGGCTTTCCCAGCCACCCTCAAGGAGACTACCAGAGCATGGTTCGAAGCTCTACCAGCAGGCTCCATTTCCTCCTTCTGCCAATTGAAGAAGTCTTTTCGGGACAACTTCCTTGGCGGAAGGTCGCAGCCGTGTACGGTGACTTCCCTCCTGGCAATCCGCCAGAAGAAGGGCGAAGCACTCTGGGACTTCGTCAAGAGGTTCCAGACTGAGGCGCTCCGCATCTCGCGCCTGGATGTTCCTCTAGCCACCAGTGCCCTCATCCAGGGCACTCGTGATGGCTTCCTTCAGAGGACCCTCAGCGTTCAGCAGCCCTCCACTCTTGCCGAGTTGCTTTCCATCGCTCAACGTCATGCGGCTTGCGAGGAAAGCCTAGCTGTAGGCCGAGTAGAGCAGGGAGAACCGTCGGACAAGAAGAGGCCTTCTGACAATGGTTCCGACAGAGATCGAAAGAAGGGACGGCGCAACGGCGATTCGCCACGCTGACCACGACCCTTCACCGACTACACTCCTCTCACTGTGGCGCCCGAACAGATCCTAGCAGAGATCAGGGACGAACCATATGTCTGGTGGCCACCAAGGATGCGCTCCGATCCCCGGCGGCGCAACCAGGAGAAGTATTGTCGCTTCCACCGTGACCACGGCCACGATACCTCCGAATGCTGATAGCTCAAGGATGAAATCGAGTCCCTCATTAAGCGCGGCTACCTCGGACGGTTCGTGCGCCGGAATGAAGACCGCCCCAGACGCCGAGAGAGGACTCCCGAGCAGCCGATCAACAACGAGCCCAATGGGCAGGAGATCAACGTGATCGCAGGAGGCTTTGGCGCGGGCGGAGAAAGCACTCAAAGCTGACGCGACTACGCAAGGCGAGTGCACGTCGTGGATAGGCCTCCAGCACCTCGGCCAGCTCCATACCCCCTGCCAATCCACATGCAACCGAGGAGGTCATCACCTTCTCAGACGAGACCTTGTAGGGGTTACTACCCTGCACACCGATGCGCTGGTCGTTTCGGCCACCATCAACCATTGTAATGTGCGTCGGATTTTGGTGGATAATGGAAGCGCCCCTGACGTATTGGCTTATGACTGCTATCTCCTTATGGGCCTTAAAACCAAACAGCTCACCCCTGTAGGGTCCCCGTTGTTCAGCTTCTCGGGGGTTTCAGTTCAGCCCATGGGCAAAATTCGCCTCCCAGTCACTCTTGGGACCGCTCCAAAGAGCATAACCAGGATAGTGGACTTCTTGGTTATCAGGAACATGCCTGGCTACAACGTCATCCTCGGCAGGGGCCTGATAGGATGAATCAAAGCGGTACCTTCATCTCTTCACCAAAAGATGAAGTTCCCAACTCCAAGTGGGATTGGCGAGGTGCTCAGGTGCCAACGCGAGTCTCGACAATGTTATGTCCTTTCTCTTAGGGACAAGCAGCCACTCACGGCTTCAGTCCCAGCCCCACCGCCGACCGATCAGCCCTCAACCATCCGAGGAACGCCTGCTGAAGACCTACTTCCAGTTCAGGTGGACGACGACCCCGAACACATCCTCTACATTGGCGCTCTACTAGCGGAAGCCGAGCAACAACGCTATAAAGCCTTCTTGCTAGCCAATTTGGACGTGTTCGCATGGTCCGACGACGAGTTGCCGGGCATCCCACCAGAAGTGATGGTGCATCGCCTCCGCTTGGACCCGCGGGTCCCACCTGTACAGCAAAGGAGGCGACCCGTCAACCGAGAACGGCAGAACGTGATCCAAGATCACGTCGTCAAAAGCCGATCCATTGGGCTTCTGTGCGAAGCCCAGTACCCGAGCTGGATCTCTAATGTAGTCCCGTGCGCAAGGCCAATGGCAATGGAGGGTATGCGTGGACTACAAGGATCTCAACAAGGCGACGCCCAAAGACAATTTTCCTCTGCCATGCATCGACCAGTTGGTGGACGCCACATCCGGACATGAGCTTCTCAGCTTCCTGGATGCTTACTCCAGTTACCACCAGATCAGTATGCATCCGCCGGATCAAGACGCCACCACATTTGTCACGAACTTGAGGTTATACTGCTTCACTAGGATGCCCTTTGGTCTAAAGAACGCTGGTGCAACGTACCAGCGGCTGGTCAATAAGATGTTCGAGCAGCAGATCGGGCGTAACATGGAGGTCTACGTGGACGACATGCTCGTCAAGACGCTTCTGAGCACCGATCACATCTCCGACCTCAAAGAAACTTTCGCAACCTTGCGGAAGTTTAATATGAAGCTCAACCCAGCCAAGTGTGTGTTTGGTGTGCGTTCGGGTAAGTTCATCGGCTTCCTCGTTTCGAATAGAGAGATAGAGGCAAACCCAGAGAAAATCCAAGCCATACTCGAGATGAGCAGTCCCAAAATAGTTGCGACGTCCACGCCTTACTGGACGTCTCACTGCACTGAACCGTTTCATGTCTCCGAGCAGCGAAAAGAAGTTTCAACTTCTTCAGTTTTGCTGCGGGCCCTAAAAGCACCTCACAGCAAGGGGGCAATGTGCGGTGGACGAGGATTGTGAAATTGCCTTCATCGAGCTGAAGGCGTTCCTGCATCCCCCCTGTTCTCTCAAAGCCTGTGCTCGGAGAACCACTGTTCGTGTACCTTTCGTTACCGAACACTCCGTCAGTGCAGTTTTGATCAGAGAAAAAGCAGTGGTGCAGCACCTGGTTTAGTACATCAGCAGGGTCCTCCAAGAAGCTGAAAGGAGGTACCCCCGAGCAGAAAAGCTCGCCCTTGCTCTGGTCGTAGCTGCCCGGAAGCTCAGGCCCTATTTTCAAGCCCACTCAGTGACAGTTCTTACCAACCAACCGCTGAAGTCTATTCTTCAGCAGCCGGAGGCTTCGGGCAGGCTCATTAAATGGGCCATAGAGCTAGGCGAGTTTGACATCAGCTTCCGCCCGAGGACAGCAATCAAGGCGCAAGCATTGGAGGACTTTGTCGCAGAATGTACTCTCCCCACCGAGCAAGACCCTCCGCATGCCGACGAGCCCCCATGGGAGCTCTACGTGGATGGATCCTCTTGTGTTACAGGGAGCGGAGCTAGCTTGATTCTCACCTCTCCGGAGGGATTAGAGTTTCAATACGCCCTCCGGTTCCGCTTCACGGCCTCCAACAATGTTTCCGAGTATGAAGCGTTGTTGTCCGGTGTTCGCATGGCTAGGCACCTCGGAGCTCTTCGGCTTAGAGTCTTCAGCGATTCCTAGTTAGTAGCCAGCCAAGTGAACGGGCAGTTCGAAGCAAGGGAGCTCCGCATGGCCCAGTACCTCCAGCAGGTCAAGAGCCTAGCAGAAGGTCTCCTCTATTTTGAGGTTATACATGTCCCACGGGAGCAGAATGCGCGAGCCGATGCGCTTGCCAAGTTGGCATCTTCAGGAGACATCGCCCCTTCTCGCTCTGTGTTTATCGAAGAGCTCACCTCACCGAGTACCAAAGTGGATGTTGCAGCCCTTCATGTTGGTCCGTCAGCTCCGAACTGGATGGACCCTCTCCTGGCCTATCTACTTCGAGGTCAGCTTCCGCCCGAGCAGGGCGAAGCTCAGAAGATCAGATTGCGTTCTCAGCGCTTCTCCCTCATCGAAGGCAAGTTATACTGGTGATCCCTTTCGAGGACACTTTTACGGTGCCTCAGCCCTGAAGAGGCTCTTTTGGCTACTGGGGAGGTTCACGAGGGATTGTGCGGAAGCCATTTGGGGGGCAGAATGCTGGCACGCAGCATTATTCGAGTAGGGTTCTGGTGGCCTTCTCTGCAAAAGGATTGCATGACCTTTGTCAGGAGGTGTCCGGAATGTCAGAAGTTCGGGCAGCTTATCAAGTAGCCTGTTGAACAACTTCATAGCATGTTCAAACCTCGCCCCTTTGCCAGATGGGGCATCGACATTTTGGGCCCCTTTCCTGAGGCCCAAGGTCGGAAGAAGTTCTTGTTCGTGGCTATCGACTACTTCACCAAGTGGATCGAGGCAGAACCAGTCGTCGCAATCACCGAACAAGCCACGTGGAAGTTCGTATGGAAGAACCTCCTCTACCAGTTTGGCGTTCCAAGGGTGATTACTTCCGATAACGGGAAGCAGTTTGACAGCACCTTCTTTAAGCAGAAATGCACCGAGCTCAGCATCTACAACCACTTCACCTCTGTGGCTCATCCTCAGGCAAACGGTTTGGTCGAAAATGCCAACCGAACATTGCTCTACGGGATTCGCACAAGAGTAGAAGCTGCAGGTGGTTCGTGGATCAACGAGCTCCCCAACGTGCTTTGGTGCCACCGAACAACATCACGAGTGGCGACGGGAGAAACGCCCTTTCACTTGGCCTACGGCTCAGAAGCTGTCGTGCCCTTGGAAGTGGCTCTCCCCACTGTCCGAACAACCCATTTCGACGAAGCCGCCAACAACCGTGCTCTTCGGGAGAACTTGGACATGCTCGGCGAACGCCAGGGCGATGCCAGCATTCGTCTTGTCTCCTATCAGCATGACTGCGCTATACTACAAATGCTCGAGTTCGGAAAGTTCTTCTGTGTAGGCGATCTAGTTCTACGCCGCTGCTCAGACCTCGGACCCCCGAAGAGCAGTTGGAAACCTAGCCCAAATAGGAAGGACCTTATCAGGTCACCCAGTTCCTAGGGAAAGGCTCCTACAAGTACTACTCCTAGTGGCGAAGCCATACCCCGAACCTGGCATATATCTAACCTCAGGCTTACTATTTATAAAAGCCTTTTCGGCCTCCTACTTCTCTCCTCCCGCCCTTTTGTCGGCTTGGAACGAAGTCCGTGATATCCTTCTTTAAGCTATTTAGCTCACAAGGATATAGTGACATCTCCGAGTCTGAAGTCGTTCCGCTAGCGCTCCTTGGTCGGAACTTATCAGTTCCTGATAACCCGCGCGACAATTGCAAACTCTTCTAAACGATCAACGAATTCCGATTCGGACAGGACTCATGCAAGGGAAGGAGATAGAGAAAGCGAAGCCATCTTTTAGAAGTAATCTATTTAGGTCCTTTACATATAAAGCTCGTCTCAGCGGAGCTGCAAAGAGAAGAGGAAAAGGTGACAAGTACATCAGGGGGCTTGCTCGGAGGGGCTGACGCCATCGTCGGTAGGAGGCATTTGCCCAAATTGAAACTGGGCAAACCGCACTCCGTCTAGGCGAGCGTCATTTGTACGACGACGACACTCCCTCACGGAAGCTTCAAAAGGCTTCCTGGGCCCGCTCAGAAGTCGCCGACCTCTCCCCGAACTCTATCCCGACGTCGAGACTGCCTGCTCCTCTGCATTGGTGAGAACACGAGCAAGTGCCTCCTTCTCGGCATGAGCCACCGTCGCGTTGAGTTCAGAGACACGGAGAGCTTCTCGGAGGGTCGATCTCCTTCCTCAGCTCGGCCTCTTTTTCCGCCGCGGGTCCACCTCAAGCTCCTTGCAATAAGTGAGCTCGGCTTCCCACATGTGTTTTTGGTTCCGAGCTCGCTCGGCCAACTTCCCCAGTACACCCAGGGAGCTTGTAATTTCTCCTATCAGCGCTCCCACGTCAATATCTTGCTCAACGGGGAGCCTTGGGCGATAAACAGCGCTTGGGTGCTCGGGGGTCTTCTCTGGGCTCAACCCCTGACACCGTGCCATCCTATCCAGATAAGACACGGATGGACACGGAGGCAGGGGCCTTTCTGCGTCGCCTTCTAGCCGCCCGAGCGCGGCTTCTAGCGTCTCCTTTGAAGGAAGCTCGGGGAGGTTTTTCCTCAGCACCTCAGATAAAGGCCTCTGGTCGTCCCCAGAGCCCTGTTCCTCAGCATCGGTAACCGCTTGCCCCGCAGCATGCACCGCCCCCCCAGCCGCCTCGGCAACATTAACATCAGTGGCCACTTCTTGGCCCTCTTCGGCGCCAACCAGACACGGAGGCAGGGGCCTTTCTGCGTCGCCTTTAGCCGCCGCGCGCGGCTTCTAGCGTCTCCTTTGAAGGAAGCTCGGGGAGGTTTTTCCTAAGCACTCAGATAAAGGCCTCTGGTCGTCCCCAGAGCCCTGTTCCTCAGCATCGGTAACCGCTTGCCCCGCAGCATGCACCGCCCCCCAGCCGCCTCGGCAACATTAACATCAGTGGCCATTCTGGCCCTCTTCGGCGCCAACCAACTCCCAGAGCCCTCCCTCACGGTGAGCAGCAATCTCGCCGACTAAATTTACCTCAATAATTGCTTGAGCTGCACTCTCGTCGACTAAGCAGACACCAGCAATTACTTTGGTGAGGGGCATGGGGGGCAGGACTTGTTCACCTCCTTACGGAGCATCCTCCGGTGGAAGAGTCGTTGCCTCGCCGGCACCAGGCGCCGCAGTCGTCCTAGGAGCGACATCCTCGGACACGACGACATTGTGAGGCACAGAGGCTCCTTCGGCTCCTCTGCTCAGGTCTCCAAGGGTCCTCTCATTCCCAGCACCCTGCTCGGCGCCGTCACTTGCACCCTCCTCGGCGCCTCCGGTCGTCGAGACTCCTGTTGGAGCCACCCCCTCGGAGTGGCCCTCGGACCTGGGTGTCCTTGCCTGCTCCCCTGAATGCTCTGACCCATCGCTCAACTCGCTGAGGCTGAGCTTGGCAGCCACCTCGGCAGTGGCCTCCGAACGATTCATGACCGAGGCTCGCGGCGTCCTCTGCTCCGTCGTCCTCACGACTTGGTGCTTTTTTCGGCCACCAGGTGCCCGAGCTCCTCCTCCTCCTCCCCTTCGTCGTGCTCTTCAACCTGCGGCACAACTTCGACCGCCCTGCGCCTCTTGTGTGTCGCCAGCAGCTTGGCATCCTCATCCTCCTCCTCACCCTCGCCCAGGGCGGAGTGTCGCACGCTCTGCGGCGCCTTTACCAACTTCCTCTTCTTCTTCATCCGAAGTTGAGGAGTCAACTCTTGTGCAGCCCCGGTGGCCGCCTGCTCGGCCTCCCTCTCTGCGGCGCCTTCGGCCGCCTTGGCCTTGGTCTTCTTCGTGGGGCCTATCCGCAGGGGCCCCTACTTGGTCGCATGGGGGACTGCGAGGTGACGTCCCTCGACCCGGTGTGGAATCATCCTCGTCTAACCTTATCAGATAAAGGTTAATGGGGATCGTCTCAGCATAGTTGGCCATCTCTTTTTGGCCCCGACCGACAGCCAACTCTTCGGCATCTAGAGGAGAGAAAGAGGAGTCAGAACGTATGCAGGTGAAAAATTGAGACGAAAAGCAAAGAACCTACCCCATACGCGGCTAAGCTTGTACTTCACAAGCTTGTACTCGGTCAGATACCCTTCAGCATGGTTGACCCCTACCATGTTCAGCGACTGGGAGGCGGCAGCCGCCCCCTGGATTAGGAAGGGGGTCATGTCTGTCCTCTTCGGCGGCTCCACTACCCTAACGAGGAAGTCCCAGTCTGGGTATTTGCCCCCTTCCTCTGGCCAACGAAGAAGAGGCGTCATGTCCACCCCTTGTGTTGGACAGACGGGGCGAAAAGTTGATCTGCATCGGTTTGTACGAGCTTCAATACACGATGCCCATGCCGGACTGCGGGGAACAGGCCAGGCTGAAATGGCCCTGAAGATCTCGCAGTCACTGAATGCCCTCTTCTTGCATACGATGCAGAAGACGAAGATGGTCTCCAGGAGTCGGCGTCAGCTGTATCGGCGCCAACTTCCAAGCCGGAGCCCGGAGCAGCTCCTTCGCGATCTCCGGCATCGGCAGCCAGAGACCAGCTTCCAACAGGTCCAAGGAGAGAACGAAGCATCCGGCCTCGTAGCAGATACGACTCGTCCTCCGCATTAGGACGATATCGTATTCCTCGCCAATCTGGAATCGCTCTCGTAGGCCCTCAAAACTACGATATTTCGCCGCCTTCGACTTTGCTGGAGGCATCCCGCTGGTCTCGGCGATCGCCTTCCCCTTGTGCGCCATCACCGGAGGATCGCGTGTACGACGAGCGGGAGAATTGCAGGAGAGGGCTGAGTACCGGTGCAGACGCGGGGAAGAAGAAGGTGACGGGGCGGAGATGCTGGAAGTGCAATGCTCTGAAAGATTTTTTGAAGATGTGGCTCCCGCCTTCGCCCCCTCCTCTTCTTTATAAGGAAGACGGGGTGCGCAATTCGAAGCGGGGCAGGAAACGGCATTTTCCCCCGCTCCAAGTTTTCTCCTCAGTTAAACCACCAGTGACCGTTCGGGCAAAGCGCACAGCGCCCTGGACTCGACACGGCCCCCCTGTGCTCATCATGACAGCCCCATGGCGGCGTCATCATCTGTCCGTTCACGACGCCGAGGGTAACGTCGCATTTAATGCGGAGGCAACGTTCGAGCAGGAAGCCGCCCTCAAGCGCTCTGGTTCCTGAACCACTCGAGGGCGTGGGGGGCAAGTGTGGTGGCTATTTCTCGCCACCAAAGCCCATCATGACCCATCACGGCCCGTCAGGGCCTGTCAAGATCTTGTTGATAGGCCTGGCCCTCCCATAGAGCGCCACATCTTCCCAAGTACCGTGCAAAGGACTCCAAGGCACGTCTCTAGACGTCATTTGCTCTGATCGGGTCAAGGATCATTTTACCAAGCAAGGGGTCACCTCTGAGCGCCCCTTAGCTTGTTCGGACTATGCCCCGGCCTGACAAACAGGTCCCTTGCTCTAGGCACGTCTTGTCCCGCAGGCTTTACCATCGCCCGGGGAGCACGCACCGAACAGCCGAAGCAATTGCCGAATAGCGGGTCCAGCCTTCATAACAGGCCACCTGCTCGGTACTCACAGCGAAGGACATCCAAGCAGGCTCTTCACATCTTACGATGGTTACAACGGCGGCTGGCCACGCGTCCCACGATCAAGAGGAGTAATAACTACCGAACACCCCAACGGGCACTTCGGTGTATAACTCCCCATCGGACGCGCCAACCGGCGCGATCTTTCAGACACGACCAAGGGACGTTTCGTCCCTTTTCTTCAGCATTCACGCCTATAAAAGACTCAGGTACAGTACCATCCAGGGAGAGGCATCTTTGCTCACACAAGCCCTCGCGCTTCACACACGAGAACCCCCTTCCTCTCACGTCTCTTACTGACTTAGACATCGGAGAGTTCTCCCCGGTTCTTCAACTGAGCCCCTTGATCCTGTTCTGGTTTTGCAGATCTTCGTCCGTACCAACGGCCGTCTCCTTCCCTCTCAAGTGTAGGCCCAACTGGCTCCGGCCCAAACAGAAAAAAGCCTCCACAACAACAAAATAAAGCACCATAACATTCCTGTAGAAAGTAAAATAGAGATAACATGTAAGAGGCCATTTGTCATGCCGTATTTGTTTGCTTAAATATATCATACGATGACATCTTTGATGTCTAGTGTGCTCTGTAAACCATTTTATGGTATTTTCCTTACATTGGGATTTCACAACTGTTTGACCCATGTGCAATTTCTCCAACCAAACGCCCCAAGTTCACAGCCATTGCCGATTGGTGGTAAGTATTATTGTGGCTTCTTCGATGTGATGTGTAAGCTTTAACTTTTGGGTGTACATTTAAACCGAGGTCTGATCATGTTTCCTATTAACAGTATGATTCCATTCTTCTTAGTGTAATTAATTATAAGATGAAGCTTCTAAGGAAACTGCATAATCTAAACAATAACCAAAAGAATTTGTCACAGTTTTGTTGCATGTTCATACGGCCGGTCTTTGTGTACGTATCTATTTTGTGTTTAAACCGTGTTCTTGAGTTGTGGGCATGTTTCACCTCACTAGTCTCTAGATGACCATTATGGAAGAGAAATACTTACTACAAGATTAATCTTGTAATAATGAATGACGCGATTGCAAGGGAAATATTTTATTAATGGGGAAAGAGAGAATAAAAAACTTACTTTGGCCAAGCTTGGGCCTATTCAGATTGTTCTTTGAGATGCAATACTTTAGTGTAAACTTGGGGTCTGTATAATGTCATAAAATAATATAAATCATTTGATTTAAAATCTATGAAAATAAAATACCTGATTATCACATCTGATCTCAATTCACATTAGTTTTGCACCTAATAGTCCAAGTCTAGGCACCATAGCCATCAAGTTTGGTGAGTTAGGTTCCACCTGCTACAATGAAGAGACTACGACATTTGTCGGACATGAGAGCCCTTTCAGACTTAAACAGAGGTGAGGAACATGAGTTCTGAATAAACATGGACCGGGTTTCTTGTTCGATTAGAAAGATATCACTGTAGTGAAGACTGGGAAAGACCAACCTGCTCATAGTTGGATTAAGTATGCCTATATCAATATGTTGACTGCATTCGACCCCAGCAAGGAACACAAATGTTTCCTTGAACGAATCACTCTACATAAATTATTCTAGGGAATTACACAACTTGGAAGTTGGAAACTGATATACAGTTACAAGGATAAACAAGAAAAATGAAGATTACAGTAAACAGATAAAATCAGGTGGACAGGGGGGGGGATTGCATAATTTAACCCAAGAAAAAATGATCTACAAGCTTCTCTCGATGTCCAAGAACAGAAGATTTTTCAGCTGTGTCCCAACAAAATTAATGCAGTTCTTTATTACCAAGAATGGCTGAAACCACTCAATTGGAGTAGTAGACTTCATCATCCTTGAAGAATCATCTGGTTTCAAGACCTTTACAAAACATCTGGAACCACTTCCCAACCGCTTTCTAATTTTTCAGAAGACTAAAATCTTTCCCTAATATTCCTGCCATTGCAGCCTCATTATGACTGAAACAGAGTGTAGGGTGCTCCACAAATGAACCAACTTTGTGCGAGTAATTCCAGCATCTCTCACATTTCATCCCATCAGCACGAGACACACCTATCCATATTCGGCTTGAACCTTCCTCAGTAAGTTCGCCCACATATGGAATGTCTACAATTGTTTCCCCCTCCAAAGATGACAAAACCTCTACCTGTGAATATCCAAAACCCATTAGCACCTCCTTTGTTATAATGACAACAATATTTGGTAGAAAGTGAGTCCTGAAAACCTGAGAAGTGATAAAAATGCGATGTAGTGCATCTGCATCATTTTTGGCTTCACAAAGTTCCCGTAATCTAGATGCTGCAGAAGCATCAGCAGTGTGGAGATAGACTTTGGCTTCTAAACTTGAACCTATCAACTTCCCAATACGAGCATCCTCTAGAACTTTATTTACCTCTCCTCTCAACTGGCAAGATATGTAATTTATTAGATCACAAAGCAACCAATTATAAATACTTTGAAGTAGGATAAAGTGTATAACTATAAATATTCTATCATCAACTTAAACATAGTTTGACATCATAAGATCACATGTATCTATCAGTTTGATTAATTCAATTGCAATCAGAGGGACTATGACTATCATCCTACAATTGAAAATCAATTTGATGCACTGTGAAGTGGACTGGTCTTTCAGGACCATATCATGCATGTCATGAAGATGAGCAACAAAGTCCATATAAAGTTAGAATAGCAAACTAACAGTGTGACTTTCTCTTTCTTCATAGTAAGTTCATGTACAAGATCATCAGGTACAGTCTGAATATCTTAGATTTAAATTTTGCAATGGTCACTAAGTTTATTAGCAAGGGAAATTCAAAGTGCAATATCAAGGCATTGAGTTATAACTTATGAAGCTTCCATTATATTGCGTACTGACTCAGAAAAGTTGAAAAAATCAATCAGCTTGATCCAATTCAAGATAAGACATCTGAGACAGTAACCCGCCTGAAAAACTACTGATGATATCAGCAATTCAGCATACACTATATCAATGTAACAGCCAAAATGAAGATGGCCGGATAGTTATATGTATATTTATCTAGTATCTTAAAACATTTTTATTGGTCATAAGGAGAAATATCAGTATGATGGCCATTTACTTGTCCAGGTAAATTAAAAATAAAGTTTCACACAGGCTGTAGAAATTTCCAACATTCCACATGTAGTAGATACTTCAGTTTCAATGGGAATGGGCTAATTTTACCAGATGAAAATGAAAAATAACTTCGAAGTTGCATTTTATCACAAAAGATGCCCCTACATACTCTTTTGTGATTGGTGAGACAAGTACGCAGTCCTCCGTGTTAGATGAATGATTATAATGCAGTTCATGAAGCTGCCACCAGCCAAATGCTCTTTCCAATACCTCAAGGGACTGAGGGAGCAGTTTGAGCAATATTACTTTCCTTGGGTTTTCCTCTTTTTTGCAAAGATGATCAAAAGACCACAATTCATTAAATAAAAAGAGTAAAGGCATACAAAAGCTCAACAAAACACAGGCCTCTACCAAAGACGGTGAAAAACCTGAAGCTCTTTAAAAAAACCACATAACATCTAACCACCCTCACAAATTAGTTTCTGCCAGTTATGTAATCCCCTCAGAAGAATAGAATCAGCCATCCTTTCCCCCAAATTATAAAATACCATTCCTGAATGAAATGGATGCAACTTTTGGTGACTTCTTCTGATTGATTGTTTAAACTCCTATCCAAATATTCTACCAATCCGTTCTTTCCAGATTGTCCATAACATAGCTGGTGAATTGGATGTCCATTGAATATTTTTCATGGTCTCTTGGCAGAGAATAGAAGAAAGATATGGCAGAGAAGAGAGAAATGGACAAACAGATGTATGGCTGTTTTAAAGACACAGTCGCAACTTCTCCTTTTTCACGGCCATGAATATTTCTGTGAAATCTCAAATCTCATTGACTCTGAACTTGACCAGATTGTAACCAAGTAGTAATTTTTGCTTAGCTGAACAGGAATGATGTAAGCCTGGAAAACTCTCCTTGGTATTTCTGTTCTATGACCAAAAGCCTTCCCAGAAAAGAGTTCACTGACCATTTCCAATAAATTTCTGATGAACACCTAAACCCTAAAGCTATTCCTCATGTGGAAGGCCAATGACAAGGGAGACTGAAAGTGTCGTGACTAAGCCTGTAAGTGCAAAGTGTGGGGGTTTCTTGGTCAACTTCTTGCCGTCCAGGGTCCCTTAATACAGTCATGCATATGTGGGAGTATTTATTAGACAGATGAGTCGGCAGTCTAATCTTCAATATCATACCTACGCAGCTTGTTGGAGGATCTGGAAACAGAGAAATGATGCAATTTTTAATTCTGTTGTTCTGCAGCTGGAGTAGATACTTGTTAAGGCAAAGGCAAACAATCTGGCTTCTGTTTTTCATTCTTCCTAAAAGAAAGTAACTTTTTTTCCTTTTATTTATAATCTCTCCTCAACTTCGACTATACTACCTCTGCACAATCAAATTGGCAGTGCAGTCTACCATTCTTTTGAAAACGAACTTACAGAATAGATTATGGCTATGCATGGGGAGAGAATTTAGAATATCCATATGATTTCTCCATTGTTGTTTTGAGAGGTTATCTGTACACTTAACCTTTATGCCTGCATCTTGTGACTCAGTGAACAATGTTACTTTTGTCGGGTGGCAAAGATTGTGCCTAAATCAGCACAGTGCAGAAATGGGAAGTGGTGCCCAGCCCCCTCCCTCCAACACATCCAGCACCTGTCATGGTTCTGTTGATTATTCAAATTATTGTCAATAACATATTACAACAATTTTGCAGTGAACCAATTTTTATTCCTCAAAGACCATTGACCAGAAACTGGTGGTGTCCGGAAGAGGAAGTTGTATGCAAAAAGAGGGAAGAAATGAGAAGACATAAGAAGAGGATGATCCTTGTTTAATTGCACATATGGACCTGTATTTCTATAGTGCGTAAAATGAAGAGCAAGACACTAAGACACTCAAAGAAGAGAAACGAACACAAAAAAACTTCCACTATCTCTCTTTGATTATCCTGTTCCTTACATAATTAATAAATGAGGAATGAGGACATGTTATGAATTATGAATGTATGACTATGACATTTAGCTTTAGGACAATCGAAGTGGATAGAGGGAGAGACATGTTTTTGACATTTTAAGTCGATGACAAAAGAATTACGCAGCAAACTAACTAATGGTTCCATCTGAGACTATAAATCAAATCCATGAAAGCAAAAGAAAATTGAGAAATTTGAGAATTCAACCAACATGTATATATATATATGTGTGTGTGTGTGTGTGTGTGTGTGAATATATGACATAAATGTATATATAACCTATAGATACCTCGAGTATTTTCCTCCAGAAATCAATATCTTCAGCAGCCATTTGAAGCCATTTTTTATTTGAATCTGGCCACTTTGATTCAAACACAAATTTTGCAACATATCCATCTTCAGTAGAATGCTCAAATGGAAGATGCTGCCATGCATCCTCAGCCAAATGAGGCAAAATTGGAGCTATTATCCTAGCCATCGTCAAAAGATGTGCAGAAAGGACAGTTTGGCAACTCCGCCTCGTAAAACTTTCTGTGCCCCTGAGTTATTGTCCATGTTAGTAATCACAATAGAGTGAAAGGAGGTAGAATGTGCTACTTGCAGTTACTGATAGGTCCAAAAAGAACAAAAAAAAACCACAATAATGATTTCTTTCAGCTTGACCTGTAAAATAAATTGATAATAAAACAGATATCAATAGTTCGAACCTAAATATTAACACTATGACATAAAGCTTGGAAAAACCACCTCTATGAATCCTCTTTGCTTGTAAAAAGGGCAAGAGCTTAAAGGATGCATGAACATGCTTTGCAACATTCAGAAAACTCTGAAGTGCAAAAACTGTCACAATAGTAAAATATCAACTCCCTTCAAGCAAATATGGCAGACATCCCCTCTCCCTTGCTCTGGGAGAGTACCTCTTCTGAAAAGGCTGTAGCATCCCAACCTTCTCCAAAACATCCAAGTTTCCTTGAGTTCAACTGGGTCTCTGCAGTTCCATTAAGCTAGAAACTCACTTTGGTTAAAGAATTTGACCCTTCTCATTGGTATATTTTCTTCATTTAGAGAAAACATCTCAAGTACAATCTAAATAATGTTCAGATTTAAGAAACAGAAAACAGAAGAGTGTTTGTGTCATTTTGTGGATGTCTGATCCTAAATCTGCAAATAACGCCATGGACTATATAAGGATTTGGGTAAAAGTTTGAAGCTACCAAGGTCAATTTGCTATCTTAATAGGAACCATCGATTCCCCTTCTATAAACATGGCAAAAGGAAAGAAAAGGGGTATACCATAATAAGTAGTTCAGCCAAGGAGGAAAAGCAGAGGGAAGAGGAAGTAGGAAGGAGAATTCAGGTTTATCTGCTCTTCATGTTAAACTTTTACCTCATAAAGTTTGTTGAACATGACCATGCACTGCATCTAGAAATTCCCAGTGGCCAGTGACCATCTTGGTAAAACAAACTAATGAAAGAAGTACTCCTGGTTCTTGAGTGTCATAAGAAAGGTTTGTTGTTAATGGCAGTAAGAAAGAACAGTTTTCTAGAAAGGACTAGAGGAGTTTGGATCCACCTGATAATAGTGAGGCAGATGGGGTCTAATACTTGTGCTCGATCCTCCTCTACAGCTCTACCCATGGCATCTATGTACTACTCAATATGCAAGACTTGGCTTCTAGATAGAGCTTTTTGTTTTGGAAACATGGATGATACCATGAGTATATTAAAGAAAAGGATGTACAATGGATGCACATATAAAGTCCCTCCACTAAAAAATCACCACATCAAGATAGTGTCTATGACATCCATTAGTTATCAAACATTTCTTGTCAAGTGGAAGGATGGAATGGGGACAAAGATGCACCTATTCCAGTAAACTGGTCATCAGCACTCATATGGAATACTTGAGCATTCATCTGCCAGTCTGCCAGAGGCAAATTACCCTAGACCAGGAGAGTGGAGGAGGAATGAGATGCCAAGAGAGATTGCGTATGTAGTGCAGGCGTTTGAGTTTGCCTGCTCAATTGATTAAAAATGAACCAGATCTGCAGCCGTTAAGATGTGGAGCACAAAATAGTGCAAACTCTCAAATTCATCTGCAAGAGGCAAGTTCCCTAGACCAGGAGAGTTAAGGAGGAATGAGATGCCAAAAGAGGTAGCATCTGTAGTGTAGGCATTTGAGTTTGCCTGCTCAATTGATTGAAAATGACCCGGATTAGCAGCAGACAAGACATGGAGCAGAAAATAATGCAAACTTTCCACAATGAGAAGAAACCACCCACATAGCAAAAGCAAGGATGCAGGAGCAATGAACATTGGAAAAGAACTGGGCATCTATATTGTAATTTCTACAATGAAAGAATTTGCATTATTTCCCATCTCTGTTCTTACCAATAGCATTCTTCTTTCTGTATTTAATTGCATATGGATGCAGTAGAAGTAATGTCTTTTTCATGTTATGATCACACATTATTTCTAATGGTATTAGAGTTTCAGTATATGTCAGATACTATGTGTTCCTTCCTTTCCTTTCCAGACAAACTTGGAGGGTTACCGAAAATTACATTATTGTATATGGTCTCCAACTCCTCTTCCTCAAGTGACTTGGAGCAAACATCCAAAAAAATTTAGTTAAACTGCTTCTTCATAGTTCATATAACAATTCTGCTTGATTTAATATGATAAACTAATGGTCTTTCTTTTGAACTTGCCATTTAGCCTAATCTCCTCACCAAAGCCATTAATTTTACAGTTATTTGTCTGTTTTCGCATCTGACTCTCACAATACGTCTTCTCATTTTGGAACTCATCAATTTCTTGCAAAAGACCTTGCCTAATGATTGCCATTGCCTCAAAGCTTCCCTATTTCATCCTTCATATGTTATACAACCCTCCTTAAGGCTTTATCTCTTTTCTTGGGACATAGGCATGGAATTTCTTATTTTTCATCATTCCCCTACCATTTGACCACCAACTTCTAGAATCTTCTATCAACTTATCTCTGGAAATCCTTGATTGTATCGAATGTGAAGGAAATGGTTCAGGACTTATCCACTAACCTCTAGCATTAGTTTTAGGCAATTTGGTCAAGCATTCAGAATTCAGAAACCTGGCTTCATTGTTCCCCTTGTGGAAGTTGGATAGCAGGAAGAAACTATTTCAGGTACCCATTTTGTCCATGCTGGCGTACTGTTTTAGTTGATCCTTTTTTTTTCGGACAATATTTTGTGGGGAATTGCTTCCAGATCAGATGACAATAGTCTTCAACACTTCTCGTCTGCCTCATTCATCCAATCTGACTGGGGAATCTTTGTTATGTATCATTCACCCAACATACCAAAGGGTCGACTTGGATGGAGGAATCTTGTCAGAAGAGAGACATATTCAATGTTCCCTCTATTCCCAATTTCCCATTGGCAAAATCATGACTTTTTAGGGGTTTATAGTGGTCTACGCTGATGCTTTGAACTTTTGCACCCAGAACTACCACATGTTTTTAAACCTTGGATTTTTTGTAGGGATTTTTGCATGTATACCCCTGCAAACTTTGCTTTTTGCATGTATGCCCCTGATCTACATCAATTGTCTAAAATACCCCTGATCCAATGGTTGCGGCTATATGCTTACAGGGGTACACATGCAACAGTTACCCCTGTAAGCGTATAGCCGCAACCATTATGGTGGATGTTGAACCCGAAACAAACCGGAGATTAAACAAACCCCGGGTGACAAGATACACCCTCGGGGAACCCGGAACGACCGAGGTTACGAGGTCAGAGTGCAGCGCACGCCCGAAGCACCGCCGGGACGGAACAAAGCGTACCTCGGACAGCGGAAATCCAGTGACCAGGTCTTCGTTCAAAGCCGCGCACGATCCCGATGCGTCAAGGACGATGAAATGCACGTGCCCCTCGAAAACGGGGACAAACGCACGTGGGATGGCCGGAGACGCACGGAAGATGCACCCGTGCACGTGCACGGCACGACCGTCAACCAACGAACCGGGAGGCCCACAGAGCTCTCGCCCGGAAGAACTGGAGGAAATGGCCAAGGAGTGGAGCCCCCACCCATTTATAGGGGGGGCCAGGCGGTGGCACCCCGCCGGTTCCTGGCGGGGGCCGCACCCCCGCCGGTTCGGGCGGGGCGCACCCCCGCCGGTCCTGGCGGGGGTCGCACCCCCGCCGGTTCGGCGGGGTGCGGCACCCCCGCCGGTCCGGGCGGGGGCCGCACCCCCGCCGGTCGGCGGGGTGCCGCACCTCCGCCGGTTCGGCGAGGTGCGCACCCCCGCCGGTCCGGGCGGGGGCCGCACGCCCTCCGGTTCGCCCGCTCGTGTGCGCACCCCCGCCAGTCCGTGCACCCCCGCCGGTCAGTGCCTCTCTGTCGCGCTGCCTCGGCGCTCGCGCCCGTCCTCGACGCTCGAGCCCGTGCACCCCCGCCGGGGAGGATACCCCCGCCGGTTCGGTCCCCCGAGGCCCTATAAATAGGGGGGCATACCCCCATTGCAAGGCATGCCATCTTCGGCCCAAAAAACACGCCCAAACTTCCTCCCTTGAGCAGACACCTGCAAACCACTTCAGTTGGCCCGGGTGTGGTCCGTGCGTGAGCTTATATAGGCCGCACGAGTCGGGAAGATCTTCGACACCCGTTGGTGCTGTGTCTCCGTGGCCGGGCCCTCCTGCGCTCGCCTCATAGAGACGCCACAGGTTGTTACAAGACCCCCGTTGGCCATGTTTAAAGTCCTCCGATGTCATAAAACGACATACGTCGAGGCACATGTTCTAAGTCCTCCGATGTCATAAAACGACATACGTCGAGGCATATGTTCTAAGTCCTCCGATGTCATAAAACGACATACGTCGAGGCGCATACTTAAGTCCTCCGGTGTCACAAAAGACATGCGTAGAGGCATGTTACTCTGTGGAGGCACAAACACCCCACTAGTAACAAAAAAATGTACTCCCTACCATGTAAACGTCCGACGGAGGCACAAACACCCTGTCGTCGACGCTCATGTACATGACTTGTAATCGCCCAGTGGAGGTACAAAACCCCATTAAAGGCATCAATGTAAATGTCATGGATATAAATGACATAAGCTTGAATAAAATTGTGGAAATTTATCTGTCATCTGCCTTTTCTTCTTTAAAGTTCGGCATACGGTCTTTTAATAAACATTACGCATTCGAAGGTATTCGAGTGTTATACTCGATGTAAATGAAACATCGACTTCGGTCGGTGGGGAACGGTCCAGTACACGACCACTCCAATCGCCCTGAACGCGAGCGCACGCGGAAAATAAATGAAATGAAATTCGAGGGTATCAGGGTTCGCACCCAATACTCCTCGTAAAACAAATCTTTGTCTGTTTCCCGTAAACAGTCTGGCACGCCCAAAATTCGTCATTTCAGAAAAGAAGTGAGGAAAAAAATAAAATAAAAGAGAAAAAAGATAAAAAAATCCGCGTTCCAACAATCTGGCACGCCCGGTGGGACTGTTCCTGCCTTCCATGCATATGTAAAAAGACCGTATGCCGATATAGAAATAAAGATGACTGATTTCCACACCACAGGTACAAGGAGCGAAAGCCGGCATCAAACGCCCGTTCCCACCTGCAATTCAAGCTTGCTCGATGGCCGCCGTCACCTACGGTCCGCAAGTCATCGCATGCCACGCCAAGTGTGGCTACCTCGCCGTCCCGCTCGTGTTCGGCGATTTTCCTGCAGTGGTGGGATCCCCCTACTTCCTAGGGGTGGTCCCCGCCGTCCAAGCTACTCCAAAGGCGGCGCCCAAAGCTACTGCAACCAGGGGCACCAAACCCCGTTCAAGCCAAGGCCGAGTCTTCTCGGTTAACACAATCTCCTGCATCGCAGTCCCTAGAAAACGGGGACAGCGCCAGGGACGCAGGGGCAACAAGCCCCACGCGGTCGTCTCCAACTCCGAGAAAACCGTACTCGTGGGAGACATCCGTGTCAGGCTCGATGGAGGCGAGCCGATACTGCCCCGGGACAGAAGCGTCCCCACGGTGGCAACCTCCAACAAATTCGCTCCCCTCCAGGGGATGCGGCAAGAAGATCGGGACTCCCCAAAAGGAGCCCGACAGGGGCAGGCATCGAGCTCGGCGCCCCAGCCGCCTCGCAAAATGAGGCAAATGTGGGTGACCAAGCAGGAAGCCCGCCAGATCAAACAGGCTAGAGCGGATCAACCCGCCGAAAGCCCCAAGAAGGCGACGGTACCTGGGCGAGAAAAAGCTCAAGAAACCGAACCTCCTCGTCCCCGCGGACACAAACGCAGGGGCATTTATAGGAAGCCCAACTTCGTCCCCGCCCAAGCGGAAACTGCTGAAGGGGGGACGCGAGTCAAGCCGGAGCTTCCGCACCTCGAGTCTCAGTCTTTGAAAGGCTGAGCGCCTCAGTCTTCACCAGGCTGGGAGCTGCAATCCGTCCAAGCACTCAGAAGCCCAAGAAGCGGAGAGTGCAACAGACGTCTGAAGAAGGTGGAGGCATGAAAATCTTCACCTGCTATGCTTCGGGAAGGGAAGCACCTGGGCTATCCGGCATCCCTGCTGGAGCGCTCAGAATAAACGAACCCGGACAGGACGACGAAACCGTCCTCCGGTACACCAGAAACGCTGCCAGAAGACTTCTCCAAGGGCAGCAAGGCAGTCAGGCCGGACCCTCGAATCTGGGCAGGTCCTCGAGCCTCCACTCGAGCATGATCAAAGACCCCTCCAGGGGCAGGTCCAGCTGGACCTCGAAGGAGGGGAGCAAGACGAAGTCGCCAGCCTCCACCTCGGAGATCAACAACTGCCGGCCGACGGGGACCAAGCCGAAGTGTTCCTCATGCCGCCAACCAGGGCCGCCTTCCAAGCAATGACGGACGACGCCAAGTATGATTTCATACAGCGTTGGCAGG
The DNA here is from genome assembly GCA_014218235.1 of Colocasia esculenta. Taxonomy (NCBI): domain Eukaryota; kingdom Viridiplantae; phylum Streptophyta; class Magnoliopsida; order Alismatales; family Araceae; genus Colocasia; species Colocasia esculenta. Next base: position 85,384,380 of record CM024763.1, read on the forward strand.
CTGAAATGGCCAACCTCCTGACGGAGCGAGGGCAGCAGGCAGGGGCAAACGCGCCACGCCGCCTAGTGCCGACGGCAAACCAAAATGCTCGGGCAAGACATCAACAAGGCGACTTGCCCGATGTCAACCCACGCGCAGCTGCGGTCAACGACTACACCGTCGATCCGGTCCAACAGCCGCGCAGGGGCATAAACTCCCAAGCCTCCGCGGCTGAAGATATCGTCGCCCAGCGACGAATGATTGAAAAGATCGTGGACGACCGCTTCGCTCAGCGAGGCGAGGGAACTGCCACTGTAGATCTCTACAGCGTGCCATATCCCGTCCACCATCAATTCAAGAAGCTGCCACCGGACTTCCCCAAGGCGCCGAAGTTGCAGAAGTTCGATGGGCAGGGCTCGCCAAACGAGCACCTGGCCTACTATATAACGGCCATGGGAGAGTTGGCATTCGATGAATCCTACCTCCTCCGTTACTTCGCAACGTCCCTGACAGGCACCGCCTTCCAGTGGTACTCCAGGCTGAGGCCCAACTCCATTGTCGATTGGGCCGACCTCCAAAAGAAGTTCATCGACCGTTTCCAAACGGCCGAGAGAAAGGTGTCGCTTGCAGAGCTGTGCTCCCTCAGGCAAAGAAAAGGAGAAACGGCACTCGACTTCATCAAGCGGTGGCGTGACTTCAGCATGAGGTGCGACAACCCCCCGACGCAAGAAGATGCCATAACCATCTGTCGACGGGGCCTGGCAGCGCAGATAAGTGAAAAGCTGCTGGGAACAAACATCAAGGGTTTTGACCAGCTCAACGCGGTCGTGGCAGAGATCGAATGTTCTTCGCCGATAACCCGATGCAAGCTCCTCCACGAATCAAGCCAGGCAAGGAGCGGGCCGTGGGCAAAGAAGCCAATGCTGTGGACTTCGCCCCGCAAAGCAAGGGGAAGAAGGTCATGACCTCCGGCGCTCCAAGCAAGAAGGTGGAAGAAAACCGCCTCCAACTTCATTGCCACAGCGTATGAGCACGCCGTATTCCTTCAAAAGGGACCATACGAAGATGCTCTTCAAGCTGTGCATGAAGAATGACCTGCTCAAGCTTCCGGCATTGAGAAGACCGAGCGAAGCGGATAGGGTGGATGAGCCAAATTATTGTCTCTACCACCGCATGCTGGGGCACTCTATTGAAGACTGCTACGTCTTCAAGAATGAAATACAGAAGCTGATCCAGAGTCGCCTCATCACCATGCATGATCATTTGGTTGACCCTCCGCAGCCCCATGCCTGGGACCAATCGAGGCAGTCGGCCAATGTCATCCATGTCAATGCGCCGGCTCCTGCACCAGAAGACCCCGAGGCAAATCCTTGGGACGCTCATTCCACAAACGGATGGGAGGGGGATCATCCCTCAGCCTCGGAGCACAGGACATGGTCGGAGACAGTGCAAAACCTGGAAAGGCAGGTTCAATCTCTGCGGCACGGGCAGCGCCAAACGCTGATGTACCTGAGGACCATGCAAGAAAGTCTGGCGACCCTCCAGCAAGGACTCCAGGGGCCTGTGGGCACACCTGCGCCCCGGACGCGCCCTCCCTGCGGGGGGTGGATCTCGGAGGAGTCTTCAAACCCGTCTGATGATGAAATCGCCGGAAGATTATATTCCTTCCCGCGCCATCGGACACTGGCACTCTACCGTACATGCCTGCGAGCGGGATTACTAGGCTGCCACCGCCAACAAGCGTCCCGCCAAACTACTGCATATACCATCAAGATGCAGGGCACGCGTTAGAGGACTGCCACGTCTTTAAAGACAAGGTTGAAGCATGGATCAACCAAGGGATTATCGACTTGGGCAACGCCCGTGTCAACCCACCGCAGCCTCACATTCGCGAATGGACAGACCATTCAGCTGACGTTGTCACGCATACAGTCAACGTCATCGACCCACCGGAAATTTATACACCGGTGGCCTTCACATTCCCGGACCCGGATATGATAGAAGGCGGCTCATCAGGCGCAGCCCCTACTTGGTGGTGCCCGGGAGGGAGAATCCCCCACCGCAGTCACTTGGCGACCGGAAATGTTGGGGAAATCTTCGAGAAGCTCCTGCAACGAGGTGTCGTGATGGCTCACACACCGCCACCGACGTACACTGAAAGGGAGCTGAATCACCCCATGTACTGTCGGTATCACGCCATGCTGCTGCACCCTACAGACAGGTGCCCTGATGTCCGGGATTGGGTCGAGTCCCTTATCCAAAAGGGGAAAATCGACCCGGAAGGCAATTCCATGGTCCTGATGAGAGCCAGGGAAGCAGCCCAACGGGAGTTCGAAGAAAGCGACTATATGCGCTTCAAGAACCTCCAAGCCCCCGAAGCTGATGAACGAGGATGGCTCGTACAGCCGATGTCGTCCATAGCGACACTGAAGGCGCAAGCTTGGGGCAGCAATTCAGGAATATATCCCTGAAAGAGCAGCCCATCTTGAGATACGATCAAGAGGACCCGGATATGACAGAAGGCGGCTCATCTGACGAGGCCCCTGCCTTATGGTATCCAGGGTGGCGAGTCTCCCCGAATCCCTTTGCGACCGCAAAGACCGGGGAGATCTTCGAAAGACTCTTGCAGCAAGGCTGTGTAAAGGCGCACAGGCCGCCACCAACATACACGGAGAGGGAAACAAACCACCCCATGTATTGCAAATACCATGCCATGTTGCTGCATCCTACGGATATGTGTCCGATTGTCCGAGACTGGGTCAAATCCCTCATCCAAGAGGGAAAGATCGACCCAGAAGGCAACCCGACAACCCGGGCCGAGGCCAGGCAAGAAGCCCAGCAACAACCTCCTCGGCGAAAGAAGGGGTCTCGACGACATCAAGTCTCCCCTCCCCGTGAACAAACTCCGGAAAATAGGAGTAAGGGGCAGTGCTTTGAGAACTCGCCTCCGCGAATACTCAAGCGGCAAGAAAAAGACCGCAGGGGCAAGCAGCCGGTGATGGAGCCGGCCACCCAAGAGCCAAGCCCCTATTGGGCCGAATTTCAACAACTGCCGCCCGAGATAATCGAGCAGGCAATTGACTCCACTTTCCAGCATCAGCAAGATGAAGCGGGCTGGACGACGGTGGCGTCCAGAATGCACACTCTGTCAGCGTTCCCTAAGAGGGGAAGGTCGCACGGTCGCCTTGGTCGCGAGACTACCCCTCAAGCGACAGAACAAGCCAAGCCGCTGACGCCGCTCGAAATGGCGCGCGCAGTGCAGCAAGAAAAGAACCGGCGCAAGAACATGAAAAGGCGCCTAAAGAAGCAAGCTGAGCAAGAGGAGGCCGCGGCAGCCCCGGCAGAGCTTACTCCACTCCAGAAGCTGCAAAAGCTCATTGATGACTTGGAGGAGTATATTCCCTCTAAACCCACTTGGGGAGTCCCTCTGGACATATACATCCCGTGGGAAGAAATGGAGCGCAAAACAAGGCTCAAAAGCTGGCTCCACCAAATGCTACAAAGGGCTCAAGAAGGCGAGAAGCTGCCTCTGCCCGAAGAACTGGCCATCTTCTATAAGGAAGATGAAATCACCATCGAGAAGTTGGAAGAAATGCTGAAAGACTTCTCGTGCAACATGGTGTCGATACCGCCGCCTGCGAGCTTGCAATCACCGGCTGCTACGCCCCCTGTGGCAACATATCGGCGCCGCAACCGAGGCAAGAGGAAAGGGCCGTGGACGAGGAAAGAAATCCTCCCCGTCCCCAGCGAGAAAACCAGCTCGCCCGACCTGGGCAAGACTATTGTCTTCCGAGGGGAAAAGCCTCAGCCTGCCCCGGAAATAGAGGTGCGGGCGAACTCCTTCATCTTCGACCCATCTGACGAGGAAGAAGAAGAGCAGCAGGATATCGCTAGTGGGCTCTCCGACCGGAGGGCCACCCAGCCAGTCCCCTTCGTCCTGTCTGACGAAGAAGAGTATGGGGGATGGGCGATCCCCAACAGGCCTTTCAACCGGAAAATTCCTGAATCGGCCGCCCGGCCCGCTCCGTCCAGAAGCGGCAAAGAAGAAACTGTCGCCCCGGAGGAAGATTGCCTGGGCTCGTTATTCGAAGAAAAGTCGGACGAGCAACCAGCGGCAAGAAGGGTCAACCAATTCGGGCAACCGATAAAGGCCCTGGAGGATACTGTCCCACCATTGGATCAAACCCGTGCCCGGGCTGACCGCAAAATCATACAGCATATGAAGCGGTTCCCGACCAACATCACCATATGGGACGCCATTGCCTGGAGCAAAGATTTGAGAACGGCGCTCGTCAAAATCTTACAAGAGCCCGAGGTCTACGAAGCTGACGTGACCGAACTCCAGGCACAAGCCCTAGAAGCACTGGTGGCAGAGGTGACCTTCTCTGACAAAGACATGTTGCCAACGCTATACCACAACCGCCCGTTGTACATGCAAGGAAAAGTCAATGGGCACGAGCTCAACCGGATCCTGGTTGACCCCGAGGCGTCGATCAATATCATGCCCCTGAAGACTTTCAAGGCTTTGTATCTTACGCCCTACTTGCAAAGGGTAAATGATATCAGAATCGCTGGATTCAACCAGAATTCTGAAAACGCCTTGGGAAAGGTGGAGGTGCAGCTGGCCATGGACGGCCTCACTACTAAGGTCGTGTTTTACATCATTAATGCAAACACGTCTTACAAAGCCCTCCTGGGAAGACCCTGGCTCCATGAAAACCGGGTCGTCCCCTCGACTCTCCACCAATGTATAAAATACATCAAAGAAGGAGAGCAGCACACGGTCTTTGCAGACCGAGCCCCGTTCCGCCCAAATGAATGCAACTTGGCGGACGCCCAGCTATACCTCGGCGAACCTCTCAGGGAACCGGCAACTGCGTCAAAAGGCAAGGAAAAGCAAAATGCCGACGCAAATCAAGCAAGCCAGGGTCAAGAGGAAGAGGAGCTCTTCACGGTCAACGAAGACCTCCTTGAAGCTCACCGGCTCAGCCGCCTCGCCGAATCCACCACGCCCGGGCCAAGTTGCCCAGAAAGGCGTGAGATCAACTACGAAGCAAACGCCATCGGCGAGATCATCAACCGAAGCATCTCCTTGCCGCCGGCGTACATGCAAGTACTCTTCCACAGGGAGGAACAATGGGTGGAACGACTGAAGACATTCATTGTCACCCATTACAGAAATGATAGTCTCGAGAAGGGCGAGACGCCGAAGCCCATCATCTTCTACAAAGGAGACCCGCTTCCATATGGGCCCCTCGAAGACGACTTTGGCTGGAGTCAAACGACTCAAGTCGCCCCAGAGCCCGTCCAAGAAATGGACGACATGCCCGAGCACATCAAGAAATTGTGCCGAAGGCAAAAGATTGCACAAATGCAAGACCCCTCGCGACGGGAGTACTTCCACCAGCTGTGGTACCCGAAGCAACTCCGAGGGCAACCCCCCTATTGTGCAAAAGACACTCGGGGGTTGGGCTATGGTCAGGAGGCAGAATACGAGGCCTACTATGCGGTCAACACCGTTGGGCTCGCGCCCTTACCTGATCATTGCCCTTCTGATGGGCAATCTCCTACCCCCGCTACAAAGCCACAGCAAGGGGAGGCCGCCCTCGTCCTATCAAATGGGGCGTCGTGTCAAGAAGCGCCTCAAAGCGAAGGAGGTCACTTCTGGCCGATCACAGAAGAAGGCTTCAAATACTATGACGTCCACGTCGCTGACTCCGATGAAGAAAAGGATTTCATCGACCTACAGCCGGCGCCCCGTGAGCTCGAAGACGGCGGACAAGCTACGGTCGACGAACTGGTCGAGCTCGACCTCGGGGAACCAAAAGAACCCCGACCAATCTTCGTCAGCGCCCTCTTGAACGAGGCAGAAAGACGGTCATACCGGCACCTCTTGCTGGAGTTCAAAGACTGTTTTGCATGGACATACAAAGAAATGCCAGGCCTGGACCCCTCCGTGGCTGAGCATGAGTTGTCCATACTCCCTGCAGCAAAGCCGGTCAAGCAAGCCCAACGGCGTATGCGCCACGAGCTGGAGCTGAAAGTAAATGCCGAGGTGGACAGACTTCTCCAAGTCGACTTCACCGAGCCGTGCATCTATCCAACTTGGCTGGCCAATATAGTGCCAGTCAAGAAGAAGAACGGCGAAGTCCGGATCTGTATCGACTACAGGGACTTGAACAAAGCCTGCCCAAAGGACGACTTCCCGGTCCCGATCACGGAAACAATGATCGATATGACCACAGGCCATGAAGCGTTATCCTTCATGGACGGATCGTCGGGCTATAATCAAATCCGTATGGCTCCCAAAGATAAGGGTCATACCGCCTTCAGGTCCCCCAAAGGGATCTACAACTATAAAAGAATGCCCTTCGGCTTGAAGAACGCCGGAGCCACCTACCAACGAGCCATGACCAAGATCTTCGGAGAAATGCTCCATGACTCGGTCGAGTGCTACGTTGATGATCTGGTCGTCAAGACCAAAAGGCGGGAAGACCACCTAGGCGACTTACGCCAGGTCTTCGAGAGGCTCCGCCAACATCAACTGAAGATGAACCCGATGAAGTGCGCCTTCGGCGTGTCGAGCGGCAAATTCCTCGGCTTCGTTGTCAAATACCGCGGGATAGAAATTGATCCCGTCAAAATCAAAGCTATCAGAGAGCTGCCGCCGCCGAAGACCTTAACGGAGCTGAAATCTCTCCAAGGAAGGCTGGCCTACATACGGCGGTTCATCTCCAATCTTGCGGGCAGATGCGCCCCCTTCAGCAAATTGATGAAGAAAGGAGCCCCATTCATATGGGACCAAGAGTGCCAAGATACTTTCGAAGAAATCAAAGAGTATCTCCTTACTCCTCCCGTCTTGGGAGCCCCAGTGAAAGATAAGCCGCTCATCCTCTACATCGCGGCCATGGAAACGTCGCTGGGAGCGCTCTTGGCGCAAACAAATGAGGAAGGCAAAGAGCAACCGCTCTACTACCTCAGCAGGATGCTCGTGGGTCCGGAGCACCGATATTCCCCAGTGGAGAAAGTGTGCCTAGCGTGATATTCGCCGTCAAGAAATTACGGCACTATCTGCTAGCCCATCAAGTCAGCCTCATCTCGAGGATAGACCCGCTAAAGGCACTCCTCACCCAACCTGTGTTGTCAGGAAGAATGGGAAAATGGGCCCTTCTCCTCATGGAGTTCGATATCACCTTCGTCCCCAGAAAAGCAATCAAAGGGCAAGGTATGGCGGATTTCCTGGCGGCGCATCCGCTCCCAGCAGGCTCTCCCCTCGAGTTCAAGCTCCCGGAGGAGGAAACGCTCTCATCCCCCCACGGGGAGGGGACCCAACAAAAAGAAGTCCCCGTCAAGAAAGTGGGAACACTCTCGCCGTGGAGTCACCACATTGGGAACTCTACTTTGATGGCGCTTCCCGGGTGCTCAAGCAAACTGACGGCACCACAACTTATACCTCCGGAGCGGGCATTGTCCTAGTGACTCCACAAGGGGGAATACTGCACAACTCATGTGCACTTATGAAGCCGTTGACCAACAATCAGGCTGAATATGAGGCGCTGATCGTGGGACTTCAACTGGCTGCCGAAATGGGCATCAAATGCATAAAAGTCTACGGAGACTCGCAGCTGGTCATCCGTCAAGTGCTGGGGGACTACGAAGTTCGGAAAAAGGAATTGATCCCCTATCATGCCAAAGTAATGAAGCTCCGCGAGAGGTTCTATTTGTTCGAAATCGGACATGTCCCCAGAGGGCAAAACTCTCAAGCGGATGCGCTAGCCAAACTGGCGTCCGCCCTAAAGCTTCCTCCTGAAGGGGATTGGGCATAACTGTCCGACATAGGAGGCTGATGCCCAGCGTTCTCGAGGATGACTCCGACCCAGAAAATGCTGAAGTCAGCACCCTCGAAGAAGAAGCCAGCCAAGAAGAAGACTGGCGCCAGCCGATCATTCAAATAAAGAACGGTTGGCTGCCTTCAGACCGGGCCGAACGAGTCCGACTGCTACGGCGGGCCACATCATATCAAATGATCGGGGACCAACTATATCGGCTTGTCCATGAAAAAGACAAGTCTGTCCTCCTCCGATGTCTCTCCCCTAGGGAAGCCAAAGTCATCATGCACGAAGTCCACTCTGGACTGTGCGGAGCCCATCAAGCGGGAGACAAAATGAAAATCAACATCAAGCTGAAAGGCTTCTTCTGGCCGACCATGTACACGGATTGCGTCCAATACGCCCGTACGTGTCATCAATGCCAGGTCTTCAGTTCGGTGCCAAGAAAGCCGCCGAACGAATTGCATCCAACTGCCCCTACATGGCCCTTGCCGAATGGGGAATGGATGTCGTGGGACCCTTCCCACCATCCTCTGGCGGCCACAAGTTTATCCTGGCAGCCACCGACTATTTCTCCCGATGGGCAGAAGCAGTCCCTCTCCGGGAGGTAACCGGGGTAGCCGTTGCAAAATTTGTCAAGCAACACCTGATTTACAGGTTCGGCACCCCTCATCGGATCGTATCAGATAACGGTACGCCCTTCAGAAACAAAACGATATATGCGTTGGCGGCCAAATTCCAGATAGATTGGAGGACGTCAACGGTCTACAACCCTCAAGCCAATGGTCTGGCGGAAGCCTTCAACAAGACCCTCTGCAAACTGCTTGCCAAGATAGTCGGCAATCGCAAACGTGATTGGGGGGAGAAGGTGCACGAAGCGCTCTGGGCATACCGGACGGTCTACAAGACCCCTACCGGGTGTTCTCCCTTCTCTCTGGTGTACGGAGCTGAAGCCATGCTCCCCATCGAAATTGAAATATCATCCTACAGGGTAGCCGTCTACACCGGTCTTCAGCCCGAGGAACGACAAGAAACTGAAAGAAGGTTGGAGGAATTGTCCGACCTAGAGGGCAAAAGGTTGGAAGCGTACAAACACCTCCAATCCTATCAAGCCCGCATGACTCGAGCCTTCGACAAGCTGGTCAGGCCCCGTGTCTTCAAGAAAGGTGACCTCGTCATGGTCAAACAAAGAGAAGTCATGGCAGGCAAATCAAGTGGTAAACTCCAGCCAAACTGGCGCGGACCGTACGTGGTCACCGGAGTGTATGAAGGCGGGGGATACACGCTGGCAACACATGCCGGCGACCGCCCCTTTCCACCACTAAATGGCAAACACTTGAAAATGTACTTCGCCCCTGATCATGAATTCCCCGGGCAGCAGCCCTCCGATCCCCTTATGGCCGAATCAGGCTAGGGCTGGGCATACGTGCGCCCATGTCAAAAAAAAAAAACAAGGGAAGGGACTGAAAAGAAAAGAAAAAAAAAAATATATGACGTCCCGACAGACTTGGTCGCCCCCCAGAAAGGAGTGCCCAAGGGCAAAAGAGCCTAGCAAAAAAAAATGGGGGGATGATGACAAATTTTTCTCTTCATTAAAAAACCCCTTCTTGGTCAGCAAACCGTCCTGGTCGACCAAGTCAAACCCTTTAGCCAACAAACCCCCAGAAGGTCGGCTAAAACTCCTTCTTGGTCAGCAAACCGTCCTGGTCGACCAAGTCAAACCCCTTAGCCAACAAACCCCCAGAAGGTCGGCTAAAACTCCTCTTGGTCAGCAAACCGCCCAGGTCGACCAAGTCAAACCCTTTAGCCAATAAACCCCCAGAAGGTCGGCTAAAACTCCTTCTTGGTCAGCAAACCATCCAGGTCGACCAAGTCAAACCCTTTAGCCAATAAACCCCCAGAAGGTCGGCTAAAACCTCCTCCTTGGTCAGCAAACCATCCAGGTCGACCAAGTCAAACCCTTTAGCCAATAAACCCCCAGAAGGTCGGCTAAAACCTCCCTCTTGGTCAGCAAACCGTCCAGGTCGACCAAGTCAAATCCCCTAGCCAAGGTTCCTCAACCTCGCTTCGGATTCCAAAAAAAAGAAGAAAAGAAATGGGACTAAAAATAGAGATGTCCCAGCGGATTTGGTCGCTCCCCAAAAGGAGTGCCCAAGGGTAAAAATGCCTGAAATCCAGCTGAGGTGAAAGCCCGAAAGGGCGCCTCAGGCAAAAATGGATAACCCCTCAACGCGAAAACCCGAAAGGGCGCGTTGGAAAAAGCTACAGGGGGCTGGCTTCTGTGAAAACCCGAAAGGGCGCAGGAGTCAGTAAAAAAAAAAATCAATCAAAATCAAAATCAAAATCAAATCGTTACTTATCAAGACATGTGTCGCGCAGCCAGCAAACAAAATGCTAGGCCGTGCCTCTATTCTGCTTGATAAGAGAATCAAAATGGTGGATCAGGCTATCCTTTTGACCAATAAACCTCCATGGTCGGTCAAAACCTAAAACCCTTAGCCAGAAAACCCCAAGAAGGTAGGCTATCCCCTTTTGACCAACAAACCTCTGTGGTCGGTCAAATCCTAAACCCTAGCCAGAAAACCCCAAGAAGGTAGGCTATCCTTTTTGACCAACAAACCTCCATGGTCGGTCAAACCCTAAACCTTAGCCAGAAAACCCCAAGAAGGAAGGCAGTAGCCAATAAACCCTAGAAGGTCGGCTAAGCTCCTCCTTGGTCAGCAAACCATCCTGGTCGACCAAGTCAAATCCCTAGCCAGAAAACCCCAAGAAGGTAGGCTATCCCTTTTAACCGGTCAAACCTCCGTGGTCGGTCGAACCCTAAACCTTAGCCAGCAAATCCCAAGAAGATAGGCTATCCTTTTGACCAGTCAAACCTCCGTGGTCGGTCAAACCAAAACCCTTTAGCCAGCAAACCGGAGTGGTAGGCTAACCGAAATTTCTTTAGCCAGAAAACCGCAATGACAGGCTAAATCCAAATGGCAGATCCCATGGTCAATTGCCCCAGGGTCCGACCCCGGGCCCTGGCAAAAAAAAAGAAGAAAAAGAAAAGAAAAAGGGGGACTAAAAGTAGAGATGTCCCGGCAGACTTGATCATCCTCCAAAAAGGGGATGTTCAGGGGCAAGAAGGCCTCACACCCAGCTGAGGTGAAGACCCGAAAGGGCGCCTCAGGCAAAAATGGGTAACCCCTCAGTGTGAAAATCCGAAAGGGCGCACTGGAAAAAGCTAGAGGGGGCCATCCCCGGTGAAAACCCGAAAGGGCGCTTGGGGTGGTAATATGAAAAAAAAAGATGAACAAAGAAAAATCATCATCATCAAATCAAAGTTGGGTTGCCGGACAAAGCCCCGAGAAGGCCAACCCCGGCACCCAAAATGTTGCATCAGATCTTGAGGAATGCCACAAATGCAAAATTCAAGCAAAAGATGCCGAGAGCAAGCCTGGGAAAAGCCAATAAAGCAAATCTCAGGAAGCAGAAATACAAAATCAAGGTCGAGGAGCAAAGCCAGAAAAGGCAAGCCTTCCCGACTAAGAATCAAACTCAGGTCGCCGGACAAAGCCCCGAGAAGGCCAGCCCTAGCACCCAAAATGTTGCACCAGATCTGGAGGAATGCCAGAAATGCAACGTCCAAAAGACATCGCTCGAACCTACCAGTCCGAGAAACTGGGTAGAGCGCGGGACAAGTCAAGCCTAGAAATACGGCGCTTAAAAGGAGGAGTCCCAAATAAGGCCCTCAAAAGGTTACTTGAATGCAGACGAAGGTTACAACAGTGTCAAAAGAAAGGCATCGGCAATAACCTAAAGTTTGTCATTCCTTGAATATAAGGTGCCCGAGACAAGCCCTCGGGGTAGCTGATGAAATACATACATCGGCTGAAAGCAAAAAGGGACGAGAGGAACTATGGAGCCCCCTCCCTCTCACGAAGAGGCATGGGGTCCTCCCCGAAGATCCGCCAGACTCGCCTGAAGAGCCAATAGCCTGGTCTGGGAATCCGCAAACTCCTGTTCCAAGGCGGTCGCCGCTGCCTCGGCCTCCGCCGCCCCCTCGGTCAGTGCCTGGTATGCGGCCTGACGATCGGCAAGACACTTCGAGGCCTCCTCAATCGTCCGCTGGAAGCCAATGATATCAGCATGGCATTGAGCGCAACCTGCCCTCAAGGTCCCGACGCGGCTGAGCACGTCCCCTCTCTGTGAGCGAAGAGTCTCGAATCTTTGCTCTTCTAGAGTAACCTCTGCCGAGAGCTCCTGGATCTTGAGGCGGGTCGCCTCCTGGCATCGCTGCTGCACCTCGTCCCAAACAGCGTCAACGGCCGCCATCCAAGGGTCTCGTGGAAAGCCCATCAAGTGATAGGCGCGGGTATTCCGGTAAAGGAACCCCCGCACCCTTTCAAGGCATGGGGGGCTACTCTCCTCCATGGCAGACCGCACAAGCCCCATCAAGGTCTCCAGTACGCCGCCCTTGTCCACCATCTGGATGCTTTGAGGCTCACTCGGCCAAAGAACGCCGTGGCTCGGGAATGGAGCAAGCCTCACAGGTGATGCTGCGGCGAAAGGCGGCAGGGGCGCGTCGCCGCCAGCGGCTGTCAAAGGTAGATGAATGTCAGCACGGCGCAGGAGCAACGGAGCTACGACCAAAGAAAAGATAAGGGCGGGGCAGAAATACCTGTCAAAGACTCGCCGGCCACTGAAAGAAGTGGAGCCGTCACGGCACCATGAGGGGCCCCCTCTACCCCGGCCTGGGTCGCAGCCGAAGAAAAGACGGCCACTGAAGGACCCATCTCCATCATTTCCGCCACAATCTCGGCGCCACCTGCAGAGAGAATGAGCACGCTCGTCAAGCGGGATATTCCCCTTCGTCCCGGCGAAACCCGGGGTGAGCAATAAAAGAAGTCCGCCCTTGGGCAAAAGCCCGTACCATCGTCTTCCCCAACTGTCCTCTCTAGAACTTCACCCTCCTCCCGCGGGGACCCGACGGGAAGCGCAGCCGGGGAGGTGATCGTCACTGCAAGAGGAAAATGAAGTCATTTATCGCTTCCTCGAAAAAAAAAAAAGAGAAGGAAGAGGTGCAAAGGCGGTGTGGCGACTAAGTGAAAGAACCAGGAGGTACTTACTCGCGCAATGCAAAGCCCGCGGCAAAGTTCCTCCCTCAAGCAGGCCCGGGGCAAAGTCCGAGAAACTGGGTAGCTCATCCCTGGGGCCGGAGACTAATAAACTATGAATCTCCTGGAGGGAGGGTGTCAACACAGCCCGATGCGCCGTGTCCTCACCAGCGGACGCCGCCCCCGGCACGTACCCTGAGGAAGGAAATGAAGCGGTCAGATGTTCAAGCTCATAGCTATAACAATGCGCCCAGGGCAAAGGAGGCAAAGGCACATATATATATATGTATGTGTACATGTGTGCGCTTGCCGCTCACTCACCTGGTTCAGGTGGAGACGCCTGTGGGAGCCCCGTCGTGTCTGGGGACGGCGTCCCATCAAACGTGGGATTGTAATTGTCCTCGGCAGGAGGGGTAGGGCCCTCGCGCGGCGTTGCCCCGGCCACCTCCTCGCTCCCCGGAGTTTGTGAAGCTGCAGGAAGAGCAACAGCAAAATGAGAATCCCGATCAAAGAGGAAAGGAAAGAGGGGAGAAAAAAAAAAAAAACTCCCCCGTCTGGCGAGACAAAAGGCTAGGCCCACCTCCTCCAACCGAAGCGGAAGGCTCGGGGGTCCCCTCCTGAGCGCCCGGCGGCGAAGAGCCGGCTTACCTGCTCGCACGTCGCTTCCGACTGCGTGAAGTGTCGGGCTTCGGCAGCGCCGCCAAAGGAATAAAACTCTCTGTTCAATCCAGAAGCAAGGGGAGCCCAATCAGAAAAGGGGGAAGAAATGAGGGGAGAGAAAAGAAGAAAAGCACAAACAGGCAACAACTACAATGGACAACGTACCGGTTGGCGCCTGGGAAAAGGGTGGTGGAAGCACCACCCGATCGAAAGGGACCTTCACAACCTTTCCTGCCTCGACAATGGCATCCCAGAAATGCTGCAAGGTGGTCCCGTTCTCGATCCAGCTAATAAATTCCCTTGGGCCGACGCGAGCAATTGAATGGCAGAGATGTCGCTCCCAAGCTCCCGACACATCATGAGGAATAAAAGCAGAAAGTGCCGTGTCTACTTGGTACCCACAGTCCAGCAAGAAGTGGTGCCACCAAAAGTAGACGAGGGGCGGCCCTCCGCTACCCCGAGAAGTCGTCGAACTGCCCTCGGGACGCGCCAGGGGCTCTAAAGCCTCGACGCGAGCTTTGCGTTCCGCTGGACCGGTGACCTGTGCCTTCGCGCGACGGCGGCCTACAGTCGAGACTTTCCCAACAAGCTCCGGGAACTCCTGCCGGAGGAACTTCGACTCGATCGAAGAGACGGAGGCGCCCGCTCGGGACAAATAAGCGCCTTCCGCCGCCTTCACCACATCGGCCCGTTCCCGGAACGCCTTATTATGCCGAGTCCACCACCGGGCATATAGTATGTCCACGCGACCATCCCGCCGCTGCCCGGGGATGAAGAACTCCTGAGATGGGTCGCGTCTGATAAAAAAGCACCACCAGCTGGAAGCCACAAGATGCCGATCCAGGCCCCTGTATGTCCTGTCAGGGAGTGCAAAATCTGCATTGGGAGGTACAGCCTGATCGTACCCAAAGTTGTGCGCGAAACGGTGGGGGAAGTATGGCTCCATAAACAAAGACCCCCCTTTACGGAAGAGCAAAACGCCGGGGCGAATGCACCAGAGCCACTCCCTGCGGAAAGATGCGCTCGGCGCCGGATTGTGAGGGAGGCGGTAAATTCGCCCTCCCCTGCTCTCCTCGACATAAGGGCGGAAATCGCGCGAGCAGCAAGCATGGTCAAGTCCCGACTGCCCCACCGACGGCACAAAGGAAAGTCGTCGGCGCGCCTCTTCTAATTGTCGCTGGTGTGCCTGCTCTAGGCGATTCCGGAACATGAGGAGGAGCGGCATGGAAGGATTCTCCAGGCTGACATTGTGGCATAGCTCGGGCAAAAGAAGACCAGCCCAGGCACTCAAGTAGTGCGTCGGTAAGACGATGCTTTTATCGCGAGGGGAAGGGCTCGCCGTCAAATCCCCCAAGCCGTGAAAGATATTAGCCAGCGTCGCCGGGGCCAGAGCAAGCTGCACACCGCTAGCCAAAGAACAAGCCGGATAAATGACCTCCGGCCTGATGTTTCCCTCCTCCCCGAACGGGACGACGAAGGTGCTCAACCAGTACACCAGGTACGCCGCCAAATAAGTCCGGTCGGAAAGCTGCCTGGGATTCCAGCCACGACCCTGAGGCGCGTAGAGATACTTCACGTTGTTCTCCAAGGTGACTGACAACTGCAAATAATCTGTGGGGTCGTAGCTCTCGCTGGCAAACTCCTTGTGAAAGCAGAAAGGCCCGTTGTAGAAAAAGCGGAGCCAAGCATCACAGCTCACCCTCACAGTCCCTTTGGAAGCGCTGGGGCATTCATCTCTACCACACCGGGCTAGATCCCGCCAGACTTTCATTAAATAACGGAAGCTGTGGGAAAGAACGTAAGAGCCGGCGCCGGTGGACTGGTCCCGAAGGAGGTCATTCAAACACACCTCCTCATAAAACTGGCCAGAGATCGGGAGACCAGAGATTCTGTGCAAAGCCCAAAGATCGAGGCATGTCTCCCCGTCCGCTACGCAGAAGGTGTTGAATCTCCGGTCGAACCGCTCCGCCAGGGCCTGCAGCAGCCCAGGATGGCACGGATAGCTGTAAAGAGCGGCAACAACGGCATGGAGAATGCCAACCTGAGACAGCAGTGGATGATAGTGATAAAGAATGCCCATCAACCACTCTGTTGCGCCGAAGCGGAAGCGGTGAGACGAAATGACGGACCACCGATCATACCACCCAGCGGCCTCCTTACTCATAATCCGGTCCAAGAAACATGACCGGTCATAGCCCTCCGACACGAACTCGGGGCCGGAAGGTAGTGGAATATGCCCGGTGAAGGTGGGACCGGTCTTGGGCAGCCCGTGTACTTCCCATAAGCCCTGTGCGAGCATGAGCTCCCTGACCCGGTTAACGGGTTCCGCGCCAAAAAGCCCCAGTTGGCTCGTCTCTGGAAAATGCGCCTGTGCAGTGTAGTCGATGGGAAAGCTGGGGTAGTGAAAGCTGCAAGTCCCCATCATGCTGTCGCGGCCGATCAGAATAGCTCGCTCCAGCTGAGCTCGCTCGGATAGAAGGAGTCCGTCAGGACCCTCCCAGTTGACCGGAACAAAACCCTGGATAAAAGGGAACAAATGCTCGTCCAGCGGAAAATGTCCGGGATAATCGCCGCCTCTCCGGTAGCGGTACCCCCGCTCGGTCCGGTCCACTCGGCGCATGTCCACGACGCCCTCAAGCGGCGACGACTCCTCCAAAGGCCCGAGAGCGCATACCTTGAGGCCCTTGTCGAGTCGCTCCGGATCGTCCTCCCTTACCGGGGAAAGGGTGAAGTACGGCATCGGATCCTCTGTTCGCTGCACATCACCCTCTGAACGGCGTGATGCCCGGCTACTCTCCCCACGATGTTTGGTGGAACGAGGCATCGTCAGTCCTGCCAAATGAATTGTTCGAACGTCAATGGACGTCACGACAAGGCAAGAGAAGACCACTGCAAAGAAAAAGGATGCGTTTCCCAGGGGCCACGGGATACCCGCTGTCGTCTACGTCTCCGACGGATATCCCGTGGGGGGCATTTGTTGAACCCGAAACAAACCGGAGATTAAACAAACCCCGGGTGACAAGATACACCCTCGGGGAACCCGGAACGACCGAGGTTACGAGGTCAGAGTGCAGCGCACGCCCGAAGCACCGCCGGGATGGAAC